>WBMY01002809.1:860406-948696 GCA_013397315.1 Donacobius atricapilla | reverse complement strand
TATATATATATGTATATGTATATATGTATATATATACATACATATATATTTTTTTCCCATTCTATTCCTCTCCCACATTGATTTCACTGTCTCTAGCAGTTTTGGTACATACATCCTGTATACTATGAATAGAAATGCTGTGTTGTGAAATTCTATTTCCTTGAAATTATGGGAAGTATCATGCTAATTTCTGATACAGAGAAAAAAACGAGGCATGGGATATTTAGATAAATTCAAAGCAAAGAAGTTACAGTATCTCACCACCTGTTTGGCTTTTCAAAATCTTTTCATTTCAACATTCACAGAAATAGCAATGGATACTATTCATCTACTGAATAAAGAATTAAACACTAGCAGTGCAAAACTTATTTACATAAGCATTATAAAAAATAAGCTTTTTATTTTTATTATACTATTGAGATGACAGTAATAATAGATGGGGAAAACAAGTGGGAAGTGACTCAGAAAATCTCCATATAAATTTTATTTATGAAGATGTTTATATTTTCACCAAATAGATGGAAGAAAATCACAGTAAAAGTTCCAAAAATAATTAAAATGCTCAACAATTTCAAGACAAAGCACTTTTCTTTAGGAGAAAAGAAACTTTCTGTAAAAGTCTTGTGTCAGAAGACTGGTAGTCTAAAATTTTAAATTCCAAAAAAACCCTCAAATTTTTTTTTTTTTTTTTTTCTGTTGAAGACAGGATTTCATTTTCACAAGAATTTGATACATACTAAAAAAATAATTTAAAATTACTTCCAGTTTCTCATAGTTTATGGCTCTTTTTTTTCTGACTATAGCAAATGTGTGATTGTATTCCCCTAACTGCTGCATCTCTCCAATGTCTCTAAACTGTTATTTTCAATGACATTGTTTATAGATGCATAAATTTCCAAACTTAAAATAAAAGTTTACATTTCAGTGGCTCTCTGAGGGCAACTGCAAAATGCTGTAGAACAGCAAATGTTCCTAAATTAGCTAGTTGGAGCAGTTTAAGCTCAGAAAGAATAGTTTTTTCCTTGGCTTATAAACACAGAAAATCTTTGCATTATTAGAATGAAGAACATGCAGCTGTGGTCTTTTGCGTGCAAGAGAATGTATTTATTTTCTCTTAGAGGGAAAATAAAATTATCATCTGGATTTGTGTCATTTACACCTAGAGGGAATAGAGGGAACATGAATAGCCATCAAAACTGTCAAATTGTGAGTGACATTAGATACAACCAAGAACCAGAGCAGATGAATTTTACCAACAGTGAGACATAGAATGGAATATGTAAAAATAACATAATCATGCATACACTGAGAGAGAGCTGGCGGAAATGGGCAGGCATCCCTCTTTACTGTATGAGAGATGCTGAGTCTTTCCTCTTTACAGAGTCCACTGCTGGCCTTCTCAGCTTTGCCTGCTGTCATTTTGCCCATCTGCATCATCAAATTTACTGGTCTGTAATTCGTGGATTTCTCCTGAACCCCCTCTTTAAAACTATCAAACGTGGCACATCCCATCCTTTCAGCACCAAGGTTAACTGAAATTATACACCATGCACAGCAATTAGTTTAGCAATCATATATTTTAATTTCCTCAGACTTTGGGTAAAAAAACCCAGATGTTAGCACAGCTGCAAGCCATTTCCCCTCTATCGCTGTCACTTTACCTTACTTTTTCTAAAAATCGGTCATCACCCCATCATCATTTTGGTAGACCACAAGCAATCGCATTTGGTTTTCCTTTTTCCAGCTTCAAAACGTATCCATCAGCCAAACTCTGGAACATGCAATTTACTTGCAGCTTTCCCTGCTCAGATGCTACTTTTTCTTTCATAAGTCTCACTGATTCCTCTGTTTAGACATACTGATGCTGGAGAACAGGGGAATGGAATTCTTTCCAAAGCAGTCTTCTTTAGTAGTTGTAATACATATATTGTAAAAGACAACATAAAACTAAATGCCCTGAGAGCATTTTACCCATTTGAGTCCTGCTTCTTAATATTCTTCTAACCAGCTTCCTTGGCCTTATCTAACTCTAGTTTCTGAAGCTAAGTGCTCCCATGGTGGGTATTTTGGTTGACGCTGTTCTTTTCAGGACACTAGTCGTGCATACTTTCAGCTCTGTGTCACTGCAAGCAGGTTTTGGAAAGGTTTGATCTCTCACATCATGTCAGTACATTTGCACAAAAATGTGATGTTGCCAAGAGCAGGGGACCAACAGCAGTAGGATCTTCTCTGTGATGAAGGAGACAGTCAGAGCCTAGAGCTAAATAAATATACTTCCAGATTGCTTTAGACATGCAGAAAAAATATACTTCATGACAGTAGCATAATGGGACACTTGCTGGTCATATGTCAGTATCCCATAGTTGCACATGAAAAATGTGCTTTTTTGCAGAGTTATCTGATGCAACACACAGATGCTGTATGTTAACATAACCTGCAGTTCCATTATATATCAGGATGTTAATGTTTACCAAACATCATAAAAGGCTACATCATTCTATCATAATAATTAATCACTGAATAGTTATACAAATTTAAAGGCTTATCATACCAAAACAGACATTATATTAAATGGGATAGTTGCTTTAAGAAATTGCAAAATTCAGCACATATTATTTACTCAGCTAAAGAGGATTTACATGGTAAAAAACCTTCTTATCAGTGAATAAAAAAATCACAGAAGCGATTTTAACATGCTCCTCAGGTACTTCAGTATCTACATGGCAGACACCTAGGACTGTGTGACATGAGGACATACTACAGGCCAGCTCATCCAGCTGGCATTGAGCTGTGGTCCTGAGCAGCTGTGTGCATGACAGTGACAGGAAGGTAATGGTAAAGAAATTTAATGTGTTTAATCTTCAATAGTGTTTACAGGTGAAAATATGAATATATTACCTATTTCCCTCTCTGGTGTCACCCTGATTTTTCAGCCTCTGATGTACCTCACAGTTTTTAAGATGTTCTCATAGTTCTTAAGGTTTTCTCACACACGGGTGTTATAAATAGAAGTAAAGTTTTTGTTAAGATGAAGTTAGTTTGCATTCCTCCTCTTGGAGGGATGGACAGCTGATGGACAGTTATCTTGACCAATGGGATGGGAGAGGTGTCAACCTTCTCCTCCAATCCCAGGTCTGTGTAGAAATACTATAAAAATGGAGTCAGATGTTGTCATAAACAGTTCATGCTTTCTCACCAGACAGTGTGCATGTGTGTGTGATTGTGTGTCCAACAGCAACACTCTGGGGCTAACTCTGAGGACATTTTAATGCTACACAGGATAGCACCTGTATATGAGTTTTTAAGTTGTGTTAGAACTAATATGAAAATTCCATTCATATCAAAAGTTACATCGAGGAGTTTCCTTTGACTGAGAAAAATCATAAAAAAAGGTAACTCCTCATGGCAGCTTTTATGAAATAAAAGCGACTTCAGATTGCATTTTTTTTGGGAGACAGTATAATCCTCACCTTAAAAACATGACTGATCCCTCTTGAAAAAAATACAGAGAGGAGACAACTCACTCTATAAATGAAGGCTTTGAGGACCCGGGCTAGACCTCTGCAGAGGACAACAATTCAGGCTTTTCATCATACATTTTGTCATTCCTTTTTTGTTGATACTTCCCCAATACGACATAAGAAAGCAAAAACACAAATGCAGTTCATCCATTTTATGTTGTCTCTGTAGAAAGCTGTAACATATTCCTGCTTCAGTTCTCTGTCATATTTCCATCTGAATTGAAGAACTAGGCCCCTCTGTTCAATAGCTAACACTTAGTAATTTAAGAGACAATTGCCTCTTGTTTATTCACCTCTGCAAAAAAGAATGTGCTTGTATTACCATCCACCTGGTCTGACTGAATACCAAGCAAGTGCTCTAAGGCATTTGGGAAAATGTGATCAATTTTTGTTATTTCTAGTTATTTTCTTTTTGCAAAATTCTCTAGACCTGCTGAGGACATAGGACACAAATGAGTGAACATCATGAGGGCAGAAATTTCTGTTTGAGAAGGAAGGTTAAAATTATTAGAAAAAAATCTTTTCATCTGATTATTCTTGGCCAGTTATGCAGACCTAGAAGATATAGAAATCTTGTGTGCTAAACAAAATTTTTCACTTAGACTTCCCAAGGTCTTAGAGTGAGGATATTTCAGTTATTTTGTGGTTAATTAGGAGTGATATTAATGCTCAAGGTGATAAAATGTGATTAAATAATTTTGAGGTCAGGTACTTAGTTAAAATATGCAGAATGTGAAGAATGATAAATGCTATTTGCTAGGCAGAATTAAAGAAAAAACTAAGTTTGTGACAATAACCCTCAAGGGCTTGAGATGTGTCTAACTTATTTATAACCTTTTCTTCTCCTCTTAAGAAGCAAATCTTTCCTGGAAAAATAATGTAATGAAATTTAGCCTGATGTGGAGAGGTTAGTTTCAGGGACTCTTGTCCCTGCTGGCAAGTGACTCAGATGATAAATTGCCAGTACAAATCATCAGACTGATGCCTGGCAAGAACTGAAGCTAACCTTGTTCAGTACTTTTTAATTAAAAGAGAAAAATGTTTTTTTTATTTCTAAGGAAAAGTGTTGCAGAAAAAATCAGGCAGAGGGCCTGAGGAAAGGAAGAAAATGGTCTAAAAGACTCCTTTGCATCTCAGCCAAAACCAAGTCCTAATGCTAATGATGCTGGGAATGGGAGAGAAGAGAAGAAAATTACCCCGATCACTCTAACATGAATTTCCAGGTAGCTTGCAGATAACATTCCCCAGATTTTTGTGCACTTGTAAAAATTACAAGGATCGACTCCACTGCCTCCTATCATACCAGGGTGAGGGGCACAGTCTGATAAAACTTGAGAAAGTAATATTTTTAGTTTAAAGATCTGAATTTAATTCAGACTAGTAAGTGCATGAACTACTTGGGCACAAGCCAAGGGTTTCCATCCAGCAAAATGGCATCCATATCAAAGGAAACTGGAAGCTCTCCAGAGCTAGAGAGAAATCCTACAGTCTGTTGAAACAGAAATGTTTTGTAAATATCTCAGCTTTGAGAAACTTTGGTGGTGACACAGCCAAAGACTTTTGCCAGATTTTCTAGAGGTCTGCTTTGTTGAGTGAGCCTTCAAGGTCTACGGCCTCAGGTCTTCCTGCACATAAGCACAAACCTGAAGATACTAAGGACTTCAGAAAAGAAAAGTAAAAGAGAAAAATCTCTCTGAAGGTATGGAAAATTTCACAGTCAGGTTGCACTTTTGGGATTATCTTTTGCTTGTAAGTGAAGTAAAATTTCTGAATCCCCAAATCAGTATTCACATATGCAGAAAGTCCTGTCCTAGTCAATAAAAGCCTAGCGTAAGAGTTATAGCTGTGTAAAATGGTTGCAAAGAGGGTCCTGACTCTGTTGCTAATAAATAAAAAATGTCCTAGATGGTTATCATAAGGATATTGGTCTTACTGAGATTCTGTTTAAAAAAAAAAAAAAAAAATTATCTAGATGTAATATGTAATTCAGGTAGGTCTCTTGAGACCACAAAACAGCAAATATTCAGTAAGGTTAAACTTTCAGAGAAGTTCATATTCAATTCCAGTGCTTCCCTGTTAAGGGAAGGATATTTAACCTTCTGCAGTACATAACCCATTACATACCATGACAAACCATGGATGTGTAAAGCTACAACAGCCTGTCAGTCTCTTTTCATATAAGAAATAATAATAATAATAATAATAATAAAGAATGCAATCCTCTGGTAGTGTTTCAGCCCATTTCTTCAGGCTTTGGATGATCAGAAAACAGTCCTGGGTGAGATGGGTGCTTATTTTTGCTGCTGCTTTTTTTTCTTTTTTTCTATTGCTGCTGTTGTGTGCAGAGATGAGCAGAAAGAGCTATGATGAATGTTGACTGATCAAGGGAATGTGTTGAGTATGCTTTTGCTTTCCCTGATTAGGCTGAGTCAACTCATTTTTTTTCATGAGTTTATTATTAGAATTTGTGATTAGATTTGAATCTAGTTAGAAAAATTAATTTTATTTTTATCAACTTATTTTAATGAATTATTTTGTTTTATTGTATTATTTAAGTTTATGTACAGGAAGATAGTATTTCTCTCTGACTTGGTTAAGTATATTACTTGATTTTTTTCCTGAGAGATCCCAAAATATCATTAATATTAGATTTCTAACATTTTCTTTTCTTTTGTCCATTTTCCAGTAAGTCCTTTTAGTCAATCAGTGCTTAAAAGGGGTGAGAATTTTGCCTCAAATGTGTGCATTAAGAAAGCCTTTCATCTCTAATTCGATTTATTTAAAATATATAATTAATTCTCAAAGAGGACTTTCAACCTTTCTTTCTCACTGTTCTTTTTAAAATATTGTGAAGATCAATCTTGCATCCTTTCAAAGTCATGACTTAAAAGTCATAGGAAAGATATTAGTATGTTTTTAAAGTAAAAGATCACACCTACACCAAATTGGCATTTCATCCTGTAATGAACTCAAGCCTTTGTCAAAACCAAAATGTGAGATATCTCTAAATGGGGAAGATATACCTAGACTAAATGCTGGCATTCAGGGTGGAGGGTTGACTGAAAGAAGAAATATCAAAATATGCTGCCACTAGCAAGAAGACTATACCTGAAAACGGAAGCCAGAAGCCATCAGAGGCCTCTGGAGGATGTCAGGAGCCAGAGTGCTCTCACTAGCCCTGAGGAGACTCTGACTTGACCATGAAGACTTGTAACATGATGCTTAGAGATTCATAGCATCCATCCTCTTTAAGGATCTTCAAAGGTACAAAGTGTTCCCTTCTAGAAACCCTCTGTGGCAACTAATGTAACAACACCGGCTGGAAACTTCTGTCAGCTTTCACTATTTAACAATATCCAGGTGAGAACCAGCAGAGACCAGAGAACAAAGATGAAGAAATAAATTTAAAATGATTAGATAAAAATTCCTGTAATGCCAGAGATATATAAACCCCCTGTGAGTGTACTGAAGAATCAAACTGTGTCTCTGTACGTACGACTATGCAAATGTGCCATTCACCCTTCTTCCTCTGAAAGGTTTCAGCAGTTTCATCCAATCTACACTGGCTTTTGGGGGGAATTTTCTGGGAATCAGCCAATACAGTCTCCTCTTCATAGTTCTTTCTGCTCTTGTTTTCAGCAGCCCTGTTGTTTCATGGTAGGTCCAGGTTTGGCCACTTCTGCTCATTTCTATGCAACCCCACTTGGGTTTCAGTAGGATGAAAGGCAGCATTTTGCTGGAGCTTAACATCAGGTACCCTAACATCTCTGTGAGGAGATGAGTCTGCAGGTTCTCTATAACTTCCATAACCTCCTAAGTAAAGGGCCAACACTCTCTCTGCCTAGTCTGAGAGGGAGAGGGTGGGATCCTCTTGTCCAGGCAGGGGACCTGACTGGAACATACTACAGCACATTTCTGTCTGTGGCACAATTTTATCTTTTGAAAGGGAGGCACAGTACAAAGTAGACAGTAGGTGCTGATGCAGGGACACCCCTCCTGCAGTTTGTGTCCAGTGTAATTAATGTTTAGAAGGGCAAACGTGCTCCCAGACCGAAAATTTAAAATTATTCTTAGAGCATCCAGGACAGATTCCTATTGTCACTGGTTGGTGTAGAGGTGGAACAAATGTCTCTGACAGAGGCACACCTTTGTAGAAAACAAGATACTGCCTCATGACCAAAGATGCCAAGTGTCACATCAGAGAACTGGTCTCTTTCATGTCCTTGGCTATGTGTCGCCCTGATTTTTCAGCCTTCTGTGTGTCTCACAGTTCATAGTTCTTGAGTAGTTTCTCATACACGGGTGTTATAAATAAAAACAATGTTTTTCTTAATTCAAAGTAGTTTACATTCTTTGTTTTAGAGATATGGACAGCTAATAGACAGTTGTCTTGACCAATGGGATGGGGAGAAGTGTCAACCTTCTCCCCCAATCCCTGGTCTTTGTAAAAATACTATAAAAGTGGAGTCAGATTTTCATAATAAACAGTTCATGCCTTCTCACCAGACAAAATGTGTGTGTGTGTTTGTGTGTTGAACAACGACAGCCCTGTATTTTTTATATGACATCTATGGCATAAGTGGTTTCTGATGAGGTACCCCGCAATTTTTCAAGTGCCCTAAGGGACATTTCTGAGAGCAGATCTAGTGGACATGCAGACAGCTGACTTCGGTGTGAGCATCTTTCATACCAAGAAAGAATGGGAAAAAGAGAAAAAAAAGAAAAAGTTAAATGCTCTGGAAAATAAAGGCTGGGCTTGCAGACTTAAAGGGCACTTTCAATAATTGGGGAGCTTAAAATCCATGTCTCTGCATTTCAGTTACTTGGCTATGGAATGGGGTGATTCACACTGCCTAGTTCCACAAGAGAAACTCATCCATATTTATAAAGCACTTCAGACAGTTTCATGTGGAAAGGCCTGATGATGAAGTTTGCCAGCCTCCTCTAATGTAGGCCCATGCAGAGAAAGATAACACAAGGTACTCTGCTAGGTGCAGAGGCACAGTGAAGGAGATCTGATGTGTCCTACCTTGCTGATGACATACACAGGTGTCATCATGGTGCAATGTGATAATTGTTCTGTTTTTTTCTCTCAGTTTTTAATCTGTAAAATTGTGTACAAGAAATGCATTGTTAATAGTTTTTCAATATTCCAAAAAGAAATATTTGCAAGCTATGTGGAATTAGAATTAAATTTTCTGATACAAGTAGATAAAGTAATTTGAAGCTGTCATTTGAATGGATTAAAATTAAATAAAATGAGTGTTAATTTCTTTATGGCTCCTTTACCTACCTGTAAAATGGATGTGATGCCCACTCTCACAAACATATTTATCAATGATTGTGATACTTTTTAAGCAGCCTGTTTAAACTGCAAAAGGCATACATACAGAAATTAATCATTTCTCTAGTCAGTCTTGACTTAACTGATGTGTGGTGAATAACACCAGAGGCTATACCACGAATAGCAATGATAGACTAAGTAACTCCTTGTTCATTAAATGAGACAGGAAACAATAAAATACAGTCATTTAATTAAAGCTACATCACAGTGCAAATGCACAAGGGATGAAGAGTCCTGCATAGTCTAGCTTAACTTTTGTAACTTCCTCCTAGTGTTTTTGCAAGCTGAATACTCTTCAGTATTTATGGGGACTTTCATAGTGTTGTTTTGGGGGGTATTTTGTTCATGTCATTGCTACTTATTGAACCTCAGTTCATGTTTTGTGATTGTCTGATGGTGCTCAACAGCAATCCCTGTCGCTTGCAGTTCTGTTTATTTACCTATTTATTCACTATCTAAAGTGGTGAATCCAGAGAAAGGAAAGGTATGGCACTGCCCACATCATCCCAACTCTTCCTGGGCCTGAGAAATGTGGTAAACACTCCTGCAGATAATTCAACACAGGGAAGTACAAGGTAGTTAATATAGTTGTACTCAACACACTGTAGCAACAGAACTGGAGCACTCCCAATTGTGTGAATACACCTTACCTGACAGTAGGTTTCTTTTTTAAATATACTATCAACAAAAGTCAGTGATTATGCTCTCCAGTGCCATTTAGCCTTGACTACACCAGTGAATTGATGGGCATAATTACTCACTGTAAAAAAGCAAGAAAAGAAGGGAATCCAAAAACCAAACTCCAAAAACTAGAGATAGATCACAAGGATAGTTGTTGATCAAAAGGAATACAGCCTCTGTGTCTTTTCATCAGGTCACAGATGTATCCAAACCACAGAAATAAAATGATCAGGCCTGATTTGAATTTGTGTTTTCACTAACGTTTACACTTATAAATACAAAGTCCCTGAGGCTAGAATTAATCTTTCTTGCCTTGAAGAAATTCAGCCTTGTCTATGCTTAAACATATCCAGTGGCTTAATAGGAACATGAAATTTATTTGGGGGAAGGTAAGAAATGGAACAGTGTGGAAGAACTCAAACCCTATAAGCTAGAAATAATGTAGCAAGATGACAGTGGTCAGAGGAAAAGGGAAAGAGCAGTAAAGAGAGCAAGCCGCCTCCTCTCTGTGTTCCTTAGAGATTGCTCTGAGGTATTGCCTTCAGAAACAGCAGACGAGGCAGGCGTACAAATGAGCAGACTGTACCTCAGAGGTTTTCCTCCATTTTGTAAACAAGCTACCAAAAAACTCTTTTGTCAGAGGCTCCCAGCTGTTAGAGTGATGCACGTTCCCAGCTGCTAGAGTAGTGGTAGGCTGGCAGAAACAAGCTGAGCTGTGCTCTGCCCTGCTGGTGTGACCCCTGTGTGTGTGTGAGGAATGATGTCAGACCGTGGGCAATAGCTGCTGGACTTTTTTGTCACAAGGGTACAGCCCTCCTTGACGGCCTTTTCCTTACCTCCTCCTGAAGTGGGCACCCCTGGAGCATCCCTCGGGCCTTAGCTTTTGTTCATCTACCTTTGTAGATCAGGGATCTAAGGTCAAAGAGGTTTGCTGGGAGGTTTCATTGCTGAGATTTTTAGTAACGTATTTATTTGTGTTAAAAAGCTATTTCCGTAAGAGGCAACATTTATTGTTGTTAAGATATTTGACAAATCATAGGTCACACTGGACCTTATATATCTCCTTGCCATCTGATTTAAATAAAATCCCAGACTTTTTTAGAACTTAAGATGAAGAATTTCTGTTTATTTGCAGAGTCCACGGTATATTACTTTAATCACTGGTTGATCACCTGTCACTTTAAATGCTTGTGAAGATTAAAAAAAAAAGAAAAAGAAAGAAAGAAAGAAAGAAGAAAGATCTGTTTGTGACTGAATGGGATTTATCCATTTATCCATAGGTATTAAAAATAATTAATTATTTTTTTACCACATAAATATGTGAAAGATTAAGTTATCTTTGGAACAAAAATTGACACAATTAAAATCCTGATAGGTCATGTAAAAACCTGGTAAGACTTGAGGTAAGATTACCAGTACTAATCCTGTAGGACATTCATGTTCTTAAATACCATAAGGGGATGGAGAAAAAGGGAAATTCAAGAGTATTTGACTTTCTCTCAGAAAGCAAGACTCCCTATGAGTAGCTCACAGCTCTCTGTCTTGGCAATCTGCCAAATACAGAATCCAATTGCTAGTTTTGCTCCCACCCCTCAGCAGGACAGGCTCTAGCAAGCCAGGGAATCAGGCTATAACAGAGGAAAAGAAATGTGGTTTAGCATGACTGCCACAGCCTCTCCTAAGCTCCTAGCTACCTCAGGGACTCAGGCTCTGCTGGACAAAAATAGTTCTTGCTGGGAAACTCGCTCATTTTAGTAGTTGTTTCTAACTCATGACATGTTGATTCCACATTGTGTTTTCTGGTAAGACCACTCAGAGGTGTCCATTTGTTTCTTGTCAAACGCTTGCAGGGAGCTGAGGGGCTGTTGCAGCAGCAAAGGGTGTCTCTTTTGGCCAGGTCTTGGTTATTGAAAACTGCTTTATCCTAATGTGTCAGCCTTCTGTCATCATTTTGGTTTAATTTGAAATCTAATCCCGGTTCATATTCAGACTGTGGTTTATCACATTAAAGCCAAGTGAGAGTGAAGAGCTGTTAGGATAATTTTTTTACAGTAATCATTCATAGGCACAAAACTGCTGTTAAATTCCCCAAGCATAGCAATTCTGACAGTAGTCCTGTCAGACACTCTGGTTCCTAGGTCTGATAAGCAACTGATCATATTATTTCTAACTTCCCTCTGTTTAGGCATCCTACTGCAAGCAGACTGCAATCCTGCTGGCAGGACTTACGTCTGTCTTGAACTCATTTCTCACTTTGTCATGCTGTTTATCTGTATCAACATCCTGTAAAATTCAACACAGCTGGGTTGTTACTTCAATATTTAATCTTTAGATTTTGGAAAACTCCAGCCCACCTCTAGCCAAAATGAATCCTCACAGGCCCTTCAAACATCTCAGTATGCTTTTGGTTGATAGGAAGTGGGGAAGAAATCTACTAATGAAAAACATTGGTAAACTGTGAATTTTCCAGAATGTCTTATTACTTATGTGTATTCCACAGTCTGCAGGCAGATCCAAACTTTATCTGATGTTGAAGTGAATATCTACAAATCTACCATCTACAAATATCCTTTATACTGAAAGATTTTTTTTTTTTCTGGAGATATGACTGTTGTTCAGATTGATGGTGTTTTTGTCTGTTTGTGTTTGGTTGGGTTTTTTTTAATGTATCATGAAGGGGAAGAAGTTACGACAGGAAATCTCCTTTAAGGCCACTTTCAAAACAACTTAATTGTAATTTTTAAAAACCTGTGTCACTTTCAGGTTCATCCTGCAGAAAAATCTGAAATGAAATCCAAAGTTCATTTACATCACTACCTTAACCTATCAATGCACTGCTTAATGCTGAATGCTTTGCAATTAATCTTTTTATCCATTCCCATTTGCAAACCCTTGTACCCCAGGATGTTACTGCCCAAAGGGAGCTGTGGAGCTCTGTTGGAAGGGCTACAATGCTTGCAGCTGAAATGGATACAGCAAGTCTTTATCAAGGCACAAAATCAAGCTGCCCTGTGCTAGGTTAGGTTCTAGAGAAAAGCTTTACAATGGAGCAGAGAGAATTGAGAAGTGTGGCACTTTTCTTTCTCTCAGGTTCTGTCCCTGACTTTTAACAAAACTTCTCTGTGATGTTTTGTGTTTGTTTGTTTCTTTGTTTTTAAGATTTGAATTTACATATATCAGCCCCATCTTTGGCACTTGCAAGGAAGGCAAGTTGCAAGTGGAAAAAGCACATACCTTAGTGAAGGGAGAATTTCCAGTAGCAAAAGTTTCAATAGCAACTAAAACCATGTGTGTAATTATGGTAACAATGGAACTACTGCAAGTATGAGAAATGGCAGGCACAGCCTTCTGAAATCACAGGTAGTTAACAAGTACATACAGAATTGTTACACTACTGAACAAAGTGTTGAGGAAGTAATACATGAACTGGTACTTAGAATTACAGTAATGCATAGATGTGGGACACAGGGGTTCAATTATGAATTCAGTTTCTGAATTTTGGGCTTTAAATGTGTAACTGAGAAACTCAGACTCTTCAGTTACAACATCCCTCCCATAGCATCAGCTAGCACTTCACTCCATGTAATGCCAGTATCTGACTGAAACGCTTGGGTAAAGGTTAGTAACCCTATCCAAGCCTGTGGAAAGATAGAAATTCCTGTGTTATCTTCATTGTAGCATATATATATATTTATATAGATATACATATATAGTCTCTGAAATAATTCTCCTTATCACAATGCTTCCTGTGTGTCTCAGTTTCTTCAGGATCACTTTTGGAAGAATTTTATCCACATCTGTCTCTGTCAGTGACATTATCCAGCTCTATGCACACAGAAGGTCATGCTTCCACCCTTGTTTAAGTGCACAAGCTATTAGAGCATTTCTTATCATATAAAATAAGTCACCTGAAAAGAGCCCTTAGTTTCACAGGCGCTGCTAAAAAAGTCCAATGATTTCAGAATACATATTGTAATGTTCAGTGTAACACAGTGTGCCACAGAGCTTCCCATTTCACTGGCTTTTAGCTATTGCTATTTCTTTTTTTTTTTTTTTGCCTTTATGGCAATATTTTGCTTCAGATTGCTTCATAACATATAAGATGTACTAATGGGACAGCTTCCATCGATTTTGACCTCCTGTACTGAACACAGTTGAAAGCAAAAGCAGAGGGTATAAGCAATCATTAAAACAAAATTCAGTAATTCTACGTTTACTTGTACCAGACACCTAGTAGTTCTGTAAAAGTCATCTTTATGAAAGGTGAATTGTAACTTCCTCTAGCTGATTCCTTGTTATTTTGCAGCTAATACCTTTTCATTCTCTTTCCATCTTTTGTAATATGCAAAGTTTCTTTCCGTACCATATAAATTATGATTACAGACTAGTTGGCAAATTTTGGATTCAAAAATGAGCAAAAGTTGTGTTGTGCCAAAAATACTTAGAATCATAGAATTTCAGAATATTCTGAGCTAGAAGGGACCCATCAAAATCATCGAAGTCCTGGACCTGTACAAGGTAGCCCCAAGAGCAAATGCCTGGGAGCAATGTCCAAACAATTCCTGAACTCTGTCAGGCTGGTGTAGTGACCACTTCCCTGGGGAGCCTGTTCCAGTGCCCAAGCACCCTCTGGGTGAAGAATCTTTTCCTGGTATCTCCAACCTAAACCTCCACTGACAACTTCAGGCCAGTTCCTCAGGTCTTGTCGCTGGTCACCAAAGGGAAGAAATCTGTATCTGCCCCTGTTCTTCCCTTCACAAGGAAGTTGCAGATGTTGATGAGGTCTCCCCTCAGTCTCCTCCAGGCTGAACAGACCAAGTGACCTCAGTTTCCCCTCACATGGCTTCACCTCCAACTCTCCACCATTTTCACTGACCTCCTTTGGACACTCTGTAATAACTTTTTATCCTTACATTGTGGTGCCCAAAACTGCCCCCAGGACTCAGGAGGAAGGCCACAGCAGTGTAGAGAAGACTGGGACAATCACTTCCCTTGACTAGCTTAAACAATTCTAGCGTTTATGTCCTACCTATGAAATTGAGAAATGTGTAATTCATGAAGTGCTGAAATGACATTTGACTGGGTATTTTGCTACAATGGTTTTCTTAAAAAGAAACTATTGAGATGCATGTATATATCACAGTAGGTTGGCATTTTGTGTATAAAACCCAAGTTATATGTAAAATGTTTGCAGAATTATCCAGCTAATCCAAGTCAAAGATTGAAAACACATTGTTGGTCTAACATCGTTATTTTCAGAACATTCCTAATGCCTAATGGCAATTAGAAGAGTGGATTTCAGTACTCTCAGTAATTAATCTTTAGTCAAAAATCCTTCTCCTGGAAGTTAATTGCATTTCTTGCCTCATCCCAAATGAGGAGTTGTGTGAAAGTGTGGTAACATCTATCCCAGGCTGCAAACTGCTGAGCATGCCAGGAAGCAATGCACATTGTTGGTGTATTTGCAGTCTGGGAGACTGGCAGGGAATGTTCACATAAAAGAAAGCTTTTTTTTTGCATGTTGTTTTGAAACTGCATGGCTATACTGAAAGCATTACAGGAATTAGCTTTCATGTAATGATGGTTAATGGAGATGGCAAGCCCTACTCTGCATAGATAAATTTCCACTCTTAGGGCTAGTCATTATTTGCTCCATTTAGTATATAACTGTCTTTTATTAAAATTACTTCCTAATTTCAAATTAATGTTATGATCCATAAGAAAACAACTGAACCTGATTTCTTTTTTTTTCTGCCTCCTCTCATTGTACAAGAAGGAGCAATGTGAAACTATTTTTACAGAATATAGTAAAGCTTTGGGAAGTCTTTTCACCACAACAGGATATTCATCCTCCCCTCTATTCCAAAGCCAATGAGCCACAAAATGTTAATCCCTGAAAAGTTTTGCTTCAACAGTGTGTTACTATGAGAGACTTCAGTATATCCCTTAGAGATTTCATCATTGATTTTGAGGCTCTGTGGAATTTGCTTCCATGTGGATGTTGGAGATTTTTGAGGAAAAAAAAAGAAACAAGGAAAATTTGCAGAGAGGCACTAGATAATAAACTCCTTAGAGTTCAATAAACTCTTTAGATAAGAAAGGTCCCATTCGTATCTGTCTTTTTTTCCTGCTTATTATCAATTTGCCTAAAGAAAAGACACTTTCTCTCTACAAATCCTGTTTCATTACTTCAATAGGAAGCAGTATGAAATCCTCACATAGTTGTACCAGGGCTTCTCATCTGCTTTTTGTCTTAAATCCCATAGCGATAAAGTTTCTTTGTAGCTCCAAAGAGTGAAAGGCTTTTCTTATCAGGGAGAAGCAGTTTATACTCCTTTGAACACATAGGATATGCTTAGTTAGATGGAATGGTAAGATGGTTCTGAGGTCACTTCCAAGAAAAGCCGTTTCTCCTGCTGGGGACACTTGTGCAATAGCGACTAAGTGGAAGGAATAGTTCCATTCTTACCAGCTTCATGGCAGCATTTTCCTTTTGCTCAAACAACCCTAGTCCTTTGAACTTTTCCTATCCAGGCTTCATTTGTGGGTTTTGTTAAAATATGGTTCCAGGTAGCACCAACAGACATCAGCTTTTCATGTCAATTGTGCATAACACCATTGCCTCTCTGAGCTTTGTTTTAAGACTAACAAAATCACTGCAAACCCCCATAAAAATGCTACTTTCAGTGACTTATGATTTTACATAACCTTTAGGCACAGGTTTGCCTTTTAAAAAGCTTCATTGTATATGAATTAAGACCACCAAAAGAGCTTTTAATCAGAGAATGTCTACTTAGAAGGAGTCTTATGAACCTAAATAATAATTAATAAGATAGATTATTAAGAAATGTCAGTTGTTATAGAGTAGTGTGGGGAAGAGACAAAAAAACAAACCCAATAAAAAGCCAAACTATAAACTCTAGAGGTCTATAGGTACCTTGATTTAAAGGTATCTTAACATAATTTAGAAGAGGAACAGTTGTCATTTTGTAGTGGTTTCACATTTGCTGAATTTTGTTTGCTAAATTTAGTGTAGTGGTCTAAATATTTTTTCTGCTGTGAAATATGATTATGAGGAAAGAAGACAAAACAGGCCTAACTTAAAGACTTAAAGATAACAACAGTTATATTTATTAACACACACCAAAAGGAAGAAAAAAAAAAGAAACCTTTCAAAGCACTCCCCTCCCCCCCACCAACAGTTCACCTTCCCACAAACAATGTAAAAAGACAGAACTCAGAATTCTAGGTCAGTACCTGCTGGAATTTTCACCCTGTCAATCCCCTTACTAGGGGTGTTCCTCTTTCAAAGTCCTGTACTAGGATTTAAAAGATGAGTGGAACTTGCACTTCAGTCTTCAAAGGTGTTTACTCTGTTATCTCAAGGTTGTACAGCAGACAGAGCGCGCTAAAGAAATGCAGCTACAGGAACATGGACAGAGGATCCAAGGTCATTTTTAAAGGTTTCTGACTCAATTAACTCCTAAAGCATACTAT
This sequence comes from Donacobius atricapilla, assembly GCA_013397315.1. Taxonomy (NCBI): domain Eukaryota; kingdom Metazoa; phylum Chordata; class Aves; order Passeriformes; family Mimidae; genus Donacobius; species Donacobius atricapilla. Next base: position 931,653 of record WBMY01002809.1, on the reverse strand, counting down.
ATTTACAATTTTGTACTAATAACTACTACTTATTCTAGACATGCAATTTCTACATCAAATCCATTCTACCAATGTCTCTGTGCCACTGTCACAGCAGAAAATGGAATAGAAGAAGAAGAAGAAGAAGAAGAACATGAGACACCACCCAAAATTCTCCATCTTGCTCTGATCTACTTCCATACTAAAAACCCAAAACTACAAATTTTCACCCAGTGATGAACTAAACTACTATTTATTTCAAATCTTTGTTGTTTTCAATTAATTTATGAGTATTGGAAGTTTTCCCTATGGACTAAGGTCAAAGACAGTGCTTTCCTGGGGTCCCAGCCAGGGTCTTGGACCCCCTAGGGCATTTTGAGCGGTTTTCCACATGTCCTGGACTCCAACTTATTCTAGTACCACTTATAAAATAGTCATTCATTCAGTCTTCGAGAGAAAGAAGTCTCTCCTGATTTGTTCTGGTAACTTTCCACAAGAGAAACAGTCTGCTTGCAGCTTCCAACTCCCACAAAAGCAGCCCACCTGGGAACCTGCAATTGTGAGCCTCCCAGTCACGTAGCTTTTCCAATGACTACATATGGACCATAGACTCACACTGGGGTTTCACCTTTTAAAGATGCACGACTCCACAAGCAAAGGATTTCTCATCTTAAGGAAACAAATATCTTCTCACTCTTCACTGGTGCCAAGGGCTTCTCCTCTTCTCAGTCTGTTCAAACATCTCATAGGATCCCCAGATTACAGATTCTAATTCAATATTCACTCAGTAAATCACAGATACCTTTGCTTAAAAAATCCACAAATCATCTCCCCAATTCATATTGTCCATGATTTAAAGGAATACTCTAGCATATTCATATTACAGTCTGTTACCACAGATCATAGGAGTTTTTCAGCCTAGAACTAAGGCAGCTTGTCATCTCTTCCACTTAAGGGGTCACTCTTCCTTTACTGACTTTGATATCTTCATATTGTCCCTTTACAGATCTCAAATTTGGCCTTTCCTCTCTCTTTGAGAAGGGTTAGAGTTTAAAAAATTCTCAGCCTGTGTTAGGAAAGAGATAACATTTCCTGCCCGAGCCTTCAGACAGCCACATGATCTCTGCTGGGGCGGCAGCTGTAAAAGTCTCCGAGCCACGCTGGTGTAGAAAAGCTCAGAAAGCAGCAGCCAGGATCTCAGTGGCTGAGTAGATGGATGGATGTCTTCCATCCTCCACCCCTGGGCCTCAGCTGAAGGTGGCTCGAACTCGGAGATGCTCCCAGGGGCCCGGGAAGCGGGGAGGGGACATCTCCCCCAGCCCGGCCAGTGAGTGAGCAGCTGCCAGGGTGAGCTTAACACTCGCTAGGTGTTAACAATTGGGGCTTTTTTTTCCTCCCCTCCCTCACTGCTACTGGGCCCGGCCATGGCCTGGCCCCGCAAGGCCGGTAGGCAGTGGGGCCTGGCCCGGCCCGCCCACCGCACGCTGTTACCTCCTGCCATGCCACTGCTTGGGCAGCCTCCCAAAGCCCTCCTGTATTTAACCCCTGTGTCCCAGAGCGTACACTTGTATCCAACTGGCCAATCTGGCTGTCAGTTTTAAAGAAGATCACAAATTGTTTTTTACCATTCATGCTAAACCAATACATTCTTATGCAATGACACTGCTCTTTTTGTTTCCTTTCATTCGCTGTGGAAGTGGAGCACAAAGCAATCACTTTGGTTTCTTCATCAGTGTGTTTGAATGCCTGATATAACTGAAGAGATAGGAGACACTGCCCTTTATCTCCATCCTATCTGTTGTGGTGCTGTTCTGGTCTGTAAGACTTCTTGGTAGTTTCTTTCCAAGTCAGTCTACAAAAATTGTACTCTACATTTCTAATAATGCAGCATGTACAGTTTCAAGGATAGTACGGATATTTGCTGAGAAAATATTATCTGCAGATTACTTTCCACGTGCAGTAGGGAAAATTCATCATTCAAACAAATGAGAAACCATTTTCAAAAAGGAGAGAAGCAATAAAATGTAAGGGGAAAGAAATATTTTTATATTCAGGTGTGATGCAATGATTTCTCCACAAAAGAAACCTAGCTCTCTATGACACTTAATTTTCCATTTGTGCACATAAAAATGATTAAAAGGAAGATTAAATGTTTCAAAAAATATATATCCAGGCAAGAAATTATTCCCTACGTCAATTTTATTAAACAACATCTGTGAGAGTGGAACTACATGTGCACACATATGAAATCAAGCCATATGAGAATTATGAACATACATTTCTCTTTATAGGAGATGTGCTCATGTTTTCTAAGTAATTTGGGATGCCATTGCTGGAGGGGAACTGTATCTTGGAAGACAGGTAACCTTGAAAATCATTTAAACACTATAATGTGAAAGCTATTCCACTTGAGTCCTTGTCCAGTACTGAGGAAAAGGTGAATCAGAACTGTGGCCATGTAAAGAGGCAAATAATGAACATGAGACTAATGAATACCAGTTGACAGGTGGTTTTTCTTTGACAAGTGCCACTAGAAGAATTGACATTCTTAGATGACCTTTACCTCCTGAGCCCATACTTGAAGAGTGATTTTGAAATATCTGAGATGAGAATTTTTTTTTTTAAAGGGAAAAAAAAAGACTGTTGAGCTGAACAGAGTCCTTTATCTCACCATTGCACAAGCACATGAAGCTGGCATAAACAAGAGCACTGCCTAAAAAGGGCAAGTCTACCCTTTCCAGACCTGCATTATTTCCTCCCTTGATTCTTGTATTTCTTTTGGACCAGGATATTTTAGACTGATTACCACCCACGTGCATAAAAACCATACAGGCAGAAAAGAGAAAGCAGTTGAGGGACAGAAGGTGACCAGAAGATTTGGTCTGTTTGCTTGTGCTGGCTTTGCAGTCTTGGGGAGGGTGTGTGGCAGCCTAAGGCAAGAGAGAGAAAGGACTGGATCATGTAAATTTGCTTAGCTTTTCAATAAAGCTGAAGTAATTTGGTTAAGTGGACATTGAGTATCAAAAGGGTCTTCAGTGTCTACAAAGAAACAGCATAGCTAAGATCTGCTCCTTGGCTCCTGATCAGAAATTAAGGGAGGAGAAAATAATTTAATGGTAAGGATGCTTAAGAATCAGAAAAAAACCCCCTGCTGGGTGGTCTCTTTTATGTCTTAAAATCAACAGTAATTGCCTTTCTGAAATACATACTTAAAGACACAAAGTGACAGGTTCAATGAATGAAGAAATGAGTGCAATGTAGTGGCCTATAAGAAACAGTACTAGTTGATGTATGATTCCTTCTGGCCTTAAGCTCAGCTAACTAATACTGTGGCAAGCTATGAAAATACACTGAAAATTACATGCAGAGTTGAAAAAATCTTTTACTTTCTTACTTTACCAAGAGTTGAGCATTGATACAAAAAACCCGATTGATTCTTATTTAAAACTGCTTTGAGCTTTTTCTGAGCAAAACCAAAATGAAAAAAAGTATAAGTAGAGCTGTAAAAAATCCAAAAAGATGGTGGATACTGAGACTGATGAGAAGGCTTTTCTGTGTATACCACATTTTTTTATTTACTAGTGCTAAGTACTCTGATGATGATACCCTGGTCAGCTCTTCCTTGAATTCAGCCATATTTTTAAAATTTAATTTATCTTAGGCAGAAGACTATACCAGCCCAGCCCAGAATTAGAAGGCATTTATTTGTGGAAAAGAGGCAAATGATAGATGTATCCACTCCCTTAATTTTCATCAAGCAGTGTCAATATTGATTATTTTGCGGGAAAAATACAAAGTGACTTGTGTAGCACTGTTCCCCACAGCACAGCAAACTGGCTTATACTCAGTGTTCAATGTTAGGATCATTGAGCCCATGGCCAGAAGGTCATTACAATCATCTGAGGCTTTACTGCTTTTGCAGCTCCGTCTAATGCAATGGGGTTTATTTTACAGCTGTCGATATATTTCCATTAGATTTATGGAATGATGTGCAGACACCATGTGGTTCTTGTGAGAGAAGGTCAGGAAGCCCTCAGGGGTCCCTCTAGTATAGATTGAAATCCACCAGTCTATGTAATGATGCAGCCAAGTGTAAGTCAATAAAATTAACTTTGTTACAATTTTCCTCTCTTTAGTATGAGAGACCTAAGCATTTTATTATTTGACATGCAAGAAGTCTTACTAATAAAAGAAGAATAAAGTCATTCACGGTTCTATCTTCTCTTTAATAAAAAAAAAAAAAAACACTTAGAACTTGCCAATGGCAATGATTGAGGTTCTAATATGTACTGCAGTAGCAAAAAATAATGGCACCAGATTTAAATGTGAGTCCCTTATCAAGGGCTTTATAGATATTTTACAAAATAAACTGAACAATTTTGAAAGGGCAGATTTTAGAATCCACTTTAAAAGTCCTTCTGTACTTTAAGTGAGTGCCTGCTCTCTGACCCTACAGTCAATGGCGGGGCAGTCATGAGGAATGCATCAGTCAAATCCTACCACTGGCATCTACCTGGAAAAATGTCTGTGCCTGCGTTTGTCATTTGTTCATAAACCAAAGTTGAAGGTCTTGCTCCTAGTGATTGTATCCTTCTGTTTTCTTGAGTGGATAGGAAGGTTTGCAACAGGGAGATGGGAACACACATTTTGTGAAATAAGAGAACATCTTTTCTGTAACTAAACATTTGTTCCTCACATTGAAAACATTATCATTCTTGTAACTCAGTTTCAGCAGATTTTTGCCACTCATTCACGTGGAATCAACATGTAAACACAAATAAGAAATTTACCCACCTGTATGATGTGGATGCTAATTCAGTGTAACTAAGAGGTCTGAGTAGTCATAGTGTACTTAAGAGGTCTCATCAGTGAAGAGAGAAACAGCTAAACAGCTTCATTTATCCTTTATACACACAAAAGATATACAAGTAAGCTCCTAGAGATTTTTTTTTTAATTTTTTTTTTTTTTCTCTCTTGCCTCTTAAGATAGCCTGGCAACATTACCCAAATTTTACAGGTATGACACAGCAGACTCGGAGTAGTGCAGAGGATCCCATCAGGCCCTTGTGTGCCATTCAGTACCAGTTGTAGCATCACAATAACAGCCTGGGTTTTGCACTGGCTTCTGAAACCCCGGCCCATAGAAAAAAAGGTGAATGCACGTGTTCACTAAGCCTACAATGATGTGACAATGCGCATTCAGTTATATGCACTCTCTACCAGTTACAGGCTTGTGATGCTCTCTAGGGTTGCACTTGCTTTTCCAATAGGAAGAAATATTTTTGCTATCTGGATGCTATCCTCAATACTAGTCTGTTGATAACGAAAACACTTCTGTTAATGGAAAATAAAATCACTTTAAATAAAAATTGATTTTAACTGAAAATGTATGTTAGAATATCACAGCTGGTTTTTTACTTCTTATTGATCAATTTTTCAAATTATATTTCCATTTCTCTATTTTATGGTCTTTGTTCCTGACTCAAACTTTGCTTCCATGAGTTTATTTTGAATTCATATTATCAAAACTAGATGAGAATAAAGTTCATATTCTAAGTGAAAATGAAGCTCTGGAAATCAGTAAGTCAAATGAGTCAAAGCAGAAGGTATGACTACCCTTGGAGAAATTAGGTAAAATTCTAGATCAGTACCCAAACCTTTGGCCTTATTCAAAAGAAATTACAGACATTTTTTAAACTGACTATGTACATAATTTACAGGTCCTGATATTATATTGTCTTCTGAATCATGAGTGGATTTGAGTCACAAGTCTCAACAGGCACAAGGGCGTATGTGGGACATGCTTGACTTTCACAGCATGCTGTTATATTTTCATGCATTATCACTCCCACTGGATCAAGACCATTCCTGTGTATCAAAATAGACTAACACAGGTGGTGGTTGTACATCAGCCCTACTGCACGTCTCCCCTACATTCTACTGGTAGCTGGGAACTGCTATTGGAACATTGGGAAAAAAGGTCACACGATGAATGGACCCACCTCTGAGAAGCCTGGACATAAGCTCAGGTCTTGGCATGCTGGTGAAGCCTCTATATATAGCACTGACCTAACCCACAGGAATTATGTAACTGCATGCGGTCACAGGAGGAGGGGGGCTAAGTACAGTGAGAGGTTAGAGAGATGCTTGTCTGGGACACCTGGGATGCACATTTTAAGTTGTCTTAAATTAGTCTAAAGCTAATTTAAGGTGTGTGGTTGCCATCTGATTTCCTGCTTCAGTAGCTTGATTTACTGTAATAAGGAGTGCTAGTATTCAAGCAATGAGAAGCTGATAGAAAAGGGAGATGAGTCACTTTGGGGGACTTGTATCTGAGGACCATGAGTTCAACACATCAGAGGATTTGCCAGTGCATAGAGAATTACCCATGGGCAAATAAACCTGTATTGAGCCTTGTAACAGTGCTACAAACCAGCAGTCTTGGTCCAAAATAAGTAGCTGCTTCTGACTGCTTTCTGTGTGTCCATCTTGTGCTCACTGCTGTGGGCATTCAAGGCAAAAGGTGGTCTTCTTAATTTTTCTTTCCCTGCATTTTTAATTCAGAAAAAAAAATCCTCTATTTCTCTTTTGTAGTGCTAGGTGAGCATCTGGCAAGAAAAATCATGGAGTTTAGCATATGTAGTTAATGCCAAGGAGGACAGGAAGGCTGTGGGTAAGCAGAGAGCCTCTGGTACCTGTTTGTTCAGAGAAGCCCAACTGTGGCCATACTCTGCTGATACAGGGAGCAAAGGGAACCACAATGGGCTGCCTAACAATACGTAGCCAGTGACAAATGTGCCCTTCAATTAACATTACAAACACTTTAAATCAAAATGTTTTAGTTCCCTCTTCATTGATTTGTAATCTCCCTATGAAATCACTGGTTGCCCTAATTGGCTGATGAAATAATTAGTTGACTCTGACATTCACTTGGACTTCTTCTAATTAGAAACTCTATTCCACCAGATGTCAAAACAGGTTTCTGTCTGAGAATTTACAGCAGGCATCTTTTACTGTTGTTTTGGTTTAGGGCAAATTTGGGAGGAAACCTCAGAATGGGGCTACTTTGGAAAAAAAGCAAACCTAAACAGCTCCTCCCCCACGACTGGTCCAGAAAAAAATTCCTTGGAGAAAAGTGGAAAAAGCTATTTATTTAACAAACAGAATGCCCATGAGCACACAGAATGAATATTATGAAACAATAAAACTTTTAGTTGAAGTGAGATGGCAAACTGAGAAAAGTCCTGGCTGTGGGTGCAGTTCGTCTCTCAGTCTCTTATCAATTCCTCCAGCGCTGGAGAAAAATGCTGTCCTCGGCCCCGGAGGGGACAGGTGTGATCTTTCAGTTCTCCTCTAGGTTTTCAGTCTGAAGCAGGTTTAAACAGTCCTAATAAAAAGAAAAAAAAAGGAAAAAAAAAACAGTCTAGAGAACCTCTCTGCCCTAGCTAGTTAAAACTAACTAAAAAGCACAGCAGATTTCTGTCCTGCAGCAGTCTGTCTGAGCCTCAGCCAAACACACCAACCAGGACAAGAATGCAGAGGAGTAAAAAAGTTTTTTAAAACAAACTGTGCACTCTGAGAATCAGGCTTAAAGATACAGAACACAATATACAGAACAGACGACTGGGGATACAAGCACCATAAAATCACTCTAGGGCACCTGTGTAACTTCTTGAGCATTGTCTTTCTCTATTCAGTAAGTATTGTCTAACTTTTTCAACATTTAACAGAAATTAAGTTCTGAAGATTTGGGTTTAGTTGAATACAATACAACAATATTTTATTTTGATTTGTGCCTAAAATATTGTAAATCAAACCTTAAAATATGTTACTCTTTTCCAAAAATAGGCAAACTAGCATTTTAAATTAACGTCTAGACAGCTTTCAAAGAACTAAGATTAGTCTGTTTTAAAACTATAATTCCCTTTTTAAAAACATCCTTTAAAGTTTTTAAAAATCTCATCCTATTAATAATAATTTAAACATTGCTTTGTCAATACAAATGCCTATAGCAACCTTCAGAAATATTCCTTGTTTAAAAAAAGCCCAACCTGTTGAAGATCATCACCCTTGGTGTCTGGAAAATTTGTAATATGTCTAGTGGTAGTATTCTTTTGCACGTGACCACAAAATGTAATCCACCAACCCCAATTTACTGACGTAAATGAGCTGCATTCATTTTAATCTTGTATAAATTTATATTCTTCTGCTCATAATACAGGAGAAAAATGTCACCAAAAAAGATATTTCTAGGTAGTTTATGTGAATAAAGTTTCATGTACATAAGTAGAAAGTGTAACATCTCTGAAATAATTCTGATGCAAGCAATCTGCTTCCCACCTGGAGCTCAGGGAGAGATGCAATGCATTTTACTGTTTTACTGCTCATGGGATGTTGTTTCTCAGAAGGACTCTGAAGGCAATACTAGCTGTTCATGAAGCATGGAGAGTGATAAATTAAAGGTATCACTAAAAATGTAGGAGTCTAGGCTCTTTAGAGCTTTGCAAAATTTCTTATCTGGCTGAAGTTTTGCTCCTAAACTAATTTTATCACTCAGTATAACAGTCTTTGCTTTTACTAATGCAGCAGTGAAAGAAAATTACTTAGGTAGCCTGCCTAATGCATTTGGTTAATGGTCATAACCAAGCAGTAAAATATGACTATCTGTATATTTCAGCATATTTTGCCAAGATGTGTGGACTAGGTAAGAATACCTTGAACAGTATGAACAATACTAGAAAAATATATAGGAATTATATATAAATGTCTTTTTCTATATTTTACTACTTGAGGCTGCAAAGAAATAAAAATGTGATAACATAGGAAGATCCCATCAGGAGGACACAGTCTTCTAGACATCTACTCTTGTGATACTATTTGTTTTCAAATTTATTTCATGCATGGGAAAATCCCTCATGGAGGTTGTTTTTGTCCCCTAAGAAACAAAACTCTATGACAGTGGGGTGGAAATGAAAATCCTATCCCTTTGATGGCCTTCTGCTCCTCCTACCTGATGCAAGAAGGATAGGGAGAAAGAAATACCATTTGAAATGAAGCTACCATGGAAAGTCTAAACCATACTTTATTATTCTATTTTGCCTGGTCTTTTATGCTCTGTTTCTAGCTCTTTTGCATTCAGTTCCTGCACTTCTGCTCAATCTGTCTTCTGTATCCTGGCTTTTTCAGACACTGGTTATACCTTAATTTTGGGCTTATGACCCACGAGTGATGTGAAATATTCTGGTTTATTCACTCGTAGTTTGGCTTTGTCTGTCCATGAAAGAGCCAAATCTCAGTGCTGTGGTGGAGGCTTGCTCTGCACACTGTTGCGCAATGGCTTTTCTGCTCCCTCTCAAGCTCTGGGATGAAGCACTCTGAGCCAGGGAGTTCTATTCTAGGCAGAGTCTGAACCTGTAGCTGATCTATGGCTAGCTTTTAGCTCTGGCTATTTTCATGCCCACTGCCCACAGCTGTTGAGCTGGGGTTTTGGGAGGGGGAAGTAGGTTGTTTGTTGGTTTGTTGTAGTGTTACTCTAGACTGTCAGTGCACCCAAGGAATTTTTAAAGTATTCCTTTTTGTCCCCGGCCCTCCAGTAGGTAACCAAACAAGTTTTCACTGTAGACCTTGCATGTGCTGGAAAAAAGCTCAAATTGGTTTTGCATAATTGAAAGTTTGCATAGTTGGAGCACTCTTTCTTCCTCTCAGGATACACTTAACATGTGGTTTCTTCTTCTGTGTTTGTGAACTTATTATTATTATCATCATTTATTTATTTATTATCATTTTTTCCCCCCTCTGGCTCAATCATGCAGTTTTCTGATGTTTAAGATACTTGGATACTTAGATGCCTCCTACAATTTGTGTCCTTCAGGTACCTGCAATCCTGACACGATTTTTTTTTTTATTAGCGGGTACTGTGTGTGCATAACTCTCACTTGAGCACTTAAATTAAGCACACTTGATATTTTTTCTTTCATTTCTCTGCCTCAAGGATTACTTTGAAGCAGTTGATCTTCCTTTATTCCTGTCTCTCTTCTCAGTGTTCATCACATGAATATCTTACTTAACTGGACTGAGCATATTTTAAATTTAGCTTGGGCAAAGGTGTCATCTCCTGGACACAGGTGGATTGAAACAGAACACCTAAAAATGTGACATTTTCAAGCTGTCCAACCTGAAGTTGGAAAGAATGGTGGGTGCTAGTAGCACTAATAACATTTACATTGATTGCATTCTTTTAGCAGTGGATGAGACAAGCACAGGTTAATTAAATCTGACCAGAAAATCAACCATATATTGGCTGTGTATAAATCCCTTTAATGCAATAGTCACCTATTTGCACAGAAGTGCTAGCTCTATAAAATCTGTTATGGAGATTGAATTGGTAGTGTAAGATGTCTACAGTGGTCTTTGATGAAAAACCCAGCAGTTACACAAGACGCCCTGGAAGAATACCAGCATTTAGCACCAACACTTTCAGTGATCTGATGCAATTTTTTTGTCAGGATTACAGCCTGAATAATTATGGCATCTATTTCTGAGATATCGCTGAGAATGGTAACTTAGACAGTATACTAGCAGGTACAACCTATTTGTGAGTTATGGTTATTGTGAATCATAAATCAACTGTACCTACAAAATCTTGCTCTGGTTTTCGGGTTCAGTTAAATACTTGCAGACCATCATAGTGATCTTAAAACCTCCCCCCTTTCAAACTAAACATTTGTGTTGTCAGTGGATTTGCATAGTTAAAAATGTACAAATTAACAGCCTACTTCCTGTGGATTTGATATTTCATTCTCTGGGTCTCCCTGTGTGTCTTACACAGTAATGTTAATGTTAATTATTGACCTAAGCGACAGTCACATGTAACACTGTAATGTAATTACATAGTGTCTGACTGTAGATTAAAAAAAAAAAATAACTAGGGGAATATTACATGAACCCCAAACAATAAGTGATGTATGTGTGACATATAGCTAAAGGAGTTTAAATAAAACTTCTTATGATCTGCTGCAGAATAGAATATGATGAGGTGGGTAAACCAATAGAATTCCCTCGTCTTTCATATTGGTCCTTAGGACATAGGCCATAATTATTTGCTTCTTTATCTCATTATGTATTGCTCAAATATTTGCAACCTTGCCACAATTCACCTCAAAATCGTGAGTGCTTCAGTCTTGTTGGAGAGAATTGAATAAAAATTCTGTAGCTGCTTTGTAGGTATTTGCATGAGAAATCACTCAAAGCCCTGCAGCTATATTTTCCAAGCACTTAGCCTGCTCCATCAGAAAGCTGCTTTAATAACATGGGTGGTTGACTGTATCTCCAAAGCAATTCTGAAACTTCTGGGAGGTCTCCAGGTAAATCTTCCCTCTTATTTTAAGTGTTTCTCAAAGGACACAGCAATTACAATGCAAAGCAGTACCACTGTAGTTGACAGGGGGGTTCTGAAAGCACCTGCCTGTGGAGGCAGGAACATCCCCTCTTCTCCTTCTCGAGAGTTGAGGCCAGGAGGCTGAATAAAGAACATATATAGGGATGAGTAGGGAAGAAAGCATCGTTTCATGGCTGGTTAGTCTCCGTGCTGTCCAGACAAACAAGACCTACAGAGGACCCAGGACAATTTCCCCGGAAAAACTATATTTTGGGAGGGGTGGATTAAAGGGATATTCAGGGCTTAAAATAATTTCCTGCTTTACTATAGAAGGATTTCAGTTCCCTCTCCATCTTACCTGTGATCCATGGTCTTACCTAAGAGTGACACCATAGTGTAGAGAGATGCTATTTTCGTTCTTTCCCTGCAGTCATTAGATTCAGGAGTAGAGCAGTTCCCACAGATATGATAATATCCAACAAAAACAAAAGCATTCAGAATGAATCTGAAGTACATATGTTAGCCCCTTAGTACACACTTTGATATAAGAAAACACACGATTTTTCACAGAAGGGCTGGCTGGAATTTCCCCCACACTAGAAAGATGTTAAAATTCAGGTTTTCACAGGTGTAAATATTTGTAAGCAAATTCAAATTTCAAGCAGGAATAGTAGGATTCCTACAGAAAGCTAAGCCTAGAATATTTTCTTGCCTGCTAATTTATAAACACAATCACAGGATATTACATTCCAAACGCTTTGACTGCTTTACCATACCTTGTTGGCCCACACCCTTGTTGCTCATTAGAAACATTATTTCACAATGAAACAGAAAAATATCTGGGAAAGAGGCTCTGGAATGTGTCTTGGTGTGCTTTTAAGTGTTTAACTGCTTCTGAATGAACAGGTAGCTTTTCCATTTCCTCACTTTGGATTGGCAAATCTAAGGGCTCCCCTTGTTTCCAGCTATAAAAAACACACTGAAATTACTACTGAAATATTTGCTTGACTTACAAAGGATTTTGCTATTCTGTGAAGGTAATCTCCTTTTTATTTCTTTGGTGGTACTATAGGTGCTAGAAAAATAAGTGTGGCTTTTGGTGAGTAAAGAAAAGGAAAATAGTCCTGTTAGAATTCCAAGTTTTCCCATATCTAATAATTTCAAACCTTGTTCTGAATTTTTTTATTGTGCAATTTTATGGTATAGTGGTACAATTGCAGTCTGAAAGCAGTTGGTGGCAAGTTATGAAAATTTGCTATAGAATTATAATGAAAACCTTTTTTTTACAGCATTAGTCATATTCTGATTGTATGCAAGTGAAAAATATTGGAGTTCTGGTGCTGGGAGTGCAGCAGCAGGACTTTTTACTGATGGTTCTTTCTGAATCATAAAAAGCTGTCACTATTTCACTAGTCTTTTTATTAGTCATTGTTACTTAGATAACATGTTTTTCCCACATGCCTCTCTCATTGCATTTTTTTGGAGGAAAGTGAGCTAATTATGGTGTCAAAGCTGCAATGAAGAGGAATTCTCATTTGCATTATCCTTGTTCTCTCAAAAGGCTTTTTCTTCACTATCTTTAAAATACTTAGTAGATACACAATAGATATCTACATGAGACAAATGGCTTTTGGGGGGGTAATTAATCATAATTTCCCACATATTCTAATAATTAGCTATTGGTTTACGCATCTTAATGTATTTAAATGAGGATTAAAATCATTACCATCTGCAAAACAAACAACGTAATTGAAATGGACTAATAAAAACACTGCTATAAAGATCACTGGGTTTATATGTCTGTAATAAATTATAATAGGCTGAGAGGGAAACAACGCATTGGAAAATCAGATTAGGGTGGCTGCCAAAAAATAATGGTTTAAAATCACCAAGCATTATATAAGAATTTGCTCTTGCAACTTATTCTTTGCATGGAGAAGTTTTTATAAATTAAAATTTTGTATTTTTCCTCTTAGCCCAGTGAGACTTTTCATTCATGTCAAAATAAATTTTTTTTTACTTGTTTGTAATTTTGCCCTTTTTTTTTTCTTACTAACACCCTTTTGCTGCTCCGTTCCACATCAGTTTTTATTCCGTGTAGAAGATGAAAAGTCCTAAGGATATGTGGTTATGCAGTTAAACAGATTTTCACTGATACATTTTTTAAAATATATTTTCCCAGATAACATAAAATTACTTTAAAATAAAAAAGCAAAACACAGACATGTCATAAATAGTACAGAACTGATGGTTGGTTTTTTATTAAAGTTTTCTTTTTCAGCCTCAATAATCTGCTTTCCTTAGCTACTAACATCTGATCCAGAAGTGCCTACACACACACACACACACAATAGCCCAAGAGGGGTTATTTTCTGAAGCTGATTTTTTTACTCCTACTGATTGGATTGGTATGTAGGTTTCTGAGCATTGGGTTATTTGGTGGTTTGTTTGGGGTTTTTTTTTTTTATTAATTGTATCTGTATCTCAAATTCATATAGAGTGCTTCATTTATTTTCACTATAAGTATTCTGTAAGTAAAATGCCCAGGGAATTCCTCACAGCTGGGCTGGAGATGGCATGGAGAACGTTTGTTTCACAACATGTCTCTTTTTCTCCTGCTATCTCTGTTCCCTTTTTATTTCTGGGATTAAAGTGAGTCTGTTTCTGCAGAGCTACTTCTAGTTGTTTTGCTTCTGGAGAAGAGCTAGTTTCTGAGTTTTTAGTCTGATCTTCAAAGGGTGCTCCAAGATAACCAAACTAATTTTATAATTTGGACCTCAGCAGCAGAGATATGACCATCAATCACAGGGCCAAATACAATATCAACTTATCATTTATTGTGACAAACACTCACATCCTCAATGAAAAATGGATGAGTAAAATTCCTCTAATATTTTTCTCATTTTTAGTATGAGCTGGCCTCACCCATGTCTTGGAGTTTCATTTGCTGTCAGTATTTTACCAAATGAACTTACTGAGCCACAGGTCTATCTACAAGGAAAAAGACCCCACACCAGTTTGATTAAACCACTGTGTTCAATATATATAGCTCATATTTTCGTCATTAAATATTCTGAGTGCTGTCGGCCTCAAATTTTCAAAACTCAAGACCTCAAAATACATGTAATCTAGGAAAAGCAAGACACTGAGTTACTAATAAATTAATAATAAAAGTTACTAATAAATACTAATAAATTCCTTTTAGCTGGGAGGAGCAGAGAGGCTATGGCCAGTCTCCTGTTTCAGCACAGCCACAAAATGTTACACTACCTAACAAAGTGCCAGCTGTCCCTGTGTGATGATCTAGAGCACCCAGGTCAGGCATTAAGGTTTCCACACACACGGCAGTGTTGTATGCAGCAGCAGAGTATTGGGTGCTTCTTGACAGAGACAGAGCTGGTGACACACTGAGCTGCTTACCAGTGAGAAAGGATACCTGTCAAAGCATGTTTGAACCTTTTCCCATCCTGGCATTTAGGGACCTGAAAGAAGATGAAATTTTGGTGCTCTGCACCTAATCAACATTGAAAACACCTTAATAGTTCTAGAGGGGGAAGACAAGACACCTTAATAGTCCAGAGGGGGTCAAGTTTTTCTCAGCCCAAAGGGAATGAATGACCAAATGCTGTCCTAGCTGGGTGTGCTGGCAGAGGGTGGGCACCAGTTTCTCTTCCTGCTGAAGTCTGAGCCATTCTGGTGACTTTCAGGTATCCTAAACTAAAAGAGAATCTTCCCTTGGTCATTGCAATGAACTGAGACATTGAGATATGCAGGTCATTTATACAAAACTGTAAAAAAACTTAAAAATTATAAAGGAAACCAGAGCAATGGTGGTCAGGTTTTGGGAATTGCTATGGGTCTCTGAGCCCAGTGGAAAATGTATTATTGTACATGTTGAAGTTATGTCCCATAAAGAAGAAAAAACTTCTTTCATGTGGGAGGCAACACATCTAGGTACATCAGAATGTCACTTTGTCTCAGTGTGCTATGGTAGTGTGGGTGCTAGTGTAACACGTACATGAAATTACGCTGACATAACACTCCAGACAGTACGGACATACTTGTCTTTATCCCTGCATCTTTTGCAGCCTTCCAGGAATGCCAATGTGTATGTTTGTCTATAAGAATAAGTCACTGATTCAATTAGAGTGATAAGTGGTGTGTCTGCACTGGGGCAAGGAAAGTACATAACACCATTTCAAGCAAAGTGCTCTTGAAGACTTTCATCAGTCATAACCTACTGTTCCTGCTGCCCTGCAGAAGGAGCTGCCTTTCCATATGTCATTATTTGTGCAGGAAGGTCATGCTTTTGTTGGTATGCTACTCAGGGCTTTCTGCAAACAGCAAAACATTTTGGTAACACAAAAGCTATTGGAATTTTTTTTCCTTAAGCTGTATCCCAATGAATGAGAGCACCTTTCTCTGCCCCTGGGTTCTTAAGAGAGACAGCCAGACAAGCAATAGTGGGTGGTTGCAAAGTTGGCTTTACGGGTGAGCAATCAGGGCCTGATGGGCATCCCTGGGATTGTTATGTAGTTGTGCAAGTCACAGCAGAGCTGGACAGAAAAAGGGAAGGCTTTTTACTTTAACCCATGGATGGGCTCTAAAAAACCTGATGCCAGCTCTCACGGACAAAGAGTAGGGAAATGCTTAACATCACTTGGCCGTGATTTCCAAATTTATGTGCAGACAGTCACAGGTAGCCTGAAAGAGTAGCCTAGACTCTGTCTGCAGGACACTGAGTTGTAACTAGCTTTTCTGGTTTTAGCCTTGTTCTACTAGGGGTTTAATGTTCCTCAGAAAGTTATGCATCTGATATCCATTACCCCCATATTTCCTTGAATACCTCAGTGGGATGGCGCTTCAGGATTAGGAACCTTCTTTTGGAAGGAAAAAAGGAGCTTTAATTTCATCTTGCTCTGAACAATTCCATGAGATCCATTTTGCATGGCTGTAAGGAACAACAAAAGACAAATTTCAAAGGACAAAGCAGTATGACACTGCTCCCGGGCTGTGTAAGCTCTCAACTAGAGATTAGCAGCAAAATAAAGAAAAGGCTGACATAAATGCAGGGAATGTGCTAGGCAGTACTTGATCATCAAGTGTAACAGCAGAGAAATTATGCAGTGTCCTAGGGCTGAGCCCCACCTTTTACGATGATTATACTAAAAGTCTGAGCTCAAACATAAGCAGATAAACTCATTAATTGGAAAGGACAGACCTACAACAGCTTTCATATCCCATCACACTTGTATATGAAAACAATGTATGTACTCAGATCCACCTTGTAAACCTGCTGTGCTCATGAAGGCAATGCAGCTGTGATTTTACTATTAAAACAGATCTTCTATATCAGTCTTGCTCCAGAATTCACAAACCCTGCTGTTCTTGGATGGTTCATGTATAAAGGTTTTAGATAAAAGCAGATTGATTTTTTCTTTTACAGTCCTTAATTTTGTCCATATTAGCAAAATCAGGAATGGTGAGAAAATCCCATTATGATAAGATAAACTGAAAACTTTATTCTTTTTATGACCTAGCCTCTGAGTACTTACCATCAGCATGAAGAGTTGCTCTCTCTCTGTAGTTTATTGTTGGTTTTATAGTTGGTTAAGTTCTAGGTCATAGCCCAAGTTGCTGGCAACAGCAACATGTGTAGAACTGCACTCACAAAGACACTTTTGTTGCTTGCTTCAGAGAGAAAAAAGACTTTTTTTTTCTGTTAATTTTATGTAAATATCCCCCTTATGTCTACGCCTATAGTGTTTATATTCAGCCTGCCACTGACATCAGTGCAATATAATCTCTGTTCTGAAGTCCTGGAGACTCTGACGGTAAGCATGACCTGATGTTGAGATTTCCATAGTTCTTAAAAAATATCAAATAAATGAGCAATTTCCTCAGCTGCTCGACTGTGCAGCAAACAGAATGACATAACCATAATCTTTCCTTGACCCAGTTTAAAGAAACAGCCTATAGAGCTGGGTTTCATATTCACTTTAGATTCCTACACTGTACACAGTAAGTGTAAATCCACAATCCTGCCAATTATTTGTTTTGATAAATTCTAGGATGCGGCAGTTTTTCACCAGAGAATTCTCTTGCTGCTCACAATAATCAATCAAACTCTAGGAACCGACATCCAAAATCAACAGAGGCAACAAATCTGGGTCCCAGGCAGTAACAGGTTATAGAAGAGCAGCAGTATCACTGGTAATAGTAAAGGCAACTCAAGCAAACTTATATTTTCAATATATATTAAACTATATTTATAAACTATTTTTAATTTATTTATGTAGTTGCATATTTTAAACTATAATTCTAAATTTTTTCTTTGTATTCACAATCTATTACTTTCTCATTAGTATTTGTTTTTCCTCCCTTTCTCTATTCCTTATCGTCTGTTTCCTGCAACAGGTGAGTTTTGGTCAATTCTTTGTAGCATTCTTGTGGGAAGCTTTCTTAGCAATTTTGCGTTAAGCAGGCTCTTAGTGTGGTTGAATTTAGACTCTGGCAATAAGGTGCTAATTCTTTGCAACTACCTTGTTATTTGGCTTAGCAAAGACCCCCTTTGAGGCTCTCTTTTCACGCTTGAATCTTTCAGGCTGACACTAATCACCACGAGAACTCAATGGCACTGGGTTTCTCCAGGATAATTGTGTTAAGCTGAGTATGGGGAAATATCATGAGATGCTTTGGACAGTGCCAGACTCATTACCTTTAAATCTGTAGTGAATCAACAGACAAAAACAATGCAGTAAAACAATTTGAGAGCAGTGGGAGCTGTCTATGGTACAAGAAAGCACCTTCTGGCAGCTGGGGATTTAATGTAATGGGGATGAATGGTTGTTGCTTGGAGATCTTAATTCTTATCCGAAAAATTTCACTGTATTTATGTTGGTGTTTTTAACCAAGGGGAGATTTCATGAAAGTTCTAATTCTCATTGATTAGTGCAATGCTGAAAAACAAGCCTCAAACTTTCTTCCAGCATAAGTAACTTTTTAAAGGAAATTACTTTGTTGACCTTTGTCTTGTCTGATTTGCAATACATGGTCTGCTTTTTAAACTTTCACGTTTGTGAGGTCAGCCCATTCTACCCTTTGGGACCCGTCATGGCAACGGGAATCCCATGTGGTAGCTTCCTGTCTGGAAAAATAATGAATACTGATGGATGTTTTGCATGTTTTTCATCAATATATAGCATCCAAACCCAGGAGGAGCTAATACCATGTGAAGAATAATTTCTTCTTTGTCCTCTATGAAACTAGTCTGTGAAACTATTTTTGTAAACAAGACTAGTACAGGAATATCACTGCAGCAAAGATCACCCCTCTAGACCATCCCTGCTGAACTGTTCATGGGTGTGGTGCCCTAAACAGTCCCTCTCCACAATAATAAATACGCTTTTATTATTGTGTTTGCTATTCAGTTTAATTTGATTAATCATTCATCCTGATTTATTTATATTTTTTAAATTATGACCTATGTTTTCACCTTGTTTGCTTTCTTTTATGTCCTCTTATGTTTCTAACTGGTTGCTTCTCTTTAAGACCTTCATAAAGTGGTATGATTTATTTTACAATTCCTTCTGAACTAGATGTCTAATATTTCCTGTATCAAGTTATTTTTAGCCTTTCTGCAAGTCTCTGTAATACTCTTGTTTTGATATTTCTCTTGTTTAAATCATAGGATCAGATATACACATCTTTGGCAAACCCTTTAAATTTACCATAGTAGTGCTGTTTTGCTGGTGTTTCCATTCCACTGCCTACACTTTGTTAGAAACAGGAGTGTTGCTGCTATTTTTGAATGACATATTTTAAAGAACATGCACTACTTTGCTCACAAAAAACCCCAATTATATTAAATATTTCACAAGATTTTTTGCTTTGCTTTCTGGTATTACTTTATCAGCTCTATGTATAACAAAAAATGTTCCTTCTATATCAGGCTGTTTATGGTAATGTTTATTTCATAAACATTATTCCAAAGTAAAATATCAGCCCAATCTTTAAAACTTTTTTTTCGAAATGGGCTTCATTACACTCATTCTTACCTTGAGAGATGAGAAAGGAGAGTAAACCTCTAGAATTGAAACCTGTGCCCTTTTTCATCAATAGGAGTTTTGCTGTGACCTGTGTAAAGTCAAGTTTCTATGTCAGTGTATGAAATCAATATCCCTCTGTTCAGAGAGCACTGAGCCTACATTCTCTATTATTTTATATAACTGTCTATGCCTGTGTGCAAGTGGAACAGAGGCACAATAATGAATCTTTACCTTGTCCTCTGGATATGAGTAAGCACAAAATCAGATACATGTTGCACTGTTATCCCCAAAACATCTTTATCTTTGCTTTTACCGGGTCCAGTTCATAATTAACATAGAGAATAATTCTGGATGTGACATTGACGTAAGCCCTACACCAGACGAGTATAACTAACATAAAATTACGTGATGGTGGTTGTGACTAGCATTTATGATTTCAATGTTCTTACCTCTGGTGAAGCTTACAAGAGTCACAGAATTGAAATATGCATATAAAAAAGCTCCAAGGGGCATTAAAGTTTGGTTCCTTTGGTCTTAAGCAACTCTCTGGTGAGTCTTGCACTGCCTTCTCCTTAACGAACCATTTTTTTGACATTTTAGAATTATGTATGTTGCATACTCACATGAAAGTAAAAAATAATACAGAATGATGCTGTCCACATATCCCTGTTAGTAAATAACTTGTAACCTAGAGACCATGCTGTATCATTAATACATTAAGTATTAAACAGCCAGACACATATTGTAATCCAGACACATACTTTAGTCCACAGCTTTCAAACCTGTACCGTGGTCTTACAGAATTCTGCAGCCCCAAACAAACAATCTTACATTATTATCTTCCCAGTTTCTTCGGATTATGTCTTTTCTTTCAAAGGTCATGCAGGCTTTTCTAAATGTGAGCTATGATTGTTATCCTTTTGCATACACTTTCAGAGCACCCAAAGAGCCTCTCTGACAGCAATAATAAAAACTTAGCAGGACTTCATTTCTACCACTGCATCCTCAGCTGCTGAGGGGATCAGTTATTTTAATACATTTAGCAGTTTTCTTAGACTTGTGGCAACAAGATGTAAATAAATTACTTAGTCAATGCATTCACTTATATCAGCTCAATCACTTAACAGTGACTCAGCATGAGGTGTGACATTGACAGCAAAGCACTAAGTGGCCAAATTCTATGGCAGATAATTTGATACTGCTTACAGCATCCTTCCATAAGGACTATTTATGTGAAGATGTAGTGGTTTTCCAGAAGAGTATTTATGACACAGTTTAGAGGACACAGGAAGAGGTGTCCTAAAAAAAAAAAAAAGAAAAAAGGCAACAGATTATGCATTTTCATAACAATTTTCACCAAAGATTTACACATACTTGCTTCTTTGCATTTACTATTTTAAAATCAGATACATTATGGATTATGCAAGCATACACTTTCACTTGCACCAGCTATAAATTTATGATTTCAATTTAATGTGGGAACAGAGAGTAATTAACAAGAGGCACAATCATATAAACACATAGCTGAAAGGTCTTTTACCTCATGAAGCCTGTCAGAGCTAAATTTTAGAATGTCTTTGGGTATCTAAAAAATGACATAAACAATCATGAAAGAATTTCAAAACACTTCTGCACCTAAATTACACCACAATGAACAGAGATTATACACTGAGGCATCTTCAAATATCCATGCAAGATATCTCCCTAAATATCTAGCCACCATTTCTCCCCTGACTGTATTTCGGAGAGCTTGTTCCACACACCCAACACAGCCTGTAAGACTCTCTCTACTCCTAGCGTGGACATTCTGACCAAAGAGGATAGGGAGGTTAACTGACCTTGCCATGTGCTCCTATTCTGAAACCCTACCAGTGGTTTGGAAGCAGCAGTGTGAAGAGCAAGGGTTCAGAATCACCAGNTTTTTTTTTTCAGGTAGGCACCCTTGGATGAAGGCTCTAAGCATGAGATTAAAATTATCTGAGCACAAAAAAAATTCCTGTGCAGATTTCACTAACTAACAGTTTTTGTACTTTTTGTACACATTTGGCATGGAATGTTTTATCTTACCCTTTTACATACTCCAGCCTGCTATTTGTGAGCTTGTTTCAGAGGCAGTGCCTACCATGGTGAGCTGTGGACTGGGAAAGAAATGTGGATGCAGCTGTTCCTGATCCATTGATGCTTTCTCATTAGTGCCCAACTGACAATACAAAAGGTCTACAAATGTTGACCCCGTTGAGGAGAGAGATGGGTGGTGAGTGTCCTTGCAAGCTGAAAAACCAGCAATTCTTCAGCATTCATCTGCAGTCACAGTGAATTACAGGAAGGGCAAAGGAGATATTAATAGCCATCTAACAGGTTTCAACCACAATCCCTGGAGCTCAGTTATCAGAAACCCCTGCAACTTACCATTAATCACTATGTGGTGCTTCCTGACCTTCCTGACAAAGATTAATAATCCTGTATGAGCATACAGGATGCGAAGGCTATAAGAATAGGCAGACATTTCAGACCCATCTCTCCACTGCCACACAAGTAATCATTTATAGCAGTAATGCATTACCAAATTAGCAGTCAGTAAATGTTTAATCAAGGAACAATGTGAGGACTCTTCAGCTTTTCTCTGAAAAAATTAATGGGCAATGCTTGTGCAAGACAGATATACAAAATTGCCCAAAGCTTTTGAACTTCTTCAGCCTGCTCGTGCAAGTGAAATTGAGGCAAGACCCTGAAAAGGCAGAATCCAACTAACAAAATGCTTCTTCCTTTAGTCAGGAACTTGAAAGAGCTTGTTGTGAATATAAAAGCTTATTTTATCTCACCCTGACAGCTGAAATGAACAACGTCCATCTTCTTGGGTTAGTCACTTCCCCCTCCCTGCTTTGCAGTGACATATTTTAGATTATGCACTCTGATTACAGAGATCCTGCTTTTCTCCACTGAACACCCAATTTCCCAGCTTCATCTATTGACAGCAAGCAGTACAACTTATGGTTCATCCTCAGTGTTGAACATTGACATATTCTCTTAGCAAGTGTGGCCTGTTCCTGTCTGTTTTGCTTTCCAGTCAGGGATATTTTCTTTTACTGTATTTCATCTCTGGCACTGAATGGCATACTGGGTAGCAGCTTAGCTTCTTATCCTTTTGGTTGCCCCAGGCAGGATATCTGAAGTACCAGAGAACTATTTTAATCTCTATTCAAAGGAGATAAAATCTGTATCATGCTATCCATCTATATACCAAGCCTCTACCCCCAAACTTACAACAGCTGTACTGAAATCTGTACAGCGGCTGTCTCAAAAAAACCCCTTTTTACAAATTTAATGCAACAAGAGAGAAATAAAGACCATGGGATCCCATTGTGGCTTCACTGTCAGAGGGTACCAGCAAATTTAAAGAAGGGAGGTTGCTGTAGGAAATCAGGCTTCATTGCTTCAGCTGCCCGAGGGAACACATTTTAATTGCATCAGTGGGCCTTTAAAGCAGTAAACAATAAAATATTTGCTGAGGTGTTACTAGCGACATGGGAGTTTGGCTATTAATATGTTATATTTCCCTGACACTTCTCTGTACTCTACAAGGTCTGTGCCAGTCTTTTGGAAATGGAACTGAAGGAGTCAGAAAGGCCTGTGATACCTCTAACCAGCATCACCACAAGTACTGCAAAGCTGAAATGACACTGAGCCTCAGTCAGGAAGGAGGGGAGGGAGCCTGGATGCCTGCAGCCAGCTCCTGAGAATGCAGCTCAGAGTGTCCCGTGAAGAATGGTGACTCAGATGAAGAGTAAGGCTTTCAGAATCTCCTTAAAAATTCATCCTGGTATTTCTTGTACAAAATGACAGTAAAAAAAAACGAAGGAGGAAGGCTTAATTTAATTGAAAATGAGTGTGCAGGAGAGTCGTAAAGAAAAGGAGGGCAGACCACTGAGAATGGATCATTAGCAAGGCTGTTTCAGAGATGCAAAGCCCTTTGAGAGCTTTGTTCTGCGCAATAATTGCTTTTGATCATTTTGGGTTTTTTTTCTTGAACCAAATGGGAAATTAAAGATCACTGTAAAACTGCTGGTGTTTGGTGTTCTGAAATAAAGCTTTGGTGTGCAGACTTTGGTTTCCTTCCTGTTGAACAAAGAACGGATTAGGGTTTTCTTCTGAACTTGCCCTGCTGGTTCCTCCGAGACTCCTTGGGGGGGAGGGTTTAGAGCTGCAGCTTGTCTGAAACTGTAGTTGTAGTTGTGGGAGAAGAAGAAATTGCCTCCCATAAATTAAGCCAATGAGCGAAAGACGATGTTGGATGCAAGGTCTCTGCTAGAGATGGTGCAAGCTCAAAGGGAGACACAAATCTTGTTCCCTTCTACTTAAGGCAAGGCTGAACAGGGAATTGTGACTAGCAATGAAATGTACAGATAAGATGAAGGGAATACAAGAACATCTTTGTATAGATTATTCTGACACATTGACTGCCCATGGGCAGAACTTGAAATTTCAGGTTATGGATAATAATTCCTGGGCACTCCCACCTTAAAACTATCAGCTCATTTTAGGAGTTTGTTTCTGTTGGGGCTGTTTCATATGTGAGGCCAAAGACTAACTGTGATGTCAGTATTGACATATTCTTCGGATAATTCCTGCAAATCAAGGTCTGGCATGCCACTAACTCTCGTACAAGGAGTGAGTGAAACACTTCTCACCTATAGTATACAGATAACTGAGACTTTAGAAATATGGTAACCGGATCTCATTTTACATGTAAGCTTGTTTGTGGGTAAACTCCACTCTGCTCTGGAGCTTGTGGACAGTGGGCATCCACTAGTGCAGCACCCTCCCTGTAATACTTCTTGGTAGTCACAGCTATGACTTCTGTCGCTGCTCAGTCTCAGTCGCCAGCTCCTTCATGTTGTCTGTTATCTAAAGTAAAATGGGCATCACAAGCCATAATTGAACATGTTTTTGTTTACTTAGACTCATATCAAAGAGCAGCATCAGAATTTTCTTCTTAAATTATAGCATTAGAATTTCTTGCAAGATCCTGGGTACTGTTTTGTCCTTTGTGATTCAAAGAATGTTGACTTTTCATATCTGCCATATTCTTCTAGGAAAATCATAATTTATCAGTCTCCAAAACTGTCTGTTGAGGATGGGGAATACAAATGAGCTAAGGTTTTCTAGCACTGATATAGAAACTACTGTTTTCTGTCATTTTCTTTCCCCTGTTCTTTTCACTCATTCACAATTGAGTTTTGGTCAAATCACACTTGAGGGGTACAATGAAGGAAGTTGTGGAATTTTCTTTTATTGCAAGGCTTTTCCAGATAGATTAGTATAGCTGAAGGTTTAGACATAATAAGCAAAGAAGATCTAGAACTCTGTGAAATTGAGCTAGTTTGTAAATTAAAGTCACAGTTTCTTTTTCAGGCAACAGAGGTTGTGGTACACAGCATGAAAATGTGAATAACCTTCACTGTTATTGACGGAGGAAGGTTTAAAGCTTCCTGTGCTTTGGTACCTTATTCCAAATTGAAGAAAACCATACCTTATCTGGATGTCTAATTCATTACTGTTGCTAATGGCCTAGAGGTTAGTTCATGGAAAAGAGTATCAGAAGCCTTACGTCTGTGTTTACTGCGACAGTCTTATTTTCTTACTAGGCATTCACATGGCTTCCATTCTACAGCAGTTTCTCAGGGCCGTGCATTGATGAATTTCACGTCTTTACATTCTGTATCCTGCTTAATATAAACTGTAATAGCACACTTTCCATAATGGTACAGTAGCAGTGTTTCAGTAGGGTATGAACTATTAGTTTGTGTTGTAAATCCTTGATTTATTTTCTCAATTTCTCAAATTCTGTATGCCCAAGCTCCCAATGGCAACATGTATACAGCATACAAACTTCAGTACTTATGCTTGGCAAACAGATAGGTTTATCAACCTATTTGAAAAAGAATGGGGGCATTAACTGACATTAATCTGCATGCTTTGATGTCTGAGCCTTGTTTGTCTTGTGTGTGATGTTTGTCTTGTGTGTTATTTGTCTATGAATTTAGGGTGCCTGTGAGAGTCAAGGATAAAATGGCTACTGCCCCTTTGCTCTTTTTGACTAGCATAAATAACTGATCCCATATATAATTTTGGCTGTATTTTTCAGAAAAAAAAATTACAGCTAGCTTTTTTTGCTATTTGCTTCTGCCTCTACCGATAAAGTTTACCATAGCATGATGGGATGTCAGAAATGAACCAAATAATCAGAGATGAATATTTAAAATTCTACTTTGTCCTGAGATGCATGAAGTCCTCTGTTTATAGGGAGTAAAAATCCACCAGGAGTAAGTAGGAGTGCCATCACACACAGACATTTGCAAATAGAGCTTCAGTTTTGTATTTGAATGAAGCTCAGCAATGAGACATCCACGTTTTACAAAGCCTGTGGGAAGGACTAATGAGTACAGCCTTCTTGTCAGCACCTTTCTCTGACAAAAGTGGCCTTGTGATCTTTTGCTCCGTGACACTCAGACTAATCCATGTGTTCCTATGTGCCAAAGTCTCCACACATATTATTAGTGCATGCCACAAGTCAGCTCGTAAAAATTTCAGGTTTCCAGGGAAGCTTGTCCTAAGGACTTGCACATCTTTTACTGCAGATCTTACAGCATTTGAATTGCATTTGGTTTTTTTCTTGTCATAAAATTTAAGAAACTACTTTGACCTGGAAATGAAAAGTAACCTCAACAGGTATTATGAGAAAACATGTGTGTGTTCAGATATGTTTGATGAACAAATCTGCTATTCAGACAAAAAAACACGGAGATTCAAAGGACAATTGCTGAGCTGAGTTGAAGTGAAGAGGAAGGTTTTGTACCATAAGGAGATGGGTTTGTAACGAGTTCATGTTCTTGGATATTTATCTCAAGATCTGCTGATAATCATCTTCCTTGGGCTTTCAATTAATATTACCATTAATCTATTGATTTATTTAGACAGTTTAGCTATTTATAATTATGTTACTGATGACTTCGTGCTGAAAGAATTATGAAGTGCTCAGTAACATAACTACCAATAGATCACCAATAAAAGGGGAAAGAGTTTTAAGAAAGTATTAATGCTCCACTTAGTGTTCTAGGAAAACAAAGAAAGAGCAGAAAGATTTCTAATTAGTTCATATTTGGTGCATATGTTTTTCTGTGAAATCATAGCAGCACAGAACAGAAGAGCACACTTTTCTAGTTTTGCTAAGTATCACACATACATCGGTCATGCCTCAAATCAGTCATTTCAATCAGTTTGAGACGCACCCTAACACAATACCACTGAAGGAACCATAAAGATACAAATTGAATTATATAAATAAATTAAATAATCTCAGAAATAACTATGCATTTATTATATTAATGAAGAATACTGTTAAGAAAGGGTAAGTTTGGTGGTTTAATTTAGTTTTATTTGTGTTATTTAGATTATGGCATTAGCTAAAACTGTTAACACATTGAAAATATGTATTAGATAGCTATTAGGACCAAAAAAAAAAAAGAAATGAAAAATCACCTCCAATGAATGAAAGCATTAATAAATTGTAATATTGTATTATTGTGGCACAGCTCACTATGGATTGAGTTTACAACATTCACACCAATTTTATGCTTTTTATTTCCCTCAGGAACATATAGCTTTTCTTAGACACAGCTGAGAACTAGGGTATCCCAGGCAGATGAAGTGAAAGGCTCCCTCTCTCTTTTTCTATCATCTAGGCCTGTTTGTCACTTCATGCCATGCCTTTCTTTTAAGTGAGAAAAGCAAATAATTATGGCATTTTATAGAAAGACAATTTAAATGATCAATTCTTTTAAATATCTGACAAAATAATAATACAAGTTTTCTATCAATTTAATGCTTGTTTTTTAGGAAGCTCCTTATTGCAGAGACCCACAAACTTACCCCAGTTTTGGGATTTGAACTTTGGATCTGAATTTTTTTAGAGATGTGGATCACATTGGAGAATCCCACAAGAGAATCCGAATCATAGAACTGGAAGTTAATAAAATTATTTTGGTGCTTAGTCCTGAATATATCTGTAGGATTTGTTTAGTTCTTTGTTTTTACATTCTGATACTCAGTAACAGCTTTACCATAATTAGTTTTGATTTTTTTGTCGAATTGAATACATTAGTAAAATATTCATTAAAGGAATTAAAAAAACATCAAATAGAAGTATGACATTTTTCCACCTTAGTATTCAGTTATCATTATTTCCCTCTTTAGAATAATCTTTCTGAATACATCTAAGAAGTTAACTCTTGTTATGAGCATGAATTTCATTATTTGATATCAATATACCTTGCTAAATACTATGGGAAATCAATACTCTGTTACACCAAAGTACTTCATTTTTTACAGTCCTGTAGTTGACTTCCCAGTGATTCCAACTGAAACTTTTTATGGCTGCTAGAGAACACCAATATAATTTTCAGGTCCTTTATTACTTTTGTAGGTGAATTCCAGTTCATTGGGAAGCTTTAAAAGAGCTTTAAAATATTATTATAGCTTACAGTATAAAATTTGCAATGACTAGAATGACCTCACTGATAAATAAAACAAGTTGGGAGGAACATTTGAATTTCTAGTTTATATCCTGAATAAAGCACTAGAAAAACAAGAGTATGTTCTTATTAGCATAATCCCATACTCTGCAGAGACATGGCAATTGCATTTGAATCAACTAATTTGCAAGACATTAAAGGAAACTAGATCTACATAAAGTTGCAGAAGATAAGAGAGCCATTACTGCACCAGAGGAGTGAGATGTGCTCTGTGAGGTGTTGTAGGGGACTGAGATCCAGCGCTTGGGTAAATGGTACCCCAGCTCCACACCAGGCAAGAAAGTCAAAAAGCTGCAACAAATGCAGTGTTGGTGACTAAACCAGGAGGAGGACCTGGAACTTATATTCTCTCAACTTCTAAAATTAGCTGTGAGATAGAGGAATGCCTACAGACAGAACACCTTTTGCTATCCCAATTAGGGTCATACTGGTATAAAATTCAGAAGAAAAAGGAACAGTGATTTTTTTCATATTCTTATTATTCTATTAATTTCTTACATCAATGGCCCTGCTTTTTTTTTTGTTTTTAAGACTTTAATGTCTAATATTTTGATGACCTACAGGGTCAGATGGCTCTTTAGTTAGTGCTTCCAGCTACATCTGAGCTCTGGATTGCAAAGAAGTATCTAGAAACCCACACATGACTGCTAGGAGTACTTCTAGTTGTTTCTACCCAATTTACAGAGGAGGAAGAAAAACAAAAGCAGCCTAAAGGAAATGCTGTGGGGAAAGGGATAAAAAATAAATTCTCTACAACATCATGCTTTTAAGCACAAGAAGACAGGAAGGAGCAACGCTGATGAAGGAATTGTTCAGGGAGACAGAGCAAGGAAGGCATGAGTTGAAAGAGGTAGGAAACATCAAAAGCAAACTAACTGGTAGAGAAAACAGAAAAAAACACAGCTATTTTTGCAAAAGTAAACAGCCTTAAAGACAGCTGTAGATGAAACTCTTCTTATTTCAAGCTATTGGTTCTTTTTATTGAAGAAAAATCTCTATGACAATCCTAGGTGAATATGTGCAATTTGAACCTTTTATGCCTAGGATTCAGATGTCCAGATGGGAGCTGTTGCGTATGATGCCTTTATTTAACAGCTCGCACGTCTTATGAATATGGTGTGATTTCAGTTTCCTGCGGTTTGCTCACAGTACTCCCTCTACAGACTTGGCTTGGACTCATTCTGCTATCACATCATTTTGTGTTGCAACATCAGCACAGGCTCTGAATAGTTCTGCACTTGGCATTCTCAGAAGTTATCTCTTAATACATTTTATCGAGTGCCTCTCCATCAAAATCAGACATAATTAGTTATTGGCACCCTTAGCTTGGGTACAAAAATAAATCTGCCATTTTTAACTATTGGTTGAATATATAATCTCCATATAGAGTGCTCACTATGAGAAAAACATGCAGTGGAAGCTCCCTGCACATGCGGTCCAGGCCATGATTTAGGGCAAGTGACTTGTCCTTTGTGGAGCCTACCTAAGGCAGAAAATTAACAAAGTCAAAGCATCCTATTAATTCAGCAAATCTGTTTCTAACATTTAAGACTGGCCCCTGAAGCAAGGTCAGGAACACAGTGTTAGCAAGTGTAGAGGTAGGCGGGTAGGCCTTCTCTCTCCATCACAATTCTTTCTCCAGGTCTTTCCCTGGTAGTGTATAGTTTCATGCAAATTAAGAAATCTGTAAATGTTGAACTGGAAAGGTAAGAAACTCTATGAGGAACTTTGAGATGATAAAGACAAGAATTTATGTTAATGCATTACTCATATAAGGACTAAAATGTTGAGCTAATTACTCATATAAGGACTAAAATGTTGAGCTAATAAAAAGAATTTGAAGAGTGTCTGATAGAGGAGGGAACTTTTAAATAAAATTCTGCCTCTCTCTGCAAGAATGTCTCTTAGAAAAATCCTCTTCATTACCTGAAATCTCTAGTGTTCAAAGACTTGCAATATGTACCTTTTCAAAATAAATTTTAAAAAAAGAAGTTTCAGAATTTGTTTGGAATTTGTTGTTTGTTTGTGACATGGCTAAATGTTCAAAAGTTATTTACATTATTTATTGTGTGCAAAAAAAATAGGAATAGTGCTCTAAACAGTAACTCCCAAATTCAAATTTCACCTCTATTGTTACTTCCCCTCTTTCCCTGCATGATTCTCTTGCCTTTTGCCAGTCTCAGGTCTCCTATAAACAGAAAGATGGGGGATGCTGCATCTCAGATGATAATCCCTTGTACACATCCTACATAAATGTTGTGACATGGAGTCATGATTTTTATAAACAAGATGCTTACTTACTGCATGCTGCACACCAGGGGTTGTTAAAGAAGATGTCCCCAAATAAAACAGTAATTGGTATTTCTGCAAGAAGACCTTCTCAGTTTGTCTGTGCAACAAATGAAAGCAAAGTAGTTACCTTGTATACAACAAATAATTTCTATGGGTTTTTTTAAGCGGGAAAGTTTTCAACTTTTTTCTTTGGAAAAAAATGACCTTATTTCATGTAGTACATAATTAATTTTTAATTTATTCAAATACTAAAGGGCAAATTTCGGCATCATTTAGGGCTAATATTAATTTGCATACTCTAATTAATAGTGACCTCTCTACCTTACTGTGAAGTCAGATTTTATTTAGCTCAATTTGTGTTAGCTTTTATTGATAAGAAAATGTACATGCATTAATATGTGCAGATTGTGTCTCTTGTATTATAGCAATACATGCCAGGACGTGCCTGTCAAAGAGAGTCAAAAGCTGCTCTTGGATACAAACCAGTATTTAAATATAGAGTATATTAATAGTTACATCTTACAACAATTCTTTTGGAATTAGTGTCACTGTCAGCTGGGTGAGAACAAAATATGAGGGAAGAGAGCGGTCCTGCACCATCCAAACTGCAACCTGATAATGTTCTAGCTGGATGAGAGTTATCATCAAGGTCAAACTTCACCCATTTTTGGGAAGAGGCCTTCCTTTGGCCCTCAGGATTTTACCTTATGCACCTTCAGGGTTGCAACTGAAGCTGTGCTTGTTGAAATGCAGTAGCAGCTCTAGAATACTGCTGATAGCATCTAATGATTAAAGTCTAAGCTCTGCTGAGAGATGTTCACGCTTTACAAATGTTTTTAGTCTTCACAGATGATCTGTCTACCTGGAATGGCTTAAATCACAAAGTGAGAGAGGAATGAACTGGAGCAGGCACAATACATCAGGTTCTCTATTTTAAGCACAAGGTGCTGGGCTGCAATGTCACCTGCAAAAGTGTGAGACGCTCAGACATGCTGCACCTGGAAAAAATCATCACTCTGTGAGTGAGGGTTTCATTTCACAATAAAGAAGTTCTACACATATACTCACTGAGTGATTGAAATCCAGGTGGTTTTGAGGTGCCCTCAGATTCTGCATTTTCATCCTGTGTCCAGGGATATTTAGTCACCTGTAAATGCATCTGTACATGCCTAAATTGTTTTCCAAGCTGAAATTAAATAGAAAGACTATATCTGTGATTTTGTATATTGCTGGAATATTTACACAGCGTTTCATGAAGATAATCTTTCTCTGAGGGCTCCATCTTCTGTTGCTTTATGAGGGGATTATTGAGGTAAACACTATTATTATTAAAGGGATATAGAACCATAAACTCTTTTATTTCCTAGTCTCAAATCTGATAGAAATCTGCTATTGAATGTTTGCATTAATGCTATAGTATGAATGGCTAGATGCCTGAAGATGAGATTCATAAGACCATGGAGTACTTTCCCAAATGCAATAGCAGATGATAGTGCAGCCTGGGAAAAAGTAAACAGATTAAAAACCTTGGAGAAAAAAAGACTACAAAGGGGGTATTTTGTAAGACTGACTTGAGGAGTCCTTCTCTGACAGTGTAGATGTAACAAGTTGTGGTGGATCACCTGCTTCCTATGCTTGGCAGTTTTTTGAGGGAAGAGAGTACCTCCACAAGTCTTCTGCTGAACCCTTCCTCTCATGAAAAAAGATAAGGATTGTTTTGTGAGTGGACCTCCTGTCTGGATTTTTTCTTTTACAAGAATATTTGAGCTCCAAATCATATTTCACTTCTGCACTTATTTCAAAAATTTCAAGTGGGAGATAATTCTGTTTAGCCACAAGAGCAGGAGTTGCATCTACGATGACCCACCATGGCAAATCTTTTAGAAAATGGTCTTGTAAAAAAGCCTCTTGTTTCTTCTAACTTCTATGTGCAGAATGTTCTGCATCTCATGCTGACAGAATGGTTCCTGTCCTTAAACTCTCTTGTACTGACTTTTATTTCAAATAGTGAAGTATTATCCACAGGACCATACTGTGAGCATGATGTATTTTAAAAAAATTGTCAGCAGCTTGTTTTGGTATAAGAACATGAGTTTTTTCACTGACTTTTTCAAAGTGACTTTTCTTCTATTAATATACTTACTCCATCAAACCTATGGACTCCTGCCTCTCCTATTTCTGAAAGTAATATGTAGCTTGCTGAGTCAGGGAATGGAAAGAGGAGCTTTGCCTCCCTAGGATATTGGCAGCAAATCATGGAACACTGGGCCCTGGGATTGTCAACCAGCCATGGCAAACACTTCTTGGCACTTGAGCCAAGTGCCAAGAAGTGTTTGCCATGGCTATGAGCAGTTTAAAGTTATTTTAAAGCTATGAGCAGTTTTAAGGCAGATCTTTTGTGCATACCTATGGCCCTGAGTTCCTTGTGCTTGTGTAGAATATATAGCTGTACATAAATCTGAGCCACCATAGCTTTAAGAGATAGATAGATATCAGATACAAATCTGTAACCTCATAAATGTGCAAAAGAAAATTTGAGAAAGGAATTTCTGTTCACTAGACATCAAGACAGTGATGTAGAGAGCCAAACAGCTTCAGAAACACAGGAAATAACTTGAATCACACATGCACACACATTTTGTTTTGCAGACAGATAATGCTAACTTATTTTTATTTCCCACTTTCAGATTCTTATTATCTGTCAGACTGAAAAACAAAATCATGTCGAAGTATTGTGTGAAAAGGGTTGTTCCTGTGGTTTTCTGATCAGGAAGGCACTAGGCAATATGCAAAATCTAAAAATAAAGTCTGTATTAGTTACATGGCCAGTGATATTTCAAAGATAAAAATGTTTGGGTAAATTTCAAATAGATGATTGTGGGTTTCAATTTTGTTTGAGCTATTATGTCTAACAAGGTTCATGGACTGCTTTATAATAATTTTTGTATTGTTGTGGCTCTGCATAGTCTTGTCAGGCATAATTGGTCAGTGCCGTTTGTAACAGGAAAGCCATTAGCTTCTAAACTGGAATTAATGTTATGATATTTCTCATGCATTGTAGAGTTCATCTTCATCTTTTTTTTCCTTTGTTTTGTATTACTAGCAAAATGATACAGAAAAAAAAATACAGGCACCCAAATATTTAAGCTATGTAGAAGTTGCAAACTTGAAATAAAAGGAGGTTATCTGACATGCATATTTTAAAAAAAATTAATTTTGTCCTGCAGGTGTTTATTCCTGTAACTGGTCCACAATAGTTCTCTAAGTGTGAATCTTGAAAACTGCTGACTGGACTAGTATTATGTCTCCAGTCCAGTTTTAAATGTCTGGAGACCATTTAGAAATTAGTTCAGAGGTTTTCAGCTCTCACAATCCATAATTTCTATTGCTAACAAACATTCGTGCAGCAACAGCTTGACTCCGAAACTCTTTGGGGTCTTTTGCACTGTTTTCCCTCTTCTGCTATTTCATGCAGTTAAATGCTGTCATAGCTCCATGACATAGCAAGGAGTTGTGCATCTGCATCAGAGCCTAGAAGTGCATCCTTGTGTAGAATCACATCAGAGTGCTGTTCACTTGTGCATCTGTACTTTCACAGCTTTCTGGAAGTTAGTTTCCTAGCAGCTTTCTCATAAGTTCTAAAGGAAGACAAGTAAAACTCTGTTGGGTAATGTGTTACCATTTGGAATCAAGTGAAAGATCTATTATTTATATGTTTGGAATAGTTTTATAAAAACTTTAGAGCCATGATAATTATTTGTGCCCATGATAATTATTTGAAAATGCAGTCAATAAAAACAGACTAAAACCAACAACCATCCCTCAAAATATGACTAATTGAATAGATGACACTGCGCAGATAAGAATCTGCCAAACACACTTAACGCCCCTTTCAAGCTGTGGGTCTAACATAAAAAGCTTCCTGAAGTATGTATTCATATTCATATACGTATATATACATGAAAAGTCAATAATGAAATGGTGCCATTAGCATTTAGCCCCATGCAATTAAAATAACTTATCTGCTTCTGCTGTATTTCGTAGCCTTGATTGGTTTTTGCTGTCTGGGATCCTTTGCCAACCTGACACCTTGTGAAACAGTCCTTTATAGAGATCCTAAACTGATGTAAAATCTTTCTAGCTTGGAGCAATGACATTCTTCTTTCATGGAACTAAGTACATGAGGAAAAGAGCAAGGGCAAATTGCCCAAAGGCTAGGCAACATTCAAGAATAAAAGCTGCTCAGAAGCATTCCAGCATTGTTTCTGCCTCTTTAAGCAACCATTATGGAAACAGCTAAATGGTATTTAGAAAGAGAATTTAAAATGAATCTTTTATTTCCCCTGGAATTACTGAAGAAATACTAAATTACATTTCAAAGGAGTTTATGATGTTTAGATTGCCTTACATTTTAAAATATACAGGGCTCTTTCTGCTTAGAATATAGCATCTCTTTCAAGCTAGCATGTGGTTCAATTTCCTGGATGTGGTGTTGCAAAAACTTGCTGTCTCTCTTTTTAACTCTCTGCAGACATTTATTTCTGTAATATGAGCTGGGGGGGGTTATATATTTCACCCTGTCAAGAAACCTCTCCTTTTCCTCTATCAGAGCCTTCATTTTCAAGGCAATTACTTTCCATTTGAATGCTCTTGAAGCTCATCTTTTTGGGAAAGGCCAGCATGGAACAGTAGGGGTCCCTTAAACTCATTTTGAGAAAGTAAATGGTATGTTGACTTTGCACTGGCCTTTGGCAGATGGGCCAATTCTACCTTCTCCTTCAACTCTACACGTGTCATTTCAAGTCTTGATTTATAAAACAGTTTTCAAATGTTGTAAGCACTCAGGCCTGATAATGGATGTGTTAGTTTTTCTTTAAAATCAGCTAGGTCATTGAAATATTGCTAAATAATTACCCATCGGTTTGTAGTTTTTTTACAAGGCAGTGAACAGGTTTATTTTTGCAATTAGGTGTGGCTGAAGCAATCCCTATCCATCTGCACACACTTGGTGCTGGGGCATTTGTTGGGAGGAACCTTTTTCGCATTCCTTCCTTCCTCCTTCTGTCCCTGTGCTCCAGAGGAGGGAGGACAGCTTTGTTCCACCAGGGACTCAGGTGGAGATCCAGATCAGATTCCTTTTCTCAGGCTGGTTTCACCTCGTTTTAGATTGTCCTTTTTAACTTGGTAATTGATAGTCGTGGATCCTGCTGTTTTTCTTTATTGAAACAACAGAGCTCCAGAAAAACTCTGATTTCCTGCAACCTGCAAACTGCAGCTGACAGGGACCTTGTAACAATCCAGCTCCCTCTAGCAGTGAAGATGGTGTCCTCTCGAATACTGAGGAGGAAGAAAAGCAATAAAAATAAAAAAAGTTTGAAAAAGAAAAATTCAGCCAATTGTAACCTTCTCAGAGCTTAATCTGTAACGTAGTGTATGGGGACTTCTGTTCACAAATCCTGTTAGCAAACAACAGGGTTTACATATGTAGTTCCCATGATAACCACTTTCAAAATTGTTCTCCTTATGACTTCACGCTAGCAACATCAGTTCACAGTTTATAAGTATTACTCATGGAAAAAAAAATCTTTTGGGAATATCAGTACTGCTTTGGCACTTTAAGGTCTTTGAAAAATACCTGTCTCAGAAGAGGGTTATCCAAGTTCTAGTAATCTCTGTCAACCTATTTCAAAGTGCTTTCCATTTTGTTTCTCTGTGCTCACATGCTGGTTTCTGACATTAGCTTGTCACTCTCCATTCACTTGAATAAAACAATTTTTATACAAGTATTGTATACAAATATACAAAAAAAATTCAAATTCTAAACCCAGTTTTCTTATGTATTTATGGAACTGGTCAAAAACAAGTTGTACCAAAAATGTAACTCAGTGAGACTGATGGGAATGTTACAGAAAGTAATGCTTATCTTTGCGAACTAATTTTTGTATTTAATTGCCACTTGGCGTTTCTACTCCCTTTGGTTAGATCCACTCCCCTTAAAATTTAAAATACTATGAAAATGTGAAAAAATCTTGTTTCTTTGATATTTGTTTATAGAATGCTTTGCAGTAATCCCCCAAGTCAGTTTCTTTCCTGTCAACTTGAAACATCCACTTAACTTCTTCTGACAAAGCCTTTTTCATTTTATTTATTCATCTTTTCTACATGTATTACTGCTTAATCCATTCCATCTCTTCTCGTTCTGAAGAGAGAGCGTATGGATGACAAGAAGTTACATTAAGAATTGCTGCCTCTTATAGGTTATGAGGTGCCACTGAGCCAAGCAGACAGGATCTCTGAAGCTATAAATGGCACAGGAATAGTGGAATTATTCCCCTATATCGTCCTAATATGGTGCACAGGAGTCAACATTCACTGGCAGTTACTAATTGCCAGGGAATACTGAAGTGGTGAAAGATGGGAAGGACTGTTGTCTTGGCAGACTGATCTCAGTCTCAGTCAGCTATTGATTCATTACCTTTACTTCTGATTTATAAGCAGTCTTATTAACACGCCATTACTGAAATCAGAGGTGGCAAAAATCCAGGAATAAATGATCAATGTTATCCAGAACTTTCTGCCCCTGGGCCACCACCCAGGGGACCTCGTGGCTATTCTAGTATTGAGTGTCCAGGGCTGAAAGTGCCAGGGCTTGCTTCCCACTTCTTGCAAGGGCATGATGAGTCCTGACTCAAAATCCAGATATTGTGAGAAAACCAGGCAGTTCTGGTTATGATGGTGACTTAGGGCATGTTTTGATGAATGGGGATGGGTAAGGGATTGTACACATATGGGTTTTCTAGCTGCCTTGGGATGTATCTAAGCTGTGACTGCGACTTGAGTTTTGCTGTGGGGCACTCACTCTTGTACTTGAATACTCACAGAGTATTCAACAAATATAACAAATTAATGCTATAAGCATTATAGTGTATTTTATCCGAAACAAACCCAAGGCATTTCTAGGAAAACAAGCTGGAGCAGTAAATCGTAGAGAATCTCATAAATGTAAATTCAATGCCCAAGGCCTAACGTTTACTTATTCCATCTCCTCTTTCTTTTTTCTTTCATTT
This sequence comes from Donacobius atricapilla, assembly GCA_013397315.1. Taxonomy (NCBI): domain Eukaryota; kingdom Metazoa; phylum Chordata; class Aves; order Passeriformes; family Mimidae; genus Donacobius; species Donacobius atricapilla. The sequence goes on along the minus strand of WBMY01002809.1, from coordinate 894,299 downwards.
TTCACTTCTCCAAGTAACACTTCATGCGAAGCTTTATAGCATATAATAAATTTTCTCCAAGCCAATAATTAACTTACGTCTGGCTAATACATCTGGCAGAATGATAGCATGGAGCTGCTAACATTACCTTAGGAGGACATGGTAATGGCCTGCTGCTTGAGTTCAGGGTGGAGTTTATAAATTTGACTATCCCTTCAAATTAAACATATTAAACCTTGTTTGTAGGGGAACAGGTATGAATATTTAAACAACTTAATGCATTGTTGAATCCATTTAGAGGTCTATTATGAAATCCAGTACATATATATGGTGTCCTGCCATTGATGGCAGTCTCTGAGCTCACAGCTACGTGAGTATGATTGATTATGAGCCCTTAAAAGCAATTTTAAGGGAGATGCAAAATATTTTTTATTATGGAAACCTCATTAAATATTTAACAGCTGTCATTGGCTAGATTTACAGAGGTTTTTTGCGGTAAGAAAAGCTTCTGATAAAGAGAGACCGCATGGGAGGTGGCAAAATTTGACAATCAGACAGATTATTTGATTCTTACTGGAGCTGATGATCTTGAACAATAAAAAGAGTTATTTTAATATGTAGAATGCTTCCACTGTTCATTGTTTCCATAAAATAATAAAAATAAAAACCCCAACTCATTCATGACCAGCAGTTTGTAACAGAAAGTGTAAACAATACAGCTGAAAAAGGAAAACTTTGGAATTACCATTTCCATTTCAAGCATTGGAGCACCATTAAACAACTCTTCACCTTGTTTTAATGGTTTCTTATATAGTTGATTCTTTCCCTAGCTTCTTCACAAGACCCCTTTCCTTGAAAGATCAGAAGTGGAAAGAATCTCTCATATCCCCCCCAAAAAGCTTTAGAAATCTAGAAATTTTAGAATTCTCCTTGGCACATTGATAGCTGAGAGATGCTGAGAGAGAAATAACTTAGTGCTCATTCAGAGCAACATTAGCTAAAGTCTAGTTTAACTGATGTTTTGTATTTGTCAGTCTTTTTCTCCTTAAGACACTAAAAGTTTCTTTGTGAACAATTTGTGCTTGTCTAGATTTTATTCTCTGTATTGTCAGTGCCAGGTCCCAGGAGGGGTCAGTTGGAAATTTATGGTTGCTGCTCTGTGAAGAACACCAGTCATGGGCCACTACATCAACCAGGTTTTTTCCAAAATCTGCAGTGGTCTTGACTTCGTTTTCTTTCATTGTGCTATATGACTACTATTGAATCTTTTCTTGTAGCATTGTGAATCAGGAGCCAAAAGTGGGGAGTTTTTGTTTGGTTGTTTTTTTTATTCAATGCATCATAGACCCACTACAGTGGATCAGATCCACCCACACAGTATTTCTAAAAGAGCATTTATCCTCAGTAAGATGAGTCATCCTGCTGTTTGCTTTTCTCTGGGTTTGCTTGGTTGTTTTTTTTATTTTTTGGGGAGGAAAGTGTTCTTATTTATGCTGAATTCAAACCTAAAGGAAAGTCTTACCCTTCACTCCCAATTATCGTCTTGGAAAGAGAGTAGAAATAATGAATTCCTGATATGGGAGAAACCCAGGGAATAAACTGATAAAATAACATTTAAATTGGAAATTTAAAAAAAATATAAATATTTTTCTCTAGGTGAATCTGGTGAGAAAAACTTATAATGAGAAAAACTTATAATGTATAGCATTGGAAATCTAGGCCTGCACCTGTATGCTAATTTCCAAAATCTCTGTTGACAACAGAACTTGCATTACTCTTAAGATGTCAACACTATGAAAATAAAGGTACACTGAAAGAGATTACCATTGTGCTCTACACTCATTAGATTTTTTATGGACTTCTGTGAAGTGGAGCATTCTAAATATAATATATTCAGTATCTGAGCTTTCCTATGTGGAGATAAAATGACCAGGAATTTCAGGTTGCAGTTTTTAAAAAAAAATTACTAGAAATAATAATACTGATCATCATTATCATCATCAGTGGCTTACTGTTAATAACTAGTAGCATTACTGATAAAAATTTGTGCTTGTTCCCAGTATGAAGGAATTGCAGAGCACTGGGGGACTCTACAGTTTAGAGCCCTGATGGTGGAGGAACAATAATCACCAGCTTTCAACCTGGAAAACAAAGTAATGGACCTAACTGATATTTAGACACTTTTCTTCACTTTACAAACAACTCAAAAGGACTGTATAATTTTTGTGATAAGAAAAAAAAAGGTCCATTAATTAGGCCAGCAAGAGTTTTAAAATTAATGTACCCCATTTCTACAATGGTGAAAAAAAATAGCCATTTTAAGCCTAACGGTAACAGGAATTCCTCCACATTGTTCTCACATCTGTTACATAGCTTTCTGATCTTAGATTTATTTCATTATTGTATAAAATTGAGAAATATAGAGAATGTTTTACTGGTTTCTGAACTTTCACAGTTATAGTTATTCTTTCTCTCTTTAAGGTTGGGTCTATTTTCCTTGCTAACATTTATCTTCCTGTTTGTTCTCTGTTTTTTTTTTGAAATTGCAGTTTATTATTTTCTTTTTGAGAATGCAAGAAGCATCATATACAGACAGCAGAAGCTTTACTGAAATCAAGATGATATATATAAAATGCGAGAAATGAACAGAACAATGGCAAAGTGCCCTGTAAACAGGTATAGAATATCTGCCACAGACCTGGGAAACAGCCAAAGCCAATAAGACATAACTTCACTTGTAACTCCATTAAAACACTGATGGCAAAAATCTGCTCTCATAGCTGAACAATGATTGCCTTTATGTGGTTGTTGTGTGTTCGTTGCAGAACCAACCTTTCCACCCACATCAGTGCAAGACCCTCACTTTGAGGGGTGCACATCGAACTCGAGGGTTCTGATGGCTTTGTTTGTGAGGAAGAAGATGACATGTTCATATTCAATAACAATGACTCCTTTGGAAGAACACATATGAATAAACCCAAGATTCCCCTCTTCCTAAAATGAAATACTTTGTCAACTTTTGTTTCCTCTAGTTCTGGGATATTTCTTTCAATGCGCTGGATATGCCAGAAGTATGTCTAATGAGCAGGGTATGTTGCATGCAATTCTTGCTCATAGATGATGGACTGGATGTTCAGAGACATGCTATGGTATCCATGGTACTGCAACAGAACAACAGAATCAGTCCCCTATGGTTTAATGTTGAAAATCTTGTTTATAGCTGTGTGCCTTCCTTTCCCTTCCTGCAGCATGAGTGTAATAATACAGTCCATTTTTCATGAATGGTTTTATAAGAGCTCCTCTATTTCCAGGTTAATAATCCCTTACTGTAAAGGATAAATATCCTAAGTGCTCTAACATCCCCTGACTCTGACTGCCTTGAAGTTGGCTGTGCCACTCAATAAGTAGGATTCAATTTTCTTTTTAATTACTAACTCAAAAACACTGGGAAATAATTTCTGACCCTTGGGATTAGCTTCATTCTTTTACAGCCTAATCCTTCAATTTTAAGCATGAAAAAAGTTCTTCCCCAAACTTGCCTATGTGAGTGAGAGCCTGAGGATCTGGTCTCCAGCCCTTTGAAACAGTTAATCTGACTTGGCACTCAGCAGTTTTACCTTTGTCTCAGCCGAGAACGTAATTGCAAGCAAAGCCTTTCTCAGACCATCCAACTTCCTCAATTGAGGAGAACAGTCAAATCTGTCTTATTGAGAGCAGAATTATATCCTTTAGAGATTACAAACAATATCAACTTTCAGATGTTTGGCTCTTCTCTTTTTCATGTAAGAAAATGGCAACAACAGCCAATACATTCAAGAGGCAGGAAAGAATTTTTCATAAGGGATTATAGAGTTGTTTTGCTGCTCACATCTCTTGTTTTTGTGTAATAATCTACATAACAAACTGTGCTTGATTCTGCTCCTGTTGATATCAGTGGCAAAACTCCAACAGATTTTAGCTGGAACAGCTTCAAAACCTATTTTACTGATGGTTTGAAAGAAAAACCATGTTTTCTCCTAAGTTTCACATGTAATTTCTTGTCCCCTTTCTTTCACTGCCTCTGGTCTAGAGGCATGGAGACCGTGTAGGAGCTTATTTTATAATATCCCTGTGACTGTTACAGCAGCATATTACAATGCCAAAATCCCAAGGACTTTATTGTTACAACACGCAAACCTCTCCCAGAAAAGAAGGATTCTACTAAACTTCACTGAAGGCATAGGACAGATTATGAGGAATGGCATGAAGAAAGAACAGTCTGTGTCTCTGCATGTTTTCTACTCCTCCCTTGTCTGTTTGAGCAACCTTTGGTCTTCAGAAACAGTTTTAATCATTTCCTGTGTCTAATATTTCCTGTTGGCACCACTCAAATCTCCCTCTTACCTAAATATCAAATCGATGGTCCTACTGTCACTTGTTGTTGTTGTTGTTCATCATGGCTCCTGCAGGGAATCTAGCCTCGACTATTAGTACTACAAGGAACAGCTGTAAATACTCCATCATAGCAAGAGCCACTAACCTGTAATTCATACCTGCAAGGCAGGCAGTGTGCGTAGACATCTCTGTACACATTGCTGTGCTGACTATACTTCAAAAACTCTCATGTGGCTTAAAAGAAGAACGTAAACTCATATATACACAGTATGAGGGAGGTACAGTAGCTTCATGTTGCCTCTGCAGAAAGAGTTCCACGGGAACATCACACCATTAATCTGTAAACTAGATTCCCAATCAAAAACCTTATTATGGTATAAGCCCTATTGGCCGGTAAAGGTGTGATTTCTCTGGTTATTTTTTTTTCTAAACAGAATAATTCTTGTGATAAGGTTATTGTAAGGAGAATAGGTTTTTCTCACTAGTATGAGTTATGTTAATGAAAAAAATGAGTTGCTTTTTTTAAAAGTATGAGTTTTCTCACTAACATAACCTGTGCCTTTGTTTTACAGAAGAACAATAGAAGGTGAACAGTGATGACATTCTCTGAGCAGCATTTGAAGAAGAAAGGTTTCTAAATCTATGTTTCAATGTTTTTAAGATAGATGTACCTTTTGAAAATCCAGTTTATCTGGTATAATTCATATAGTATAATCCATATTACTGTAACCTGATTTAATTTTAAATTAGATCAACTATATAGACAATCTTTACAGAGGTGTTCATGCAGAAAGTCAATGAGAAACCACTGCTCCAGAAAATATTTATTGTGTGGATAAGCCATTTGATACAGGCAAGTGACCATGGAGTGGCTGAGTGGGTGCAGCAAGCTACCTCTGCAGACAGAGGACCTGCAGACATCGTTATATTGAGCCTTCTGCGAGATGAAAAGTGTTTGCTTAGCCTGTGGAAAAGGTGGTGTAAGGCCACACATTTAAGCTGCAGTCAGGGTAGCAGGGAGACTGAGAGATGAACACACTGTCTGGTACTGTGATTTGACTGAAGATGAGCTCAGCCCTAGTAACAATTGCTAGAGATTGTGTGGCCACCACCCTGTGGCACATTTGCAGTGTTACTACATTTTGTGTATTTGCCTTCATTTTTCCTCTGAACTGAACAGAACTGTAAGGGGCCAACAGCTCAGAAGATGCCTTCTGAAAGAAAGTATATGGAATTTAAACTGGGTTACTCTGGACTTTCCAGTGAAGAAGTGTTCACTGGGGAATTCTGTAACTACTCCTTTTCGCCAACTACCTAAATAAGACTTGGAGTTTACATAGCTGGTGCCTTGCATGCTTGCAGCCTTGTAGTGCTAGTTTTACTGACATGTGAAGACATAAGTTAAAACATTTATGAGATGTTTTCTCCATGCTCCAGGAAAAAATCCCCAAACCCTCCAATTTTTTCTTTTGTGTTGGGTGGTTTTTTTTGTTTTTTTTTTTTTAATTTCAATATTAACTTTTGGACAACATATCAAAAGAAATTCTCTCTGCCTCAATCTGAGAACTGTTGCAGCTAGGCTGAAGGGCTCAGCAAAACAAAAGCACAACAGACTGAAATTTAGCAAGAGATTTCATATTATAGGAACAATTGCCAACAGCTAATCTTTTATTTAGTTAGAGCTGGCTTCTATCCCAGCTTGGTTACAAAACCATGTCCAAGGGTTCTGAGTGATGTGCCAAGGAGATTTGAGGTCTGTCAACACTAGTCTTGTTTCATGGTTGACCATGCAAGAATTAGAACAGAATTCTGTGAAGAAAGGTATTCATATAAAATACAAGTGGTCAAGGCAAAAGGAGATGCATTGCCTTACTGAAGGGGTATTGACAAAGGATAAATTTTATTCTAATGACACCAGTTTCCTAAGGGGCCCAGTACGTTTGGTGCATCAAAATTTGCTACAAATGTAGATGATTTGGAGCAGTTAAATTGTTCTTTGATATCTGTCCTCCTCAAGCATCTCCACCTATTCCATTCATTCCATCCTGCCTCATTATGGCTTCCTTAGTCTGTGCCCAGGAATGATCTGTGACGTTTCTCAAGCTGTGATGGTCTGCTTTGTGCACAGTGTGAACCCAGCCCAGGCCATGCAGAGTTCAGCAGATGAAGGGAAATGGAGAAGGTGGAGACATATTGAGAGAAACCCATAGAGTCATTTTTCTGCAGTGAAGGAGTTACAAGGGAAGGAAAAGGTGGATTTCTCCATTCACATATGTTCACATGTTATCTTAACAAAGCAGCAGAATTGTGGAAAGAACTTAGGGTCTGTTTGTGTTTTGCAGGCCAGAAATGCTGAAAGACAGCCTAGTTAGTCATGGAGCTAAAAGCAGGAGTAAAAGCAGGGTTGTGCTATGCCCAGAACAAATAGAACTGCTAAGACAATAATGAGCCCTGGTGGAACTTGATGGTAATGTAGCTATGGTACCCCCAGGCCAGAGCTAGTATTTCACTGAACATACTCTTATTAATCTCTAGGAGATCCCTAAATGTGGTGTTTGCTCAATGAACTGGAACAATTAGGAGAATAGATAACAAGAAATTTAATCTCTTTTGCTGTACAAAACAGAATGAATGTCTGGCAGATGCTGGAGTTAAGTCCACCTTAAAACTTCTCATATGTGAACTCTAGCCAGCCACTCAGCAGATCCTGTTTCTCAGAGTGCTGTGTGATACCTCCATACTGGTCCTCCTTCTGATGTGGTTCCCAGATTCATATTTCTTTTCTGTAATCTGATGAAATCCTTTTGGCTCACTGTTATGGGAGGGCATCCAGTATCAATTAAGTGAGGTGAGCTGGAGAGTGTGAAATGGAGGTGCTTAAATGGAATAAATTGCAGGTAGGGAAAGGGTATTTAAAACCAGCCTGGTGCTAAAGTTGCAAAACAATTGTGTGAATTGTGGGATGGGAAATTACAAGCCTTGAAATAGTGGGATATTAGGAGATCACAGAACATTGAATAATTCTGTTCAGATTTTATTTTGGTTTAAATTTCACTGGTATAATTATAGACAAGGTCAGGCTTCTGCATCAGGATGTTGAGCTGGACTCAGTGATACTGATGGGTCCTTTCCAGCTCAGCATGTTCTATGATTCTATAAAAATTGGTAATCATGCAATGAAGATTTACCTTAGAATTTGGGAAAGACTTTGTGTGAATGTAGAGTTATAATTTATATTAAAATTTATCTATCTCTGCAGAACATATCACCCTTGTAATTATTTGTTTACTTCAAAGCCTTATTAATTTAACAGTTTTTATGATTTATCTCCTATGTATAAACTGCTGGAAATCTGAAGGAAATTAGTTTGTAAACCTAGACAAACTGAAAGTAATCAAATTATCCAAGATGTTTTATAATTAGAAGTAAATTGCTACCTGATAAGAAAAATTCTGCCTCCACCTGTCACCAACATAAGAAACACACAGAGTAACTCCATTGCTGAAAGACTTCGAGAGTTGGTAACACTGCTTCTCCCTCTAAAGGGAAGGGTCAGAGGGCTGCTTGACTTACCAGAGAGGAAGCAATGTGCTTCTAGAAAACTTCTTACTATGCAAAAATCCTCCTTCTCTTACAAGCAGATCAAGTCTGTAGTCTACTATGTGGCTATGTGGCAACATTTGTGAAATGTTTTCTAGGGTCAGAGGAATCTCATGTTCACACATCTGAGGAATGTGTGATTTTCTATGAACTATCCATCTGTGAGGTCACAGCTGTCAGGGAAAACCCAGCACTTGGCAAAAGAAATTGCTGAGCACACTGGTCACCCACAACACAACTGGCGTCATTCCATTTTGTGAATCTGCCAGCTGTGCATCTCAGCTGTAACATTCTGCCCACAGGAAAGGCTGAGCTGTTCTGGTAGAATTAAGTGATTCTCCAATATCTAAAATACTTTGAGAACTCAAGAGTCAAGTCCTCAGCTGATGTAATGAAGGATTGCTCCATAACTGTGTCTGAAGCTCTTGGTCCCCAAGGGTAATGTTCCCCAAGAGAGCTTTGTTCTTTCTGAAAGCAATGGAAAAACTTTTATTTTTTTAAATGAATGGCTGTTCTGTGTAAACTCTGAATTTTATTTGTAAACTTATGGTATGGCTCACCTCTAAAATCACCTCTGGAGAGTATAATTGGAGTTTCTTCTGCTGAAGCATTTGGCTTAGCTACATTTTTTCCTGATGTTCAGCTTAGTGATGTATTTCACTGTGAAAGTCTTGTAGTCACTTACTCCCTTCTCAGGTGACCATCCTTATTGGGAAAGCAACCTGTACAGCACACAGGTACACTCAGAACTTATTTGAAGCCTTCACTGGAGACTGTACGCATCAAATTAACATTGAAAGGACATACATATTTTATTAGACAGGCTTTTGCATAAGCAGAATGAATGATACTTTTCAGAAGTAATGAACATCTGGTGTCAGATGAAAATGCTGTGGTTTTAAATTTTGTAAAACTGTGATGTCTGAACAAAATATACAGTAGTTATCAAAAAATTATCTGAAACCTGTTTAACCATAAAATGGCATGGGACTCCAGTTTTTAATTCTAGATATTTAGTCATTAGAATTTTTCAGCAAGTTTTGTTTCTTATATTCCATTATTCTCTAGGATAATATACAACTTTTTTTCTTTTCTTCTCCACAGCTAATATCTATAACATCTTGGTTTATAGGTTTAGGCTTATGTAATAACTAAGTAGCAGACACCTCAAGAGCAACAGACCAGGTGTACCCTGATTCAAGATCATCTGCAATGGGGAATAAAGAATTAAATTGGCATAGAAGAGTAAAGCACGTACAAAATAAAGTGACATTCTTCTGAATTTTTTCTAGCTCATTCCTAGAAAAATGGAAATAAAATTGGGGAATGTTTTTCATACCCATAATAAGCCTGGGAATGTATCCCTAGAGTGCAGCCAAAGTACAGGAAAACACTGAAATTTTCTATTCTGATTAATGATCATTTCTTCCATATCTCTCTCTGACTCCAACAGCTCTCCACAGGGATAAGACTATTAAAAAGGAATTGGGATTTCAGTTTATGGGGTTTTCTGTTTGACTGCTTATCAGAAAGGACTCCTGTGAAAGGAGGAATGGGAAGGAGGAATGAGTTGAAGCAAGATTTGAGGTGTGTATCTGTTGTATGTTATTACTGGCAAACAAAAGAGTTTCGTCAGCTGGAAGGACAGCTTGAAGATATGAACAGAATCTTTATGTCCAGCTGGAACTAGCTTGGAAACCGTGAGGAACTGTTTTTACTTTTACCTTTCTATGATAGCTGGGAATAAACGTAAACACAAAATATTCAGTACAGTCAAGTAGGCTTTGGCTGTCAGTAATGTCACATGTGATACCAGTAGGAGAAAGACACTAGAAAAAGACCTTTTTCTGCTCCCCACAAGTATAGCTTGGATATAGGACAGTAGGTTCTCCCAGGGTTTTTTCATTCACTGGAAGAAATCGAAGTCATCAAAACTGAAGACAGAGGAATTGAAAAGTGATTTGATAAGAGATATTTTCTGAAATAAGATGCCTCTCAATGAGATTCATTCCTAAATAAGTTCATGGCTAAATGAAGTTCATGGCTAAATCCTTTCTGAAACAAATTTTCTCCTTCTGATTAGACAGAAAGAAGCTGTTTGTCAACATTTCAGATTAACAATTCAATTTATTATTATTATTATTATTGTTATTATTATTATTATTATTATTATTATTACTATTTTAAACCATAAAGATTACGTCTTCAAACTCCTAACCTTTCACAACATTATTCAAAATTCCAAAATACGCAGGCAAAGTATTTAGCATTTTTACAATACTACTTATTATCCCTAAGTTTTCAGGAAAGGTCAATCTACATCTCATTTTAATAACTTCTCTGTTTATTCGCTCAACATTAGAAATTTTAACAGTGCTTCTACTCATATCACTTTATGATTTTTCCCTCTTCAGTTTGGCACATATGGTATTTCACTTCTGTGATCAGCTTTGTTTACATTCCTGTGTTTTCTGCACTTTTTGGATTAAACTCCCCCGTTCATTCCATTGGATTTAATGAAGACTTCTCCTGGCTTCAGGAAAGGGGCAGCTTCTTCCTTAGATGTACATTAGGAAGCATGAGTGATGTGGATTTCCACTACCTGCAGCTTAATCCTCCATCTTCTTCTTGTAATAGTAGTATATTATATTTAATCAATGGTATTTTAGTCAAATTTTAAGTTCTCTTTACTGTTACAAAGTCTTTGAGAAGGATTTTGATGTAGGTTTACAACTGAAATACAAGCAGATCAGCCGCAAATCTTGATGTGAATCTGGTGCCACATCCCTCTGCATTGAAAATCCATTATTCACTAGACATTACTATTTAAAAAATTCTCTTTTTTCAGAAGCAGTTATGAGTTGTAGGGCACATGTCTCATTGACCTTCAACATGTCACAAGCAAGACTAGTTCTCACTGTTTCTGGACTCTGGGCAAAGAATTTCCATATTCCCACAGTAAATTGGGAGCTACAATGTACCGTTAATATTTAGTGGCTAATTCACTTTAGAAATGTTGTCTTTCTGGTTCTACAGTTTATTCAGAAGTTAAGTCAGCCTCACTCTTCTAAAACTTAGAGATTTTAAAAAAAGGAGTAAAAATATTTCAGTAATATTATTTATTAAGTCCTTTTAAGACACTTTAAAATATGGCACTAGAAGAAGATGGCTAAAACATGCAGATCTTTTCCAGACAATGCACCATAACTCAGTGAAAAACTAGATGCTTGAGACACAAATTTTTGCTTGAAATTCTGTGGTCTGTGTACAGCAGGATGTCAGACTGGTTGTTTACTAAGAATTTTTGGGCTTTCTTATTGTATGAACAATGCAATATTCACTGACCCAGATATCAGCAGTAAGAGCGATCTCTTTATACCCACAAAACAAAAGGCTGTGTTATTTTATCATAGTTGTTAATTCTACATGAACCTTATGCAAAAGAAATAAAATATTTTATTATGAGAATTCTACTCTTGATCTATTTTTCCGGCAACTTTATGTGGTGTGTAAACATCATCTAAACTTACCAATGCAAGAGAGGACAAAAATTGCATAGGAACAGTGTTGACTCTGCCGTAAGAATTTTAATCCTAGTATGATATAAAGAACCTCTCCACTTTATTCTTCCATCTTGCACTGGTAATGTCATGTACCATAAATCAGACTTACTGGTTCATGAATTAGCAGACCAGCAAGCATACCCTGACAGGAGAATTAAATGGTGCAGACAAATTTGTTTTCAGCCCTGCACTAGCAGAGAAGAGCACAAAGAACTCTGTGAAGAACTCAAAGTGCCTTATATCACTACCTAATATTATCTCTGTATCCAGTGATGTAGACTATCAGTTTTTGCTTTTAGAGATATGAATCCTATTTGGCATGCCCTGAATATGTGAGGTTAGTCACATGGTAGGCTCAGAACCAGGACACAGAACTGTCGTATCTGAAGTGAAACAGCTCTCATGTCAGGTTTCAGCTTAGTTATGTATGCCACATTTGTACTTTCTGGATTTCCTATGGTTACTAATAAGTAGAATCACTGTTCTAGGCAGTACCCTTTACCCTCAATTTCCCTTTCCACAAAGCATCTCTTACCAGGAATTTGCTTTTACCATTATTGCTCACAATTTGAATACTATTTGCTCACATAGTATTATGGTGACAAAAGCAATCAAAGTTACTGAGAGAGCTAAGAAAGTTATTTAAATAATGTTTGACTTAATGGATTTCAACAGAGATCTTGCTGAAACTGAGCTGTGAATAACTACAGTGCTAGGAAATGTGAAAGGCTTTAAAATGCCACATTATGTTATATAAAACAAACTGGTTACTGACTCCCTTTCATGACTGTCACACAAAACATGGATGAGACTCTAACCATACATATGGCAGTCCTATGTTGAAAAATGACAAAAAAAAAAAAAACAAAAACAAAAACAAAAAAACCCCAAAGAGATGAATAAAGAGTAAATATTAAGAGTCAGCAGCATAAAATGATGGAAAAGGCAAAATGGGAGCCACACCACCGCCTTACTGTTGACAGCTGCACTGACTATGCATTTATGGAATTATACAATGGTTTAGGTAAGAAGAGACCTTTAAGATCATCTAGTTCTAACCCCCCTGCCATGGAAACGGTCACCTTCCACTGGATCAGGTCACTCAAAGACCCATCCAGCTTGGCTTTGGAGAATTCCAGGGATTGGGCATGCACAACTTCTCTGGGCAATATGTTCCTTTGCCTCATTACCATCACAGTAAAGTATTTCTTCCTAAAATCCAATCTACTCTCTTTGAGTCTGAAGCCATAACCCCTTGTCCTATCACTGCATGACATTGTAAAAAGTCCTTCTCAAGCCCTCTTGTAACTCACCTTTAGATGCTGGAAGGTGCTGCGATTGCTTGTATGTGGATGCCTCAGTTGACCTCTCGATATCTCTATTGATCTTTATTGACATCAGCCACAGAGGACACCCTGTGGCTATTTATCTATGGACAAAATTTAAGTCAGATGCAAATGATCACCAAGTGAACGTTTTTCAAAAACGTTCCTATTTTTCAAAATCTCTAGGTAGCTACTCCCAGTAAAAGTCAAAGATGTTCTGATTAATAGTTTCACTTAATTGTTTAATCATTTCACTGGTTAAAATGACCAGTCCATTTTGAGGCTTCTATTCAGAGCAAAGCTCCCTGGTAATTAAATCCTGACTAAAGCACATTAATTTATGTACCTATGCTTCCCTTATGCTGTTTGTGTCCCCGTGGCCTCTGCTCTGGCTTCCAGCCAGTTGCCCCTCTCTGGCTCAGGGCACACACAACTTGTCCCAGAGGCTCTCTGGCAAGAACACAGGCTCCTTTGCCACTCAGTGCCACAAAAAGATGAGGAGGAAGGTCTTTTGGGGACAGTCTGCCTTTTTGCCTATCCTCCCCAACCCACCTCCATTTTGCCTGCTAGACTGCCGAAAATGGTCACCCACCAGCTGAGTGATCCTAAAAAAATTCCTATCCAGCTGCAATTACAAAGATGGACATTTAAGTGCACTATCTTTTGTATTTTATGAGCGGGAAAGGGAGCTCTATGTCCCTAGCAAACTTGAGCTCAGACTGGAAAAGACATTGAAAAAATATTACAGATCCGCAATGTCACTTCATAAGTCAGACAAAAATGTGGTATAATAAATACCTGCTCTCATCCTCCTTCACTGAAACTGTTTTTCATTTTGATTGGTGATTTAAAAAGCTCATTTCTTAGTTTTCTATTTTACCTCTAGGAAGGTTTTCCATTATGCAGTTCCTATAAATATATGAAAACAGAAACCACAATAAACCAATATATTTACTGAGACTAGAACACTCTTTCTTCTCAAATGAAATGATGCTGGTGCTATAAACAGCTGAAAATACTTTACAGAGATATCAACAGCCTCAGGATCTGTATTAATAACAGACTTGTTAGAGTGTGAAATGTCTCATGGCTTTTCTCCAGGGTGTTTAAACAAATACACTGCTAAGAATAAGGGAACTATTTTACTTTTACTCTCACTTTGAGACTTCCAAATTTTCATTGACTTTACAGATATCTGTGCTGCTTTGCAGTCATGTAAGTGAGAGAAGCATCAAGCCAGAGCCCACACATAGGAGTAGGTCTGAAAGATGAACTGGGAGTAGTGCTATTGAAGGGAGGATTAATCAACTTATTACACAATGACAAAAAATGCATCATAGCTATAAGACTTTTCCCTTCTTTTTTTTTTGGCACCCATGTCAATTTAGTTCATTCAACCCGACATTTAACAATTCTGAATAAATTAAAATAAACAAAAAGCAAACCAGAAAAAAACAAGCAAGTCACAAAATTTGTACAGATTTTTCTTTGTGTTCTGAGCTTGGTAGCAACCATTGATGTATTGCTCCAAAAGCAGAATCATTTTGGGATTTGTTTTTATTTAGAGAGGGGAAATCTGCCTAATTATCTTGTTTATATTGTATACAAATTAGAGGTAATAAGATAATCAGCTTTGAAAAGGATTGTGTGGTTCAAAAGATTAAAAAAAAATAAAAGGGAATAAATTGCTTAAGCCATGAAATATTAAAAAATCAGCCCATCAAAAGTTCAGATAGAGGCCCCAGAAGTGAAACATACCAACTCTCTAAACCTAATCCAAAATCTTTATTGGAAGCCTTAGCTAATTATTTTGGTATAGCATGATTGTGCTTCTGAGATGACCAGAGATTGTTGTACAGCCAAATGAAAGTAAGGCTGCTGGGCATGCAATCCATTGGGAGCTGAAGTTACCTAGCTGCCAAAATAGAGGAACATAAAATAAGTAGTAATGAGAATAACTTTGTCGTCTAGTTTAACCTCTTGCTCAAACTGGGGGGGAGTTCCAATCAGGACTCAGTTTTCTTCCACTTTTTCAAACAAATTGTCTCAGCGTTTTGTGACTGACTTTGCAATGAATTTGTTGTTTGCTATTTCTGTCCAGCCACTCTGTAAAACAATTAATGTGTTTGTGGAAAGAATGTTAGCTGTATCTGTGAGAGTAAGTCGTTGACCTGGAAGTAGTCTTGGAAGTGGAACTTACTGGTGTCTATGCCCGCAGAGGGAAGCTGTTTAGAGATGTCTATTGACAGATAACAAATGTGAAAGACTGCAGAAGAAGGACCCCGTGTTTTGTGAAATGCAGGACTGAGCAGGGAATCAGCATCCTGCCCTGTGACATCCCAACGAAGATAATACTCAGGACTAACAGTGCCCCCAGAAGTGGTGCACTGTGAATGCTGCCAAGCTCTGTGAGCCAAACCCAACATGACAGAAAAAGAAGGAGTCGTAGCTGCCCTTCCCTGCAAGAACTGAAAATGCACTGGAAGACTAAAATGGATGAAGGAGGGATGGTATCACTGAACACTTGAAAAGACTTGACAATAGTGGGAAAATGCAGGAAATAAATACTATCAGTATATCAAACCTATTAAGCTTTCAGCTTCACTTGGCATTTTCAATGACATTTCCTCAGCTAGAAGGTGAACTGTATTGTAAATACTCTGGAGTCACAGATCATTTGAGTAACTTCAGTCTGGGCAATATTTGTTTGTGATTAGTTTTACAAGAGTGCATGGAATAATTTAAAATTGAGTACATAAAGCATACTTCTGATAATCATATGTTCTCTCTAGTCATGCTTGAATTTATATTCCCAATTATCTTTATCAACAAACATTTCCAGATTGCTTCTGACTTATCTATTAAAATATACTTGGTGCTAATCAAAACTGTGCATAACCTACTAATCATGCTGTCAGCTGCTACTTGCTCCATGGAGATGGCAAGATTATGGAAAAAACCCCAAATCTAAATTGTATGGTTATTTAATCTGGTATTTACTGATGTGCATATCACCCTGAAAGTGTTCAAAGGTTATGTAGATGTGGCACCTGGGGACATAGTTTAGTGGTAAATACGGTGGGGCTGGGTTAATGGCAGGCCTCAATGATCTTAGAGGCCCCTTCCAATTGTCAAGGATTCTATGACTCAATTCGATGTTTCCATGTTTGTTCTAAAGGGCAGGGAAAAAGCACGCACTTAGGAGGCTTGGACAGAGGTTACTAGATGCTCCAAAACTGTGATCAGGTTTCTAAATATTTGCAAGTGGTAAAGTGTAGGCAAAGGGCCTTGCAAAACATGTTCCAGTGTGATTTTTGTAAGTAGGACCTAAACAATTAATTTCAATTTGCACTCAGTAAACAATTCCATCTCAACCAGAAAGCAGCAAATGCAGGACTGCATTGCAGGGTAATAAGCAAAAAAAATTACAAGTTTTTTTTCACTTGAGAACATTTCCTACCATTATGAACTGCTATTTTGTCTTACTGAATTATTTAATTGTTATTGACTTCCATGCTTGTAGCACCCAGATGCTTGGAGATGTCTCCAGCAGTGATTGAGTACATGATCACACACACACACTCTCCAAAATATAATCTTACCTGAAATGTACCAGTGTCAGTTAACAAGGCAAGAAATACCTTTATTATTTTTACTCTTTAGAATAAAAATTAAGATCTGGAAAGATCAGGGCCGTTACAAGTCCTTTAATTGACCATGAACTAGCAGGTAGAAGTTTCTTGTTTTCAGAAGGACTTGTGTGAACACAGTGCAGTCCTGCACAGAGCAGGGCTGCAAGGCCAGGTCCCAGTTTATCACTTAATGGCATGCCAAGGCTTAGCTCTGGGCACACAGGGTAAGCCCAGCAATATGAGTTGATTAAAGGGACTGATAAAAACATGAGGGTCATTCATAACAGAATCAGAGAATCATAAAATAAGCTGAGTTGGAAGGGACCCTCAAGGATAATTGAGTCCAGCTCCTGACCCTGTGTACAACATCCCAAGAGTCACATCATGTGCTGAGAGCATTGTCCAAACACTTGGATTCTGTCAGACTTAGAGCTGTGACCACTTCCCTGATGAGCCTGTTCCAGCGCCCAGACATCCTCAGGGAGAAGAACGTTTTTCCAATATCCAGCCTAACTGTCCCCTGACACAACTTCAGGCCATTCCCTCGGATCCTGTCACTGGTCACTGGAGTGAAAGAGATAAGTGCCTGCCCCTCCTCTTTGCCTCGCAAGGAAGCTGAAGACTGTGATGAGGTGTCCCCTCAGTCTTCTCTTCTCCAGGCCAAACAGACCAAGTGACATCAGCCATATGGCTTCCCCTCAAGGTGACTTACCATCCTTGTGGGCCTCCTCTGCATGTTTCCCGGTATCTTCATGTCTTTTTTTATACTGTGGTGCCCAAACCTGCGCACAGGACCCAATGGTTCAGTGTTGTATTTGGTTTGCTTTGTTTGGTTGGTTTTTTTTTTTTATTTAGCCATTCATGTCTCACTAGTTAAAATACTAAGCTTCTGCAA
Organism: Donacobius atricapilla; assembly: GCA_013397315.1. NCBI lineage: Eukaryota > Metazoa > Chordata > Aves > Passeriformes > Mimidae > Donacobius > Donacobius atricapilla. Next base: position 876,931 of record WBMY01002809.1, on the reverse strand, counting down.
TAATTGCATAGAGTTTTTTGAAGACACAATATATTGGGAAAGTGATAGCTTTCAAGAAGTATTCATCAATCAGTAGGGAAACAGCAGGGTGAAGAAGTATAACAGAGTTTCTCCAAAAATCCTCATGCCTAGGTACAGCTTGTTTTGGAATCAAAGATCAAATAACTTTTTCTTATACTAATCACCAGCTGCTGTGGAAATACGGAACAGAGGAAATTGCTCTTTAGATCCATATTTCTAAAGGCTCCTAGGCTGTTTCATAATCACTGCTGATCATTGGTGCACTCAAGCTCTGGCTTGCTGATGTTCATAGAGAAAACGGGAAACATGTTGAGGAAAGAACCTCCTTCAAAACAATTTATTGTCTCACTAAAGGGTGAGAAGGTAGGGTTCTACCAAGGGATAAAAATCCTAACCCTCAGATATTAGCTATAGCCATATAAGAAATTATTTTTAAGGCTATAGTCATATAAAAAGTTAACCTCTCTATTCTTGCCCCATAGTAAATGAAGAGGGAGAAATTAAAATATCAGCTACCTCCCTGAAAAGGGTCTCACATCTCTTCTCCACACATACAGGCAAACATCTCCATAGCTCTTGTGGATACATCTGTACTTGTTGTTAAGAAAACAGGGTTAGAAATACCAGATTTCTAGTTAGATCTGTCTGTTTGCAACTGTTTTTTTCAAAACAATATAGTTTTGTAGAAGTGAGGCTACAACATTCACTTATTTGCATCAAGTATAAAGATCAGCACAGCGTATGCAGCTATTTCTAGGAAACATACATCAGATTTTTTTTTCTTTCACAGAAAGGGCTGAAAATTCATGTCATATTCCTGAAAAAAGATGTATAAGACACTAAAAAAAAAAAAATCAGAAGAGAGATGCAATCTTAGTGTGGACAGTGATGAAAAAGGGTAGAAAATACACATATCCAGTTTCCAGAAGTGCCATGCCCACAGCTGGTTATGGTAAGACAAAAATGTTCCATTAGGTGCACGTTGAACGCACACCAAAATTATTGGCAGAAGATCTGAAAAGTCCATACAATTCTGAAGCTTACTAGAAGTGTGATACTTTAAAACCAATGAAAGTCCTATTCGGTCTCCAAAGTATGGATATGAACCTCAGCAGGATGATTCTGTCAGGTTTAAATTAAATCTAATCACAACACAGGTGAATTGGGAAGAGGTACTGGAGGAAGGGCAGCAATGGTGCTGTTATTAAAAAAGATATAGGTACACACATTTTAAGGATTAATTTTACTTCTATCATCCTTCATATATTAAAGGCAAATACATGCAAACACAGAGGTACCAATGATATTTGCCATTCTACAAAGCTATTCTACAGATGTCTTTAATATAGAGTTTGAATTATATGAGAAGAGCAGAATAAATGATGTGTGCAGTGGCTTAGGATGAGCTTAAGAAAGCTGAGAAGTCTCCAAGTTATTGTGAAGGTATCTTGTAGTACAGAAAAAAAGGGGGAATAAGAATGGCAAATTAAGTGATTTGTTTAAAAGCAGGGGAAAGAAGGCCAGTGGCATCCTGGCTTGTACCAATAATAATGTGGCCATCAGGACCAGGAAAGAGATGGTCTCCCTGTACTTGGCATTGGTGAGGTCACACCTTGAGTCCTGTGTCCAGTTCTGGGCCTCCACACTGCAGGAAAGACATTGAGGTGCTGGGGCATGTCCAGAGAAGGGCAACGGAGCTGGGGAAGACTTGGAGCACAAGTCTTGTGAGGAGTGGCTGTGGGAACTGGGGGTGTTTAGCCTGGAGAAAAAAGGAGGCACAGGGGTGACATTATCACTCTCTATATCTACCCAAAAGGAGGCTATAGCCAGGTGAGGGTGACTTTCTCCTCATGGGCAACCAGTGACAGGACAAGACAACATTCCTGCCTTCTGGAAGGTCCCTTTATCCAACCAATCTCCTTCCATCAAAGAAGTTTTCAATACTAACCTCCTCTTCTCCAGGCATATTCAATGAGGACTCTTCTGTCCATTAATGGCCTGGACTTTGGCCATTTTCTTCCCTGTTTTTTTTTTCCCTACTTCCTTGAGATCTTTCCCTGCTCCTGGCAGAAGGGTCTTCTTGATGTCTCAAGGGTTTCCTCTGCACTGAACCTGTCCTCTGCTGCTTCATTATTTCTGCTGCTTTCTCCATAGCTATTCTGATTTTTAACCCTCCTATTATTGGTCTCTTTGTTCCCAATTTTGCTCAGTACTCAAGTCTTCAAGCATTCCACTCACATTCATCTTTCTGTCTTTGAGCCTCATTCCTCTGCGCCCTATCTGCTCCTGCCACAATTCCAGCTGCATTTGGAAAAATGAATCCCTAACAGGAGTGGCTGGTTGCTATCGTACAGAGAGCTTCATCATATAATTTGCACAACACTGGAGGGACGGTGGTTTTAGCAATGCTAGTAGGCAATCCCAGAGATTGCAGAAGGTCGCAAAAATTTTTAAGAAACCTTGGGAAGAATTTTGAAAAAATCCAGTCCCTCAGTTCCATTGGTATGCTCTCAGTGTAAGGTCCTCTTTCTGCACTTATGTTCAATTGATGTATTGCTGACTGGAAAAAGAAGTGTGGTTTTCTTGATAAGGGAAGGGAAGAAGGGAGACCAACTAGACTGCCCTTTGAATCTTTTTGTTCTCAATGTTCTCACGTGACTCTGTGTAAATAATGGTGTTTCTCTGTACTTCCATTCAGTATGAAATGAACAAGGTGGATTTTTTTGCTCACGGAATTGTCCTAAGTATGAATACATTATGAGTTTTAAAGGGCTCTGTCACTATGTCATTGTGGCACTTTGAGTGCCCAAGAAACAAACACAATTTATTACTCTTATCCCCAAAGCCTAACAGTTTTCCGGTAGCATTAAGCAGAAATGTTTTCAATAGCTTTGTTTAGCATATATTCCTTTTTTTTTCATAGAGTAGTTGTGTTTACATATTCCTCATGCATAACTACAGAAATATGCTACAACATCTGATGAGATGGAGAAGACTCAGGTTCCTGCAGCTCAGGGAAGGTCATTGGAGTGATTTGGATTTCCTTTGGCATTAAATAGGGCTGTTTATTCTCTTAGTAAGATGAAAATTTTGTAAACATCATTCATATTCTGAATGTGTATACATGTCACACATTTGAGTCTCCTGACTTTCTTTCCTCTCAAAAAATATATTAAGAATGTGAAATCCAGAAAAATACCATGGGTGTCTCTCCAAGTCCTTGTATATTTTATATGAATATTAATTTTTGCAGTTGCTGTTGGGACTTCATATGAATAAAGGGGCGTCAGATTGATGGAGGTCACATTTTGGTGATAACTACTTGTAAATGTTACTTAGAGGCTACTGGTCTTGGTCCAATACCTTAAGAGATTTCTCATTTGGCTTCACATTTTTATGAGAGATAAAGTAGTCTCATAGAAGGAGGTGGATTTATGAACAGTTTTCCTTGCCTCACTCCTGAAGGCTAAAAACCCAACACATAATGTTTAAATCCTTGTTCTAGCCTGCCGTACCACGTATATTTCCCCTTAAAGAAAAAAAACTGAGGGCATCCAGCTTTTCTCTAAATTAGGTAAATAAAAAATTTTATCATGTTTAAATTCACTGTGGGAGGTTGTTATAATTTTCTACAGATGTGATTGCTGAAAATGCCAGGCACTCATCTGATGTACAGAAGTTGGTAGATATTGCAAGTAGTCAGAATCACTAACCATTTGCATAGGATATCTGAACAAAAAAACCCAGTGTAAACAAGGGACCCTCACATATGTGTCACATATTTCTCAGTGTAGACATGTTGATAACTGCAGCTGAATTCTTTTTTAAAACTAAGGAAAATGAAAGAGGACAAGGTCGATACTTCTCAGAACTTTATGGTAAATTGTTTTTTTGCCATTTTTCTCTAATGAACATGTGGAAGACTACTAATAAACGAAAATTTTTTCATAAAACAGTTCATTTTTCATCACACAAACAAACATTACTTCTTTTTCAGATTGAGTGGTGAAATAAAAAATAATTGATTGTTCTTAATAAAAATCAATCAGTATAGCATGTGCAAGGACTTTGAAGTGCATTCCACACAGAAAATACGCCATACTTTGAATCTGCCAACCTTGAGAATATGTCCTTAATTTTTAGCCAGACATTTTAACACAGTGGATAAAAGTAGGTGTTTAGGAAACCTGGAAAATTAGCTTTGGATAGAGCAATTGTAAGCTGTTTATAATCACAGAAAATAAAGACAGCAACAACTTCCCCAAAGACACTGTAGATACTGCAGACATGCAGTATTTTGTGCACTGATTATTGTATTTCCCATTGCAAATCCTCTGTAGCTTTTTGGGAAGCTTTCCCTACAGCCTGCTGCCTGTCCCACAGCACCAGAAGAGATTGCAATGTCTGTGGTGTGGAAGACAGCGTCGGTCAGGGTTGTTGCTCAGAAAAGGAAATGTTTTGGAGCATCCATAGAGTATGAAGCTGGAGAATTTTGACTGGTAGGGTTTCCCCAGGACATGCAATTTACTATTTCAATCTGTTGGAAACTCAAAGTAAGAACATTTAATAGCATCACTTGGAAGTACTCTTTATGAAGAAAGATGTCTTCATAACAGCTTAGCTCAGAGTTGTCCAGTTCATACAGATTTGAGTATCTACAGTTCCATAGTATAAATCACACTGAAAAATGGGGGAGAGATGTCTTTCTGTCTTTCTCACCTAACATTTATTTAATTTGAAGTTAAGTCTAGGGACAGGAATGCTTCAGGCGTTATGCCCTTTAGTTTTTGCTCAGCTCCGGGCAGAAACTGCTACATTTGGACACCCCTCTGCTGATCCCCATCTGGCCTTTTCTGCCTTTGGTGGGACACAGGCACTCAGTTGGGGCAGCAGCTGAAAGCTGGGCAGGACAGGTGAAACGGATGGGTTTGACAAAGCCTTGGCTGGTGGGGGAAAGCAAATCTCCCAGTTTCCACCGCCTGAAAAGCCTGTGCTGCCACCTCGGCTCTCCTGGGTATGGCAGCATCACAGAAAAGAGCACATCATGGTTACAGCATGCTCCTGTCCTGCCCTGCTGTCTGACAGCCATGCACACAAAGCATGACACTCCTGGATACCCAACTACTATCACAATCTAGTTCAGACATCCCTCTTGCGCACCTCTCCAACCCCCCTACCCACAAACTTACCCCAGCAGCCCTGGCCTCCCTCTCTGATGTACTCACAACAGGCAAAGTTTGGGTTTATCTGTGTCTTTCCAAAATGCTGTTTGTGGAAGGGTGTCGCCCTGATTTTTTCAGCCCTCTCTTCTGTGTCACAGTTTCATGTTTTAAGTTCTTTCTCATGCTCCGGTCTGTAAATACTGGCAAATGTTTATCATAACTTCAAGTAATTTACATTCCTGTTCTTAGAAATATGGACAGCTGATGAACAGTTATCTTGACCAATGGGATGGGGAGAAGTATCAACCTTCTCCCCCAATCCCTGGCCTTTTATAAATATAATATACCATAGAGTCAGACTTTCAAATAAAATAAAGTTTTAGTTCATACCTTCTAATCAAAGTGTAAGTGTGTGTTTGTGTGTGTGTGTGACAAATTGCATCAGAAGGGCAGATGAACCATAAAGTGACATTAACTGGCATGTAAAATTATTTGAAAAATGCAAATTAACCCATCAAATCATTTGAAATGTCATGCATGCTGCAGCACAAAATTTGGCAGGGAGAAGGAGTGATTATCACAGGTAGACAAGCCAGCAGATGGCTGAGTGCTCTGAAAGAGTGGCTGTGAGAAAAGGATGTTGTTCATAGCTCCTGAACTGCCTCTTTCCATGTTAATAAACAACTGTGAATACAACAGTGAAAATGCCAATCAGCTTTTTGTTGTACTGGGGCATTAACATAGCACTGGTATCTGCATAACTACAATAATACCATGTACTTATCTCTGCAGGGTCAACTTAAACTTTAATATTTCCAAAGCCGTAAATAGGAGCTGGTAAAGGGAGGTGTGGCTTTAGCGGGATAGTAATGATGCCCATTATTTTCCACATTTTCTATTCCTTGGTGAGGAATGAATTAGAAAACATTTTAACTGTAAATAATATTACTTTCCTAAGGGAGTGGATGGTGCCTATGTAGAAATGAGCATAGTGTCTGGCTAGAGAGTTGTGGTGTTCCTACAGTGCAGGAAAAGGAGCTAAAACCAGATGGGACCAACCTCAGAAAAGAAACTGGGGCATGAAGCAGGTGGTGGATGAAACTGTCTCTGTAAGAAAGGCCAGATGGTGAGAGCTGCAAGTATGCTGTGCTGGGGAGGCTGGACCTTCATGCCAGGATCCCTGGCACCTGCAGTTCCTCTTACAGTCTGCCTGAATTCAGCCAGGTCTCACACTGCCCACAAAACCTTCTGGTCCCTTTCTGTCCCTCCCACAACCTGCACCAGAAGGATGGGGAGACCTTCAAAGGACAGTCATGGGTCTTCATGGCTGCTTGAAGTAACCTCAAAAAAGGAGGAGAAAAAGCCTTTTCAGGAGTAGGAAAAGGAAAGAAGGTTGCTGCAGTGCTGGCCCTCATGATACCCTTCCTGCTAGGAGGGCAGACAGTCAGCAGTCTCAGATTTGAAGGTGTCCTGTGACTCAGACCACACTCAGAGTACACACTACATACAGAAATGTTCTGGAGTCATGCCTGATTCTGATACAAACTGCAGTACCTCTGAAGGAAAAAACACTTCTGCTTGAAGGCAGGAGAATAAGGTGGAAAACGTCCCATATGAGGCTTTTATTTGAATGGGACAGAGTTTACATTCCTCTGATCCATAAAGCGCACATCCCACAAGCCAGACACCCAATATGAGGGTTGCAGCCATACTTCCAGTAACTTTCCCTGGAGTAGGTGCAATATGTCAAGAATTTTTAGGCATTCATATTCATTGATATCTGTGGAGATACTTAAAATCTGACTGGACACAATCTTGGGCAACCTACTCTCAGTGACTCTACTTGAACAGGGGGGGTTGAATTACACAATATCTAGAAGCCCCTTCCAACCTCAACCTTTCTAACTTTTAGTTTAGAAGCAGACATGAGCTATAGTGTTAAAAACCCACCTACAAGTGGTTTGTAAATGCTTTGAAAAATGGAGTAGATGAAGTGCCAGCCAGCTGGTCAGCATGATATTCCCACAGACTGGATTTATGGTACATAAATTTGAAATCAGACTTCCCTATGTCTGCCTAACGGATAAAACAGTTCTGTCATATAGAGCTCCACAAAAAGACAAATTACTTTCTATGGCTGAGAGCACATAATCTTCAAGTTCATTTCTAAACCTGGGATCTTGTATCAAAAGAATATAAACCTCATGATTTCATCTCTTCTCAATCTGAACAGAAGAATATTTTCCAACACACTAACACGTGAAAACTTTGAGAAATCAGGACGGCAGTAATCAGTATCTCTTTAATCAAAATATGTATGGTCAAAAGAGTAGTTGACTTGGGATGCATTCTTTCACTGTGGAACATGCAAATTAATATTTCTGTTTCTCCTAGTAACTTGTGTGATATCCAAGTAATAACTTCACTGAGGTAAAAGTGACCAAAGAGAACCTGTATATATTTCATCTCGGTTTATGGATTGTTTTGACATTATTTTTTTACTGATGCCTAACTTGGAAGTTTCTCTAGCTTCATAGGCCTTCTGTAAGTGCGCTTAGTTTTAACTATCAGTGCAAACAAAAGGTGGCATTGGACTACTGGATTTGGTTTGGGGTTTTTTGTAGTAATTTCATAGCAAAAATGTGAAAAATGAGAAAAAAGGTCAATCTGACCTAGTAATACTGACTGTTTCTAGGTTTTTTGCAAGAAGCTTCCTTTAAAATTTTTGCACAACCTATCTGCATGCTAGAAATTACTTAATATTATTTAGCTCTTTTTAAAAGGCTTCCTGCAGATCCATCACAAGACTGTTTTTCAAATAATCAGAGTTTTCTCTCCCTGTGACCATTTCCCTTGAAACCTCAAAAAAATATAGATAAGCAGTAAATATAAATTAAAGAGACAAGAATCTGAGATACCTATAAGATCTCATGGCATAACAGGTTTCTTTCTTACAAGTGACAACATTCATTATCACAACTGCTTAACCCTGAGACTCAATTAAGACATTCAAAGTGCTTTTAAATTATTGATTGAAAGGCAACAAGGAGCAACCAATGGTTGAATATGACTTTACACTGTAAAGTAACAGTAATTTAAACTGCAACCCACAAATGGTTGTTTAAAAAGGGGTATTTAATGGAGTCAGGGCTTGCCAAATAGGGAGGCAACCCTCAACCTTGCAAATTATTGATTTCTCTCTCATTTAAAATGCTTTTTATCCCCATTGTTCAGAATAGCACACACGATCATTGCTGTCAGGCAGTAATGAAGTTTCTGTTCAACACACTCTTTGACATGAAAAAGTCAATGCAACAGCATTTGTCAAAGGAAATGAGATGCTACTAAATCCTTTGAGACAGAATTCGTCCCCTTCCCTACCCAAAGAAAGTGAACAAAGGAAGCTGGTCTAAGGAAATTGGAGAAGGGGCTGGTGCTGGTAAGGCCAAGTGTAAATACATTTTTTTAAAAAAAATACTTCTTACTTTGGGTATGATTGCAGTTAGCATTATTTTGGGATTAAGGTTGGGAAATTCAAATTATTGGGTGTTCTATTTACTTCTGAATTCCACAACATCTCAGATGTTTATAAGAAGTCTTGGGCATATCCAGGACACTCAATTGTATTCTCTTTTAGAACAAGATTTCCCTCATTGTTTGATTCTCCATTAGACAGGAGCAGTGTTTGTGATTAGAAACCAATGTCTGCTGTAAATTCTTGGTTTAGGATTTGGGTCAATGGATAGTTAAAATCAGGACTGTAGCTTGAAGCCTTATGTTCTATTTTATCACCAAAATTGATGTGTTGTCTATAACTAAATTTAGGTTTATAGGTTTCTGTTAAGAAACATAAAGTCTAAAAATCCTGTTTTATTATTGAATTGTTCTCCAGAGTAAGGAGATGTGCTCACTCTGGTGAAGACCCTTACTGTGTTTGCATTAAGTGATCCTCTGGCAAGGATAGTGTAAGGATTATGAGTGGGAATATATTCAATATTAGAAGAATCTAAATACACAAAAGGCTATTATGCTATAAGATACTTTAGATTTTCCAGAGATAAATAGAAGAATTCTTAGTTATTGCTACCTTCTAGTAGAAGATTCTTACCCAAGGTTACAAGTTAGGGATTGTGGTTATATTTCAAGGATCCTATAAAGGTCTAAAAACCAGGAAAAAACCCCAAATTTGGATTAGGCATTATATACTGTTTTACAGTAGGATGACAATGATTCACAGAGAGTAATAACATTAGTGCCAAGGATGCAGTTAGGGCTGGGGGTTGTAAAATAGAAAACAGCAACCATCCATTCTGCCCATTATGAAAAGGTAGAAAGGAAATAGGTACAAGATTAAGGCCAAGCCCTTAATCTTATGCATTTACATGGAGTATCTGTAGTTTAAATTCTGAACTAGAGTCAGGGTTTATGATTTACAGCATGTAGCATAAAAAGCTGTACTTGTTGCTGGGTTAGTTAAAGGCTTCAGCATGGGAAAGAAAGTTCAAAAATATCAATAGTATTTTTGTACGATTACATTATTTGATTTCCTGCACATCTTGACTGACTAGTAAATTAAAGATGACAAGTGAGTTAACTCAAGCATTGGTCCATAAAGCTTACCAGCAACTTGTTAACTCTTTCCTCACCTGTTACAAATAAAAGTCTTCAAGACAAATTTCATAGAAGATTCTAGAGATAGATTACAGTAAGTCTGTTTCTTTCTGCCCAAAACCATCTCCCTAGCCTGTGCATCTATTTTCTCCTGCTTTCATTCTTGTGTACACAAAACAAGACTTGCTTTGCTGTTATGAAAATGCCATCTCTAAATATATCTCTAACCATCTAATGCCATCTCTCTAACCTAAAAGAAAGAGTTCTCAAATGAAAGACACATAGCTCCATGAAATTTAATACAATGGAACTTTGCTACTGAAATCAGGTCTGCTGCTTTAAATCTCATCTTAGTCATGGGAAGCATTGAGCATTTTGAAGGAAGAATCTTGAGGGAAAGCTCCTGAAAAGTCCATCAATTTAATACCATGGCAAAATTTGTGTGAAGATATGATAGCTTAAGGTAATTCAATTGAAAGCATGTCCTTGGAACAAGGATGAGGCTGCTTACTTACTCTTTTGGTCTGATAGCACAGAGCACCTCAGAAATGCCCAAATGCTCAAATGCCTAAAACTCAGTTTCAGCAAAATCCTTCCTTGACCCAACAAGTTTGAGATGTCCTGAAGGGCTGAAGCAGAGAGCTCTGCACTGAACAAATTTAAAGGGAAAAAGAATAAAACCTGGACTCAAAATTCCAGTGATTTAAATGCAGATGAAACACCCTGAGGTTACTTAGAAAAAGGTTAACCCAAAAAAGTCACCTTCATAAGTGCCCTAAAGGAAAAAATTCTGGTATTTGCAATACCAAGGTCATTAAAAAAATAGAGAAATTCATATGGATGTCCAAGGTATTTTTCAGTGTGTGATCCTCTTTCTGCATTTCATAACTGAATGAGATGCTGAAATCACATGGATACAGCTGCAACAAAGCTGCTCCAGCAGCACTAGTTACAAAAACACCACCATTTATAAATGCATTACACCTCTTATTGAAATCCTACATATTTAAAGCAAAAATCTACTTTTTTTCAGAGTAACTACTCCATGAACTCTGTCTTCAAATTCTGTTCCTCTTGACTATAAATTATCTTCATTATGCTGTACATGGAAATTGAGCAGAGTCATTCTTTGTATGTCTCCTTGAATTGAAAAGTGCCAGAGAGTCTTTTTCCAACAGCCTCCCATTTTGTCACTCCACTACCCTTTCTTATGGTGAAAACTCTCTGAGCCACAAGTACAGGCTGTGTATTTAACATTATATACCAAGACACTCTAGAGTGGGACAAACCTCTAAATTTGCTGTGACACCAGACCACTTCTAAGACAATTTAATGATGACAAGAGTGGTTACTCAGGGATTGATAAAGATTCCCTTCAATTTTTCAACCTCTTGGAAGTTAGTCTCAGAACATGTGATGGAAAATTTTTATTGTCAGATGACTGTAGGCTGTTGGTACCATACATGACAAAGGCTGATTTTAATCAGTTTCTGTCACACTGAATCCTGTGCTGCGGTTAACACAGCAGAAGTGCCCGGGGGCCGAAGAGTTACTGAGGACTAAGTACCCACATGCATAGAACCTGGTTGTAGTTCTTCAGTATCAAAGGTGAGCTTCTTCCAGGGACCAAAATGAAGGGTCTTCCATTATCCTGAAGGACAGAGGTTCTGTGACTCACCAGAGTCACAGAACATAAGGCAATAATTTGAGCTCTTTGTGCATGGATTTTACAATGCTTCTGCAGGCCTCCATGCTCACAGATAGGAATAGTTTTCCTAGTTCTCCAAATATGCTACCAGAGCAGTATCCTTTAAGCCTTCATTGCTCATCAACATGGATAGATGGTTACCTAGCTTTGTGGATAAGCAAGATGGAAAAAAATCTGTGTTAATGTACTCCATACTGAACAAGCAAAATAAGCACATTTTTATGATTTAGTAATAGGCTGAGCAGTCTGTTTTGCACTCATGTGAAACCTTCAGAAATGCTGAGCTAGGTGTCTAGCTCTCTAGACCATTTTATGCATTATGAAAACAGCAAAACACCCACCTGCTTGCAGCTGACTCCATGTCAGTGCAGAAAGTTCACTTCTGCTGTAGAATAATAAAGGCTTTAAACACCTGATTCAGGATTTTTGAGATGCGCTGAAAAGATTAAATAAACAAAATACATTTTTACTCCTTTTTTTCTAAACTGAGGAAATATTTTGCTGCCTTCATTACTGCAGCTGCACTATCACCCACCTATGGGAGCTGTAGGCGCCCAGTGGAGGATTCTCCAGAGAAACATTAATTAATTGTATTTATTTAAAAAAAACCTGGAAAATACATTCATAATCATAGAGCAGGAAACTCACTACTCAGAGGTAGCTGATAGCAGGAGTTTTGGTGAGCATCACTCACACCGGTTTTCAGCACGTTGCGTCAGTGGTATGCAAACATCTGAACACTCAGCTTTTGCAACTACCTGTTCGTGACAACCGTGTTGAATTATCTGTATGTATTTTATTCAAATAATTGTGCTCATGGGGAAAAACTGTCTCCCAAAGCTGTTTTCCATGCATGTGCCATCAATAAGCTATGTCTGAAAGTGCATTGTTAGGTTTCATACCATGCAGTCATTCTAAGAAATGCTCTAAAATCATGCTGGTGCTAGTGATTAGGTCTTTAATGCTCAATTACATCACAGCCTTGGCTGAAGTAACTGGACAGTGCTGTGGTCAAAGTCTCAGCCATGTGAGGTTAATTGCATAAGACAATAAAATAGTGAGTCTAAAAAAGAAATATTGTAGTTTAAATGCATAGTTGCTTTTTTATTTTTTTTTTCATGTGGCAGTTCAGCAAGGCTGACTGCAATAAATCTTTTTTCCTATATATTGGAATGCAAAAGATTCAAGAGACCCAGGCACTGTATCTGTTGAGTATCCGGCTACCCGGATCCTGCCTCAAAAGGATTTGACCACAGAAAGCGAACATCAGCTGGCAGATCCAAATTTAACAATTTATGAAACTCACTGCACAGAAGCAGGCAATGCACTGTCACATGCACACTTGCTGTCCCCCTTGGGAGCCCAGCATCCCCTGCCACCTGTGTAGGCTGGGAGGGCTCCTGCTTACAAGAGCTCTTGGCAGAGACCTGTTTCTGTGAGATTTGTTACAGCATATGTAAAGAAGACATCTAGATTATATGCATGGTTGGAGTACAGAGAGCTATTCCCTTTGGAGTCTTGATTTGTCTGTGTTTATAAAGAATCTGGGAATCCGCAGAGAAAAATTGTAAGAAGCAGTGCAAAATAATTCCTGTAAGCATCCGTGGAGGAAGGGTAGTCAAATTACCCTGTTTTCTGTCAGTTCACACATCAGAATATTCTGATTATTCACACTTAGTTCTGTGTTGTATTGTAAAACATAACACTTAGAATGCTTAATCTTTTATTTCCCCCTGAGTGTACAGCTAGACACATTTCAGCAGACTTAAATTCGATGTGCAGCTTTCTGAAAGGAAACCTTGCTGTATTTTTAAACATATAAACTTCACTAACCTCAGTTATGTGTAAGAAAACCTACAAAGGGCAGAGAGGTGTCAGATTTATCCATGCAGGAGGCACTTGATTCAAAGACTATTTTTTAAAGCTGAAATTATATTAAAAGTATGGAATAAATCATCACCTAGTGGAACAGCTATCTTCTTCTCGGAGAGACTAAATAGGATGTTGGTAGGTAGCAATAAATTGGAATTTGATTTGTGCCCGTATTACCTACAGAAACAACATCAGAACTTCTGAATCCTATTGCACTCATTCACTAATCCTGCCTCCCTGCTTACCTGCAGTGAGAAATGCAAGCCTTGAGGGACAGGCTCTGATCACAGTTTAAGTGCATTTCTATATACTCACAGCCTCTAGGAAGGGCAGAAGTAATACTGTTACCCCAAAATGTGCTGGAAGTGCTTCTGCAATAACATAATCTCTAACTGTAATTTTATTCTACTTCCAGTCTGTTTTTCTTTGCCATACAATTCAGCTGATGTTTCCTGAGAAAAAAACATGGCTTCCCTGGTATATCAATTAAAATGAGACAGCATTATAGACAACTTCTTCCTCTCTGGATTGACCAGAACCAAGTCTTTTCTCTGGAGCCACCAAACATATTTTTTGTTCTCCTCCTACCCCTCAAAAATAGGACAATACTTGGAAAAAACCAAGAGAAAAATAAAAAAATAAAGGCACATTATTGCTTGAAATCAAGTGTGTTTTAGAGAATTCTTCAGAATATATGTCTTTGACATACATATCTAAAATTCACAACAAGCTCAAAACCAGCGGGAAGCAAAGAAACCATGAAGGAAAGAGGGGCCTTCCTTCACTTCTGTTTCTGAGCTACAAACAGTTAAACTTTTTTTGTGATTGAAAACAGGTGAAAATACTTGGGGTTTTTCCTAATGTAATTAAAATTATCAAATTTTAAATAAATCAATATTGCTGCTAAATCACGGAAGATCAATATATTATATTTTGAAAGTCTAGTCAGTCTGTATGATGAATATTTCCCCAGAACGACTGCATTGCCGGTGACAGGACATGAACCAGACTAGCCAGGGTGGCAATTGAAATAGGGACAGAACGATTGAGTAAGCCTGGAAAATAACTTCAATAAATAGCCTGAGCCAACAAAAGAGCATGGGCCGAACACAGTATGGGGCAACCTCGAAAGACCCAACAGTGGGGCAAACATAACAATGTGTAGACTTCAGCCCAGACGGGGAACCAATGAACCTTAACATTGCCTTATACATAAAACGTTGTTAGCCGGTCACAAACAAGAACTCAGAACACAACCTTATATGGTGCAACTTCATTAACATAACTGTTCCCATAATCCTGTTCTACTCTCCATAATCTAACCAGATGTTCCCCTTCCTAGCATCTTGTCTCCTGAGGTCTTAGATTAATGCCCACTTCGTTGTCAACCAGGGCCAACCCTCTCTCGGTCCCCAGTCACCCAATTCCCAAATGGCTATATCACACTATTACCAGCAATGGAAGGATGTCTTTGTAGGGAGCCTAAAATTATAATTTCTCCAGGCAATCTTGTGCAAACGTTTTTTACTCCAAATAAAAAACTCAATTTTTCAGGATTTATCAATAATTCAGATAGAAAAGCAGACTGGCATTAATAATAATAATAAAAAAAAAGTGCTGCCCACAGAAGGAGAGCAAATCAGAAAAGAAGAAAATCACCTTTAATTTGACTAGAATTTTGACAGGAAGGTCCTGAGAGCTGCCAAGAATATAATTCGATTCAATCAGAAAACAACAATATTTTTGCTTTGCTAGCAAAATATTCATGAATGGTTCAGCTGAAATGACACATTTACAGGGAAAATTTCAAGAAGGAACTATAGTTTCTGTCCCCTCTAAACCCCAAAAAAGTGACAATGCTTGGGCTTTGGTCCAAAAGTGTATCAGGTACCATTGTAACAATATTATGGTATGGATGACTGAATTACAGCCCCTAGGAGCCTTCTTTTTTCAATTACTGGTATAGATACAGCCAAAATGTCCAAGGGCTGTTCACATTTAAGGTCAATGTTCTGCAAAGGCAGGCTACAGTTATTACAAGGCTGACTTGTTCTGCTAGCATATTACAGGGAAATAATTCATGGTTGTTAACACATTTCTGTTTCTTTTTGTAGGCAGTCTCAGTAAACTACTAATGCCATGTAATTCCACTCATGGTGAAAAATTTTGACTTGCTTAGAATTAAAGCCTTACTCCCTTTCAGAGATACATATGTAGTTCTAAAAAGTCATGATTTTTTCCCTATCCTCTTTTAGATAGTGAGATGAGATTTGCTCTGGGTGATTTTTTCAGAGTAACAGATTCTGACATTCTAATATCCTAAACCTGCAAAATAGTACATGCTAACATTTATTTGAGTCTTGCTGAATTTAATCTCATTTCTTTCAGACAGGCACTATTTGAATCACTCTTCCTGTAATATGGTGCTCATAATCTTCAAAAATTTGATCTTTATTCCTTCTAGTAACTGACTCTTTAGTGTGTGCTTATGTAAAAGTCTCTCATCGTGTCACTATAAAAGAACGATTTTGTTGCTTCTTCCCAAAATTGGAATGCCTTCAACTTATTAAAGTATTTCTGGTGTTTTCCTAATTAGTATTGTTCTCTATGTGGCAACTAGAGATAGATATGTGAAACAAAAAACTATTCATTTTCAAGGGTTATGAAAAAATATTTCTGGGAAATTCATCAATTTTTGCTTGACTGCAATTCTGCTATACTATTTGACATCTTTCCTGGATCACCAAAAGTGCCAAATATTTGCATTCCTTTGAATTTGAAGTCTTCAGAGTGCCTTTAAGTATTCAGCAAAGGTATTTTTGTAATTCTGTCACAATTTTATTAGATTAAAAAAATATTACTTCTTATCACACTAAGATCAATAGTGTAGAGTTTCCACGTGTTCCTTGGAAGATGCTATTTTAGAGTAAGGCAATGCATACATAGGCAACATTATATATAACTGATTACAAAATTGTGGTTTGGATTAATTTTTGTTATAACTAGGTTTATTTTTTCCACCATTCTATTACACAAATCTGCTTTAAAATAAAAACACAGCCATCTGTAAAACACAAAAAATTAGGTAAACACACCCTCTCATGACACCGTTTTTCCCCTCTTCTATGTGTGTGGGGGGGGGAGGTGGTGC
>WBMY01002809.1:811325-860372 GCA_013397315.1 Donacobius atricapilla | reverse complement strand
GTTAGTGATAGATGCCTTTTACATTCCTGACTATCCCACAAGAAAGAGTAGCATAGTAATTCTACAGTGCTTGAAGTTGAGACCTTTACATCTCATCTGACCACAGTACCCAGTGAGTTCTAGTGCACAGCAGTCAGAAAGAACACTGGTGGTCAATGGGAAGGTCCAGCCATCCCATTGTGTCAAGGAATCACAGAATTACCGAATATGCTGAGCTAAAAGAGACCCTCAAGATTCATTAAGTCCAATCCCCAGCCCTGCACAACATTATCCCCAAGAGTCACACCTTGTGCCTGAGAGAATTGTCTAAACACTTCTTGAACTTCTATCAGACCTGGTGCTGTGACCACTTCCCTGGGCAGCCTGTTCCTGTCCCCAAACACCCTCTGGGTGAGGAACTTTTTCCTAATATCCAACCTAATCCTCCCCTGGCCATTCCAGAAATTCAGATCATTCCCTCAGGTCTTATCACTGGACTCAACTCAGTTGTACAATTAGACAAAAAGCCTGTTGTGAAGGATAGAGAGAACAAACAACAAGACTAGCTGATGCCATTCCCCCCGGTTGCAATTCCCCCACCCTTTTTAAGTTTCTCAGGGTGTTCTGAAGAAGTAACCAAGGGATAGCTGGCAACCCAGATGCAATAAAGGTGGGAGTAAAAAGACAGAGGAGGTATCAGATATGTAAACAGGGTGTTTATATTTCTTGAGATCATTTATAAAACTTGCCCAGAAGTTGAAAATCAAGCAAAGGACAGTAATGAACATCTTCAACACTGAACCAGTAAATTAAATATGACATTAATGGGAACCATTTAATGTATTTCAGATCTGCTTTGATGGCCATTTTAATTAGATTGTTGATCTGCTGCTGACAGCATCAGAAAACCAGGGCTTGAAATACAGAACCTCATCAGATGTTGCTGGATCTCAATTTCCATGTATAATTAATGAGATAAGTCTCTCTCTTGACACGGCTTGTAGGAGGGTAATTTGATTTACATGTCAGGCACATGGGTATTCACTGGCAACTCTCTAGACTGTGACCTGAGCCCAGCGGTGGGCTGCTGCAACTGCTGTGACAGTCTCTCCCTGATTACAGGGCTAATAGGTAACTGGTCTGATTCAAAAGTCTTGCTTGTCACTGCATGTATAGACAAGAAGGTTAGATGAATTCTAATGGCAAGAAGGTTAAAGGTTACAAATACCTCTCACAGACAATCAAAACTCCAGCAGACCTAAACCTTATATGAGAAATAGTATCCTACCCATTTTGATTTCATATATAGGAAGCCATCCTTCCTCTATCTTTCTAGAGACCTAAGGAAGTTAAAGGTCAGACTCTTTTGAACTCCAAAGAAAAAAAGGAAGGAGAGCAGTTTTTCCGTGACTGTATTAGATGGATTCTTCTGAATTACTTTGAAATGGTAAGAATAATAAATCTTAAAAGCCTTAATACCTCAAAAGGGAAACCACACCTTAACTTCATCATTTCAAGTACACAGCTAGTCACTAACCCTTTAGAAATGCACACACAGATTTCAATTTATAATGTAACATTTGACTGTCAGAAAGTTTTAAAGTCAGCCTATCTGCAAAAGTTGAAGCATTGAGCAGATAGAATTTGTGCCACCGTTCTCCGTTATTTGGAAAATTCTGGCAGTCCAGTGCCTTTTACTGCAAAGCTCCGCTGCTGCAACAGGCATGATTTAAGGAACTCCATCTTCCTTTGCTAGGAGAGCAAAGATCAGCTTAGTAATAAATAAGAATGAGACTGAAAACAAAATGAGTCATTTCAAAGGGTCATTTATACCTTCAGTACTGTACCTTGTACTTGTCATCCAGCCTCAGTAAAGGTTCAGTAGGAATTATGAGCCAAGACTTTTGAAGAATAAAGCTTTCTATGTTGTGGAGATATTAAAAAATGCCCTAAATGCTATTTCATTAAAAAGATCAATGAAAATATGGCATGATCCATTTATTTAAATGAGAATCAAGTTCATAGCAAATCTATAAATATTATATTTATAATATATTATAAATATATTATAAATATATTATAAATATTACGCACTTCAAACTTCCCTTCATTATTGTCATATGGAACATACTGGATGAAATGTTCAAAATCAGTAGCAACATAGAGAAGTTCATCCAGAAATCTCCATTAAAGCTGTCTCATAAAAAAGAAACAAAGGCTTATGAAATTGGAAAGCTGGAAATGAGACACAATGCAAAAAAAGTTGTTGACTTGCTTTTTAAATACAATTCTTAGGTTGTGAAACTTTTTTGTCATAATATACAAAGTACTAGTTAGGATTCAGATAAGTGAATTGGGCTTTCGTAGTTAGCTAAGGCCTTTAAGTTTCATGACATAAATCAGAAAAGGGTAAAAAGAAGAATATATAATTAAACGTGTACAGTTTAGAAGTCTGAGTGACCCCATTGCTCCTTGCTCTTCAGTAAGGTCTACTGCTTCCTTCTGTAAACCTAAATTCAGCTGCTATTTTGTTGTTTGATGTTTTGCTTCAGGACTGGAGTGCAATTCTGAAGTAAATGAGCCCATCACCTCCAGAACTCCTCTACACACCTCCTTCTGTGGCACTACTGACACCAAGAAAGTTTCTGTTTTTATGGAGTGCACTTGACAGCACTTGGCTGTGGCTACTATCCCAAGTTCCACTATCATGTGAGCAGACTTCAGATGACAGGAAAAGAGATGTTGAGAGAGGGTCTTCAGAGCAGACAGACGTGGGATCCAGTGAGATGAAGTGCTTGGGCATTGCAGGCAGCAGGTTAAAAACATACATAATAAATTGAGAAAAATAGCAAGCCTATGGAAGCATAATGGGGCAGGATCTCCAGCTTTTTCAAAGCCCACATCAGGGATCCTGTGTACAAAAGGCAACACTGTCCTCTTGTTAGCAACTTGCCCGGTACCACAAGTCTGGCTATTTAGTTTATTCACAACTTTCATCTACTCTTCTTTCTTCTCTTTCTCCATTCATTGCCTATCTTCTTGCTCATTTGCATGTCCCTCTGCCAGAAGACTCCCTCTTTCTGATTCTCTTGCCCCTTTTCCACTCACTTCTGCAGACGATGCAGAGATGAAGGAAATATGTGACGTACACAGGTCACTGCTATGTGACACTCAGACAGAAAGAGAAGAAGGTAATTGTCCCCTTCAGGAAATGAGCAGTAATTATTATGCTGTGAGTTAAAATGAAGTAAGGGCTTGAATTGACTTGTAATCTTTAAGATTAAAGACTCTGTGCATAGCAGTGTTTGATGTTTTCTCCAGATAAAACCCTAGGTCTCCCATTTACGTGTTTTTGCTTTATCTCTTCATCTTAAAAATCTCTCCCATTTGAATTTTCCTGAATTCAGGAGCGTTGGATAATTAAAACACTTCCATGAAGTGCATTATTAACCCAACCAAATATCACCTGAACTACTGAAAATAAGTCATGTTTTGTTTTCAGACTAGCAGCTGAAATCACTATTTGGTTAACAACTGTGTACATTATTCTATTGATGTAATTTATTTGAACAAAGATCCACATTTCGACCTGCATCTCAGCCTGGATGAGGGATGGCTGAAAGAGATGGAGCAGCATAGGATTATATTGCATAAATACTTAAATATTTACAATAAAATACTTCAGATCTGAAATATTCTGCCAACCATGTTTTTAAAAAGCAGAGGAAAATTAAACGTCAGGCTGCCACATATGAGGTCTTCTCAGTTTTTAACTTGGCTGTCTAGACTAAAACTTCATTATTATTTAATTTGCTTTGTTTGATTTAAATGACAGTCTTTGCCTGTAAGGGGTAGCCTATATCAGTGTTTCAGGAGATTTTTCACCTCTTGCATCTCCTTTTTCCAGGAAGGATTTCCCTCTCTAGACTGGCTTGGGTATATAACTTGAATTAACCTTAACAACAACTGAAGGGAGAGGTGGCAACAAGGCAAAGGATGGAGCAAATGCACTTGATCACTGCTGAAGAAGGTTGGACAGAATTAATCCCAGGAAATGATTGATGGCCTGGGAGACTGGCACACGAGTGTTAATCCCAAAGAAAACAATTCACAACCCTGTATGAGCGTGTAATTATAAAACAGCGATAAGTGCAGCTTCTGTGTCTGGAGGAGAATGGAGGCTGACAATGTGAATACCTAGAAGAGGTTTTTGCAGCCTGCAGATGTAAAAATAAGGCTTTCAGAGGAAGCAGGCTGTACAACAGAGCAGTTATGATCTGCACAAGCCCCCTGCAGAACGCCCAGCAGTCATCCCGGTCTGTGACATTCCTGTTTGCAGGCAGATACTTCAGGAAAGAAGACTGAAAATTCACCTGTATCAGAAGACTTCCACCTCTCAGATACCTGTCTTAACAAGTACTGACGTGCTGTAAACTATTCTCCAGTAAAGTTTCCTAGAGGAAAACAACACTAGAAACAATGGTAGGTGGCAATAATCTGTGGGTTTTGCACTTCCGTTTTAGCTGGGTCTGTTTTGGAGAATTTGCAATAAAAAAGGAGAAGTATCTACATTTGGCACCTAGCATAGTATCTAATCATGTAACTATAAACTTTTGCCAGGAGATGAATACCTGTTGATCAATATATACATCTTCTATATATCTCAAGGCATGTTTTAGCAAGCTATTTTATTACATCGAACTAATTACAGGAATTTATGAAAGCCTTGAGCAAGGAAATGCCTATCTTCTGTACATGATGCAAACCTGTGAAAATTCAAGAAAACTGCAGACTTCCCAGTTAATTATGGTGAGTTAACAGCATTTCACATTTGGAAAATGGTCTCCAAGCTAAACTGTTATATAACAATTTCCCATCCAAATACCTATTTCTTCTGACCCAATGTTAACATATTGATAAATTAATGCCCATGATTGCAAGAAACAGAGAGCTATAAACACAGGTGTCGACTCTGTGTGTGGCCCTGAATAAGCCTTTTTTTGAGTAGCAGTATCATCGTGAATTTTAAAAATAAATAAATCTATTTTTTAATGTATGTTCAATAGCAGTACCAACAGTCACCTTAATAAACTTGAAAAATGCCTGTTGTTGGCCTAGGTAATGACTGGTTCATTATAGCTGTTAATGCACTCACAGCATAAAATATCCTTCAGTTGGATGAATTTCTTCTGTTTCTTTACCTTGCATTCACAGTGGGATCCCACCCACAGCGAGGGCATCCTGGTTGGAAGTTTCTGTTTCCTGACACTGCTGTCTTGTATAAAACCAGTGAGAGAGAAGACAAACCACTATATTGGGTTGATGGCAGCTCAGCAAACAACGAGGAAAGCCCAGCTTTGGCAAAGTGAGCAGCCCCAAGGGTCAATGTCAGAGCATGTTTTCTTCATTGTTTGCATTTTCTTACAAAAAACAAATGAATGGGAAAAATTGGGCAGTGATTTTCTCTACTGGTGCATGCAGTTGGCAGTAGGCAGATGACAGTAAATGAAACAAATACATAGCTTATGATCTCTACTCCCTGCCTCAAGATAAGCCTTCCAGAAGGTTTTGGTTGATAGAGTATGTGTACACTGGTATGAACTGTCCATTTTGATGATAAATTTCCTTTCAGCATCTCCAAGGAATCTAAAGATATTGATTAAACTTCATAATTCCCTAAAGTATCTCATATTTCTGTTCCTATATAAGAGATGAGTAGCCTGAAGGGCTGAGAGAATTTCTGCCCAAGGTCATAAAATGAGATATTGGCAGGATTAGAAATAGGTCTCAGGAATCATGGTATGAGCCTTGCTTAAATGCAGTGTCTTTCAAGAACAAGAGGACATATACTGCAATCATGGTTTACATTTCCCAAGGCTTTCCTGTATAAAATATACCATAACAACTGACAGCACAGAGAAGAAAATGTGCAGTATCATGCAGAGGCATTTTATGAGATTATGAGAGGGTTTCCAGCCCAGTTCATTTAATTCCTTTTAAATAAGGCAGAAAGATCGGAAAAGAAAAAGGAAAAAAAAAATCAAGCAACTCTCTTCCAGCTAATAAATGACAGCAAGAATTGGGAAAGAACATGTCACTTTAATCTACCACGATTTTTCTTTTTATTCGCCAAACATCACACCTACAGAAGATGGGGATATCTGTCTTCTGTTTGTGACAGAATTACCTCAGGCAATTTTTACCTAAACTCCTATAGCTGGTTGAAACGTTTTCCATAACAAAATTGAAAATGTTTGCAGAATATTTTTATACTTGAATAGGGAATTAAAGTGAATGTACTGATTTTTCTCCTTGCCCCTTAAACTTTTTCCCGCTCCTCTCTCCCCTTTCTACTTGCAAGCTGGGTAAAATAAAATGGATGAAGAAAGTGAGGAAGAAAATTAACAGGATTTGGGTACAAAAAAAGGGACATGGGATTTTGAACATTATACCAAGCAGTCAGGAAAAAAACCCTACAGACATGAAGTATTACAGGAATTAATGTCTTGAAATAATGCTTTTCATTCCATTCATACTTAAAAATGGCAAAAAGTCTCAGGGTATATGAATCTCAAGGTGAAAATATAAATCAGTAACATTTTTCTTGATGTTCAATGTTTCCAGAAAATTATTGTTTTGCTATTACACCCTTAATTATGACTACTGGGTGTTATTCTCTTTTTAAATTTAAAAGTAAAATCTTATCCTAACATATATATTAAAGCTTATGAATTGAGAGAAGTTCTACCAATGCTTCTAAATTTTTGCAAATGATGAATGTGCTTTACCACCCCGTTAAACCTCCATAGCAAAGTGATAAATCAGGCCTGGTGCTTTAAATAAGGCACCATTTCTGGAAACTCCAAGCAACTTGTGCAGCTCTGCTAAGTCAAATAAGTGATTTCCATTAGTTTTAGGGCATTGCAGCCTGCATTCTCCTGTGAGGCTGGATGATGTCTTTTTGAGGGACTGGATTCCACTGGGATCATCTTACCAGGTCTCTCACTGAGCATCAGCTGGAGTCAATGCTCTACTTCCTCCACTGCTATCTTTAGGGTATTCAAAAACACAGTGGATCCACAGTGCCATATTATGTTTATGGCTTCTCAGGGATAGTGTAGCAGATCAGGATTTAAAGGCTGGTGGGACACAGTGACACCCTTGCTCCCTCCTTTAGTTTTCAAGCCCAATTCCATTATTGGTGTTATTTTCTATTCTAACTTGCATAAATACACTGCAAAAAACCTATTACCTCTCCATCTTACTCCATATAGAATACAAAAAATAATTTGATTTGCATTACTTACTTACTGTGTTACTTGTGATAAATGTTGTGAGGATCAGAAAGAGAGAGTAGAGATTGGAGCACATGATGGAGGATGACAGACTGGGACAGTTGGGTTCGTGTACTCCAGAGAAGAGAAGAAAGGGAGATTTAATTGCTATCCTCCCCAGAGGAGAGAATCTGAAATTTAGACTCTTCACAGAAGGGCACAATGAAGAGAAGAGGTGACAGTCACAAGCTGCAAGGAAATTTCAACTGGATATGTGGAAAGAATTCACCATTAGGGTGATTCAATGCAAGAACAGACTGCCCAGAAAATCTGGGTATCTCTATTCTTGGAGGTTTTAAAATTTCAGCTGGGAGTATCTCTGTGCAACCTGCTCTGACACTGAAGTTAGCCCTACTTTCAGCAAGAGATGGACAAAAACCCCTCAAAGGATTCCTTTAATGTATATTCTAATTATTTTGGGGAATGGACCTGAGCATCATGGTAAAGATGAAAATAAGTAAAGGCAAATAGTCTTTTAAAGTATGTTTTCCACTTATACCATGAATATAATTTATTGCAAAGAGCACAATAGTAACAGAAGTTATTTTTAAAGTGTTGGAAGGAGTAATTGAGGTTTTATAGCATCTGCATTTGCTGAGCCTAAGCATTGCCTACATGGCTTTCAAAGCAGAGATTCACAAAGCACATTAAAGCAACTTTGCCACATTAAAGATTCCCTAGACTACCATCACCTTTTGTTTTTAATCAACATAAGAAGCTTATCAAAATTTATCAATAAAACAGGTGAGGAATCCCCATGCAAAGTATAATGCAAGCAGAGGTTAATTAGAAAAGGGAAAGGTGAGGTTGCAAAGCTGTCCTTATGTAAATCCAGATCCCTGACTCAGTAAATTAGGCATGAGGGCTTTGGAAGCATCACCTGCAGTTTTGGCTATCAGCTAAGCTGTACACTGCTTTTCAATTGTTGCAAAGCCCAGTCAGAAAGGTTTGTAAGACAGTGCACAGCAAGACTTTCAGAGAAAATACTATATTGGAATCATGCAGGGTAGGATGAAAATTGGGATTTGGATAACTAAGCAACCATCTGTGCCAGACTGTTAAAAAAAACCCTCCAAGGAACATCCACCACAGCTTTTATCTGGATGTTAGACCAAGTGCTCATAGTGAAGCATTTATTCTGTTCTACAGTTTTTATTCCCATTGCTGGTACCATTCCTAGCCAAGAGGAATCTGGAGTTATGGGACATTGACTGCAAAAATTGGAATATGAAGAAACTCAGGAAAACATGACATAAACTGCAAGTGGGTAGTGAGAATAAGATAAATCAAAATCTTTGACAGAGAACTCTGTCAGATTTATTACCTTATAATATTCCTAATCTTAAGTAACTTTCAGATGACAGCCACTTTAGTACAATCTATGCTCCCCTCATGTGACAAACTCCTAGACTCTAAGTGTGTGAGAAAGTAAGGTTCAGTAAGTTTTCTAGCTCTAACTGAAGGATTCAGAACCCCCTTTCTTTCATTATACATTAAGCTCCTCTGTTGTACTTGCTAGAACATAAACAAAAATGTCAAGCCAGCTCAGAATTTCATGTAGAATGATTTATAGGATGGAATTGGTTGGGACTATTACCAGAAGAAATCCCAGAGACCTTCTCAGGGCCAATAGAAATACATAAAATTGGGTAGCCCCAAGGGTATACATAACCTTAAGTGACCTAGTGCCTGTGCTGCTTCTCACTGACATTATCCCACATTAATGCAAATGTGTAAATGTGGAATCATGATGTGAGTTCATTGGTTACATTACTGCTGATTTATTGCTGTTTATAAAAAGAGGACAGTCCCCAGCTAGAATTAAATGGCCTCTAGGAGCTCCTTATTGTGTCCTCTGCTACAGGGCAAGCAGGGTGAGACTTCACATCACCCTTGGCATCAGTAAAAGCTGGGGAATATATGAATTCACTTTGTTGTTCAAGCATTTGTTCTGGGTTGACAGAAAACTATGCTCAGTAACTCTTTCAATCCCTTCTTAGATTGGTTAGGGTTTTCATACTCATTCAAGCTGGAGGCAAGGTTTCAACATGGGAAACAATTCAGTGGAATGTTTCCTTACTTGCAGTAGCACATAAAAACTGGAATTAAATTGTGAGCCTTTCCAGTATATATATATATTTCAATATATATTCTATATATTCAGGTGTGTTATCAATGTTTATTGTTGGCCTCCTTCAACAAACACCACCCCAATTAGAGGGGCTGTTGGCAAAAAAAGTAGAAAAATGACTGTTTGAGGAAAACCTCTGTCTCAGAGATATCACATCCTAAGGAATTATGATTGAAAATTAGTATTGTTATGCCATATAAAATGTTCTACTGCAAATATTTGCATGAAAGTACATGAATGTGCAGACTTAATGCTTTTTCATTAAAATCACCTTCATTTTAAAGTCCTAAATCCCTGTAAAGCCCTGCCTCTATGCAGCTTTACTCTTTTCCCATTCCTCCAGGGGAGAAAATAAATGGAATTTTTCTAGGGTGATATATGTAACTTCTCAATCAACTGCACACAACCAGTTGTCTCCATTTCATGGGAGATAAAAGACTTTGGATGTGCCTTAAGTGTCATCAATCACAGGTCTATTTGATTCAGTGCTTTACACATCACAGCTCTCAGTTTCTCTGCCCTGGACTGCAAAGTGTTTCCTTCCTAAGAAGAAGCCAATGTTGCCTCTGTCACAGGGGAAAGATTTAGCAGAGACTCTACACCTGCACTTAAGATAACTTTTCTGAGAGGATTTAATCTCTTTTTGTGTACTTCAGACTGTTTTTTTCTGCAGTAAACACCTCCTAGTTTAAAAATTTCTCATTGCTTTTAGGATTTTAGGTGATTTCAAAGCAAAGGTGTCTTTGTAAGCCTGCATATTCAATACACATAACTACTATCTATGTTTAAAATATTACAGCTGTCATTGGAAACCACCTTTCAATCAGTGTTATTCAGCATGAAGTGACAGAACAACTGCAGACATTTATCATTCCAATTACTGCTCAGTAGTGCATTATTCTCTGCTCAGTCCTTCTGCACACAGAAAACAAAGCATTGTATAGTGTGCCTTTCCTTGGGAACTTTAATGCTGTTATTGATGGCTTTTTATTAAAATGTGTTAATGGTTTTTCTTTTTTTCATACAAGTCTTGATGCTGAATACATATTTCGATAATGAGGTTTTTGGAAATCACATAGAGAATGTCAGACAAAAAGTATAAATAACATTTCTGCTACCATTTTCTATCATAGAATTGTGACAAAACCATGAGATTCCTTAGGCTTTCTGGGATAAACTTTCAGTATCTATTCTGATACTGACTTTGTCCAGCTTGTGGGCTGATTTTAATATAACATGGAACCATTCAGTTCTGGTGTCTGCAGCAAAGAGGCATAATTTTATACTGAGGATAGAAGAAAGGTCTCTAGCCCACATAAGGACCTACCCTTAAATATGCACACATTAAAAAAAATATTACTAGAAGAAAATAAAGGAGAGTTTAAAAACCAGATTTGAACATATAAATCATTGTTTCTACATGGAGACTTTGCTTGGACTCCTTTCCCTTCACACCCTCAATCTCTGCAGGATGGAGGAGACATTCCAGAGTAGACTGTGCTTCTTTCTTTATTGAGGGCACTTAAGGAGGTGATGAAATGCCTATAATAACCATAAAAAAGGTTATGCAGAGTCTGATTCTGCAGAGTGCGTCCAGCAACACCAAGACAAAAAGGGTTTTGTTTCCTTAAGCCTTCCGTGCTCCAAGGGCCTTTGTATGGGATTTGCAGCACTTCCTTGACTTTCATTTTAATAACTACCAACAAAATCTGTTATGAAGAAAGTTCACATTAGGTTTGATTTTTTTTTCTATTTAGCACTTCATATTTTAAATATTTAAATATTTTAAATTTTACCACAATGATTTTTGGATCCGTATGGATGGAAGGTCTTTTGGCTTATTGCAGGGAAAACAGGATCAGTTGGCTGTTTGGAGAGGAATCTCATATAATCCTCTATTAATATTCCAGTAAAAGTTTTGACTGTCAATGTATTCTCATCAGTCTAAAGGGCTCCTTTTTTTTTCTCCTTTTGAATTGACATAACTAATGACAAGTAGCAGTAAAGCTTTGAAGACAAAAGCCACTTCAGTCCTTTACCGCTGGCAATTCCTCTGCCTTCGTATGCTTATGCAGGAAGTTAAAAAAACTCAGAGCACAAAGAAAAGCTAGCATCCAGGAGGTGTGATTTATCTGCTTCTGGCTCCTGCACTCATCTGCTGTCAGGCTCAGAAGACGTTTGTAGCTGCAACTTGCAAGACACAAATCAACCGCAAAGTCTTTACTGAAGGCTCCCAGCTGAAAGCTGGAGAGGTGGAGGGGTTGGGCAGGGGACATGCAGCAGAGGATCTGGAGAGGCAGGGGAAACCCAGAAAGAGACTAGTGTCTTTTAAGTATCACAGCTGGTTGGGGGAAATTGTAAATAACAAAATACTTTTAGATAATTCCGCTCTTCTCTCCAAGAAGCTATTGCTATAAATTTCTTATAGTTTGAAAGAGATGAAAAATGTCTGAACTTTTCAGAATTGTGCCAGATAGTCTCAGCAGGATATGTTTCTTAGTGCCTGGCTTGCAGTAAACATGAGCTATTGACACAAAGTATATCCAATATGGAAAGAAATAGATAAATTGTCCGTTACTGAAAAAGGGAACCTCATCTAAGAAATTCATGCACATTGTCTGAAGAAAGATTCTGTAAGAGAACAAATGCCTAGATGCTAGCTGCATCTTCCTTTGTCAAGGTCTCTGGTAAGCTGGGAACACTTGGCAAACCTCTGGGACTGACTGCAGAAATGGGCTCTGTCACAATGCTCCCTGAGCCCATTGTGATGAGAAACCATCACACATCAGCACAGAGCAGTGCTTGGGGAGCCACTGGCTGAGCAAAATTGCTCTGGCACCAGCTTCCTCAGAATGCATTTACCAGTATTTCTCGTTGCCCTCAAGCATCCACCCCAGGAGGAGCCCTTTTGCTTCTTGTCCATGTCAGCTGATTGTTTATTAAAAAAAATGCAGGTATACACAAGAAAAATGAATTATTTTTGTATTTTTTTAATCTCCTCTGTCCATCCCTGACTTGTTTCTCCGTTACTTACATTTCAATTCTTCCTTTACCTCTGATTACTTACCCCTAAATTCCCAACAAGCAAGTACTCAGCATGTGGCAAAAGCTGCCCTTAAAATCCCAAACACCCACACATCAGCAGCCAGGTGAAATTAAACCAGGGCAGGCAAGAAAAGTTATGAAAGTCATAAACAGTGAATGCTACAGGAGAAGTTGCAGATACTTCTGGATACATCCAGACTGAAGGAAGGACAAAGCAAGTGGTTTACAAACAAGTAAAGGAAATAAAATCTATAAATCTGTCAAAACAGCAGACCTGAAGTTGCAACCTACATCAAGGAAATGGCTGTTAATATTTTCTTAAAGGGAAAAAAATATTAAGGAAAATCATATTCAGAGCCAATCACTAGTCAGAAGCTTCCTCATGAACTCCTATTAAGGTAGCAATAGATTAAAATCCAAAGTGGACCAAGTACACGTTTCTATCTCAGATTGGCAGCTACTGATGATAAGGTAGGAAAGCCTTTTCTGCAGCAGGTGGAGCCATCAATTTTTTAGAATCACTTTAAGCTTTTCCACTTAAAACATTTACTTGTTACTAAAGTGAGCTAGAACGTTGTCAACTCACCCTTGAACTACCCTGCTCTTTTCTTATGTGACACAAAATCTTTTCAAGGCTGACTTGAGGTTTATAATAGAGTGCAAAAAGTACTGTCTGGCTGAATTCTTGAGAGTAAAGACTCAATACTCTGTGGACTTTGCTGGATTAATCAGCTACTGACTCATTTGAAGTTGTGAGGGACAGGACTGGATAATCCTTACTGTCTGAAATCCAGAGGAGAGAATTGGTTTGGGAATGGCATTTTCACCATCCCGTTTAAAGCTCCTAAATATACCACCACTGAATAGATCAACTTTTTATTAACTTTGTAAAAAGGTTGCCTCAGCAGAGAGGAAACAAAGACAAGGAATTAATGCAATACCTAAGTGTAAGTGGTTATGGGTTTTGGATGGAAGTTAGAGTTGGGATCTGTTGTATTCTCATGGATTAGTCCACAGGCACGCCAGGAAGTACTGGCGTGAACTGGACGTACTTCCAGAACTGGAAGCTGCAACTTGTGGCATCATTAAATATCTATGCTTGTTGCCCTCACAAGCTGCTTTGAGAAAGCAAAGCTTCTAAAAGCTTTGTAGAAAACATTCACTGCAATTCCAGTCTCTGACAGCCAGTTCACAGAAGCTTTTGTAGTGTCACAGTTAGACAGGCAAGCCAGACTTGCTGCTGTCTGGATCTGGAAGTTACCACCTAAACACTTGGGTCCCTATATGTCTTAATTTATGAAAAGGGATATAATCCCCAAGACTGACTGATAATCAAACATTTTGTGCTTGGTATACCACTGTTGAGAAGGAGAGTCCTATGGCTGCATCTCAACACATCAAGGATGGAACTTTAACTTTTTTCTGTTTTAACACTATAGTTATGGATCATCTGTGTAGTAATTCTTATACAGAGCATGAAAACATAAAGGATTCACAATATGCAATGAATAACTATATATATATTCTCTCTAGTTCTCTGTAGGATTCTTTCCATGCATGTTTGAAATCTAAAGCAGGCCACTAGGGGAAGATGTGCTTTCATTGATTGATAGGCAGACAGCTCAGAGACTTCCTGAACTTTAATATCAGCCCATATGCAGCCTCAGTTATTTTTCTTTGGATGCTTTCCATTTTTGCCCAAGTACTATGAAGAACTAATTTGATTTCTCTTTCATTGTTCTGGCACAGACACTTAGGCTTCTGAAAATCAGTTAATTACATAAGCACTTTCTTTTAAATTCTACCAGTTTCAAATCACCATGGATATGTGGGGACAAAGGACAAGAGGCACAGAAGAACTGGCACACTGTACACCATGAAACATAATATTAACCAGTATCAACCCAAGGAGAGTACCATTTTGTTCCACAGAGACTCTTCTTAAAAAATTTATTCTCTCTCTCTCTCTTTCTCTCTCTATCTCTCTTTTTAGCAAGATTCCTTTCCAGTGTACTACTTTGTTTCTAATTTATTCTTTCTCTTTTCTTTCCACAAATCTAACATGGCTGTTACTTTCTTCATAAAACTGTTTTCCATTGCATTAATTCATCCTCTTTCTTATCTGCCGGAGTCCATTGTATCAGGTAATTGAAATATTTAGTTTACTAAAAAATTGAGTGTCCAGACAGAGCTGATCTGTGGTGACCCTTTTAGTGCAAAAATTCTTTGGTCTGGGGGTGAAAGGAAAGCTGTCATGAACAAAATTTTCCCAATGTAACCCTGAAAACTTCTAATGAGCTAACATCATTACTAAATTTCTGAAAGTCCCCTCTCTGCACCATCATCATGTAATATGACAGTTGAAAGAAAAAGAGAAAAAGAAATAGAAGGAAAAGGAAAAGGGAAAAGGAGAAAGGGAAAAGGAAAAGGACAAAAAGGAAAAGGTTGGAGTTTTGTGTCTAAGTAGAACAAGTATCTGCATAATTAGCCCTTGTTGAGACTACACTGTGAAAATTAGTCAAGCAAGACCCCGATCATCCCCTATCCCATCGCATAGAACCAAAACTAGGGTTTGGGAATCCAAGCAGTGTTTCCTCTGTCCCTGTTACATGGACTTGTACAAACAGTTCATCCAGGAATATTACATAGATAAATGAGCCACTAAACTCTGGTGTGGAACTTTGGGGTGCATCAGGGATTAGTGGGTGAACCTGGAATGTGCAAATGTAGCGGAATTTCTTTAAGGGGAAGAAAAATTTAGAAATATCTACATGCCTGCACTTTGTGTTTCTGAAGACAAGGGTTGGTTTGTGTACTTTTACCACTCATATTTTTAAATCTTGATAAAGAAAGATGGAGAAGATTTCATTCAGCCTGAAAAGGAGATAATCTCCTACTGAGAAGCTGATCAGAGGTGCTGAGAAGTGACAGTTCTCAATTTTGAGGCTTGAGGAACACAGCAGGGCACTGAATGCAGCAGCTCCACTAGAGGGAACTACTGGCCATGGAGAAAAAATGGAAGTGACTGCGTAAGAGTTGGTAGAAAACATTTAAAGGTTTCTACAGATCATTGCATTCAGGAAAAGAAAATAAAAATAAAAACTTAGAGATTTTCTGAAAGCTCCAGAAATAAAACAAGTGTTTGACTTATTTTTATAATGGTGGTATACACTGAAACTCATCTTTCTCTCTTAAGAAAAAGCAACTCTCAGGGATCCAGGAAAAAATTAGTATAAAGATCTAAATGTATGCATCCATATGAGAGCAAAAATGAGAGAAAAAGAGACTCTTTTAAAGTTTATATTAAGGTATCATCAAAGCAGCTCCAGTTTTATTAAAGGAAACTTCTCCCAACTGACCTGACATTTCAGCTTGCAGGTCTGACATCTCCTGACAAGAGGCAGATCTGGACCAAGGGAAGTAGAGGAAGTGCCCAGCACAGAAGCTAATAGTAGGTACACACAATGTTGAAGGAGAAAAATTAATGTCCGGGGATGAAAAGGTGTGTGTAAGAAAGCACCAGTAAGTTTCCTAATGGAAGTTTCTCCTCTGTTTCCGTCCTAGAAGGGTGGCTGTTAATTTATTCTATCTGTTCTGGAACTTTGCTCTGGGCTCAGCCAAAGCTCTCAGCCCTGTGCAGCCAATGGCTGATTCAAGCTGTAGTACAAGTGTTCACCTCTGACACTGCTGTGGCCCTGGTCTCACTGGGGAGGCAGGAGACAGAAGGAGGGACAGGGAAGGTGCAGGGGAGTGTTCGCCATCTCTGCATCACCAAGATCCCTGCAGAGCAGCAGACAGCCCTGGAGGAGAAGGCACAGCAGCCTCCTGGGATCCACTAGTACACGTGGGGCTTGATGGTTTTGTGGATTCCTCTCAGATGTATGCACCAGCAGCAGCAGCCCCAGAACGCAAGGACATGGCAGGCAGGGGCCATCTCAGTGCCTCACAGCATTGTCCCTCTGCTCTTTGGTGGCATAGTTCCTCTCCTGCTTGAGAGGAACTAATGAGTTCTAACTCCTAATGAGTTCCCATAAGCCGAACATGTGATAAAGGACAAAGATTTCCAGCAACACTAAGCCCTCACACTTAAAGAATGCTAGCTTGGGAGTCTCAACAGAGCTGTCCTCTGAGGCAATGTGTCTTAAAAAAAGAGCTTTGAAAAGATCTCCCACTTGTGGGTGATTTTCTTTACTTCTGTACTAGAGCTGCAATTACTTAGTGTGTAAGGATGCATACCAGGGTGTGAGGGAGCCCCCAACTGCTGCTGTTATGGGGAGAATGGCAGGATCGGAGCAGGGAGGGCTGAAGCCAAGAGCCAGGAGCTGGAAAGATGCACTGTGATGAGAACTTTGGCAAGAGCATGCTTAGGACCACAGACAAGGAATCACAGAGTTTAACAAAAAAAAAAAAAACCAAAAAACAGAGAGAGCATGGTCACAGGCAGGGTTGTAAGGTCAGAGGGGCCAACTCTGCCTGGGGGTAGGGGGACACCAAACAGGACGTCCGGTCCTGGGTGCATCCAGCCTTTTGCTGCTCTTGGGGATGCAGCCAGCAACCACGGGCAAGCTGCATTCCTTTCATATAGCACTGCTGGGGAGAAAGGGGAAAACAGCTCGAGGTACCAACAGAAGGGCAGGAACCATCATCTGGATTTTATTGTGTTGTCTTTAGAAAGCCTCTCCATTCCTCAGAATCCTGACCCGTGGACCTGCAATGATGCTGCTTGCCTTCCTCACTGGAGTGCTGCAAATCTCGACTCATTAGCGTTTGTAGTCTGTTTTAGAACCCTTAACTGAGATGTGCTAAAGAAGTAAAACACATTAGGTACAAAGCACAGAGATAAAACTGATGCTCATACAAAATATGCTTCAAT
The DNA here is from genome assembly GCA_013397315.1 of Donacobius atricapilla. NCBI lineage: Eukaryota > Metazoa > Chordata > Aves > Passeriformes > Mimidae > Donacobius > Donacobius atricapilla. The sequence continues at coordinate 843,010 of WBMY01002809.1, read as the reverse complement.
AAAAGCTCAATAACTTACCAAGAGGCAATAAACCCAAGTGTTACCTCAAATGTGTTATGCATGGCTAATTTAAACTCCTGGCATGTTTCTACCTTGGACAGACAATCAGCACACACTATTTCAGAAAGGTCTTCACAGATAGGTAAAATAAATATAATAGTCTCCTTAGCTGGCAAAAATCAGCATCAGACCTGTGACTGCTGAGTCAGTTTATGCCAGCTGCATAGCTGGGTCCATTTTGCTTGGAATGACCAAAATTACCAATTTATCTCACCTGTTGGGACATTGGGGCACTGGGGCTCAGAGATGGAGTTGCTGGAGGACTGAGGTTCCCCAGACAAATTTACATACTCAATTTCAGTCAAAAAGATTATGTCACATTTGTAATCTATTTCTGAATTTAAAGAAATTCTTGGAATGGCCCTTGGGAATTGAGGGCACAGTGGTATTGCGATCATTTGGAAAACTGCCATAATTACTTTTTTCTGTAAAAAGAATATCCACATCATACATGGTGGAGGACAGAATTTTTTAAGAGATGAGGCAAACTGACCTGAGTAGATTAAAGCTGAGGCATAGATTTTTTCATGGAATGAGGTAGTATTGGATAAAATGGTTTTACTTTTGTCACACTGAAATAATCATTGTAGGCAGCCCTTGCTCATGCATTGAGTTGAAAATTCTGGGTCCTAACTGTAGAGGCAGTTCCCTGGTCTCTAACAACCTCTTAATGTGAAAAAGTGACGGAAATAATTTTTGTCATGTTCTTGCATACTGAGAGGTCATAAATAATTGGAAGCATATTTTATGAATTATGCTCAACTTACCAGCAGGAAGACATCCTGGAAGGTTTTTTAGCCTACCTGAGTTAAAAAAACCAAGGAACCAAAAACAAACTAGAGCAAATTGTGTCAATTGTCTCTAAAGACTTTTTGTATTCTTATACTCTCAGTGGAAATACAGAAAATTGTATTTTCCTCCTTTTATTTTTCTTTTTCATTTTAAATTACATTTCATTTAATTTCATTTCATTTAAATTAAAATAGAGTTAAGCAAGAACATTTAAAAATATTTCCTACACAAAATTCCATGTATGTTTTTAAATTTCTGTGCTCTGAGCAAGCCTTATGACCTGACTGAAACTTAAGCTTGTAGGTGTGGGAAGACTAAGAACTCTCATCCCCCTTGCCTTTCTCTCATTTGAATGGCTACTTTTCTATACACAAGGATCCCCAGATTCCACTTACCACATGGACTGGCTTCAATGTCCATGTTTTTTTGGCATCCTGCTCACTTCCCATTCCCAGCAGATCTTTCTCATGCCCACACTACTCACACCTCGCAGCAATTTGCAGTCAAGAAGTGAATTTCCTCAGAAAACTAACATGGTCAGGAGCAAGCCATTTCTCAAGTAACTTTTCAGCCACCACAGTCCCATAGGTAGTACACTGAATGATGGCACAAATTATTTGCCAATCCTGGAGGGAAGAGACTGAATGGTACAATCTCTTTGGTAGCAGCGCTGAATTATGCCATCCTAAGGTGGCTTTCCAGATATGCATGATACAAGAATCAGGCTATTACCATCCTGCCAGAGTGCCAGATTTTTGGGAAGGAAGAAGTGTTCTTACTCAAATGTTTGTTTCTATTGCTCCTGCAGTGCTGAACAGCTCAGTCCTGGCACGTGCAGTGGCTACAGGGGAAAGGGACTGTCACCACACCTCCATAGTAGGGCTATTGCCTTGTTCCCAACTTTCTAACAGACCTAGCAAAATGATAGGCCAGCTGATGTGACAGATTTAATTTTCAGGTAAACCAGTAGATTATGTATACTGTGCATTTTAATTGAGCAAAGCTCAGAAATTAAAGGACAGGGCTCACACTGCACAAGGAAGTCCATGAAAGTCACTTTGCATCAACTCAGTGTGCAAGCTGAGCTGCATCAGTACAAAAATTCAATATCCAAATGCTGTATATTCTCTGAATTCTTCTGCTGAGCAACTCATGCTATTTTCCATAAAACTGTATTTTAATCACCATAATTGATAAAATGCAGGAACACACTATGAAAAGGAAAAAAATCATCCTCTGAATGTCATGGCACAGCAGGAAAATGAGCAGGATGTATTTAAACTGTGAAGTAATGTGCACACCTACAGTACAAAGGTTCTTTATCAAGCATCATACCATCATGAAGAGGATGGCAGGCAAAAGATGTAATATAATTTCTTGCAAGAAGATGAAACACAAATCTCAACATAAGGAAACAAAAAGTGCTGAGTTTCTGCTCTTTCCCAAATGGCAGAGAGGAGAGGGAAGAAATGTTCATGCAAAGGTTAAAGAAAATTTGTGGAAAATTAGAAGTACCACCAAATTAAATAACCAATTAAACTCAGTATCCTAGACAATTAAAAGATACAGATACCATCAGCAGATGCTGGAAAGCAGTAGCAAACAGTTGTGTGGCAAGTTGTGTCCATTACAAAATAGACAAGGAAAAATAATGGATTTGTCTTTACTTTTCATATTGTTATAATTTTATTCAGGTCATTTATGTCAACTCATAGTCAAGAGGGACCATAGGTAGTATGACTGGTAACATTATTCACCACATTCCAGATAAGGAAAGCTTTATTACTCTTCTTCTTCTTCTTGTTATTATTATTACTTATGTACTCTTGCTATTAATGTTTATTACTTACCATAGATGTACCAGAAAAACAAGGGCAGTAATTCTTGGTACATCTATGAGTGACTGTCCTCCTAAAAACTAAATCTTATGGCATTTTGGGTCATTTTGCACAAAGTAATTAGGCATGTAAAAAAGATACAAGACAAGAATAAAAGATTATTTTATGTGTTTCATTACCAATTTTGAGTGACTCAGGAGTCAGCAAATGAAAACAAAATCATCCTTCAAATTCATAGCAGTAGGAAGTTCCTTATGACATGGGTGAGCAAGCTCAATAATTTGTTTAATGAACTCAGTCACAGATGGAAAGTACATTGGAGACTGTTCAGAAACAACCTAAGTCCTTCTCAGAAAGTAACTGTGTCAGGCATTTGGGGACTAAACCTCACTCAAGAACCCAATTTGAGAGGCCACAGAACTGATTGCACTGCCTGTGCCTCATACAAGTGTTTGTCAAAGCAAAGGAAGCAGAGAGGGGAAATTGATTTGCACTGCTTCTTAACTCCTGATGGTTTCATTATGGGTGGGGGCAAGAAAACCGATCACCTCTCAGGCAGCAGCCTAAACAGTGAGACAAAAGGCAATAGATAGGCTGGGTTACACACTTTTTCTCTCATAATCTAATTTTTTCTCTATATATACTTTTTAAAAAGGACTTGTGGGGAGATGCCCACACTAGAATTCCATCTTTCTGCTGCTTCTTTCCACAGGGGCTCTGTTTCTCACAGTATTCCAGCACAGACAGTATGATGCTTGCAGTGATATGGACATTTTCTGGATTCTTGGCTCTAATTTGGGTTTAAGATCCTCTGCAAGAAAAAATAGATGTCCTGGAGGGAGGAAGAATTGTTATCTGAGTGCTCCCTTTAATGGCTAAGCTGTGTGCGGAGCAGGGATGGAAACAAGGCACCAGCTGTGTTTCCTACAGGAGCTGGTCCCATCCAGGGAGAGGTTTTCAGCCACCCCCTGAGCTAGACACTCACACCAGTCCCATGTCCCATGCTCCATGCCCTGTGCCCCGTGCCATGGTCCTGGTTGCACAGAGGATTTGGCAGCAGCCAGCCCAGCACCCTGCAGTCCCCACTGTAGAGCTGCTGCCATGCTGAGGACAGCTTCAGACAAGCTTGGTCCCAAACTTGGATCCAAACAGCCAAAGATTACTGACATCTCATTTCAGGCTCCTCTGCCTGATACACTGTTCTGAGCCCAGATTTTCTGATTCCTAGTTCAGCTGTCTTTTAAAATAATTTTTAAACCAACATTTTAATTTTTGTTGTATTTAGAAGGTTGCATTTGCTCCTCACTACTCTCCCAGAGACTTTCACATCATTCAATCTGTGAACTCTTTTTGGCAGGGAAATTGTTTCATTTTTCTTCTTCGCAAATGAGCTCTGCTCTTTTTTATTATTATTGATAAGGGTATTCCATACATCACTGGTAATACAGGCCTGAAGTCCTGATTCAGCACAGAGAAATGGCTCTAATCCTCCATGAGGCTTTGGGTTAAGGAGCACGCCACTGAACCCAGAGATGCCCCAGTAAAATTCCTTTTTCTGAGATTTTGCTGCAGTGAAACAATTTTCTCCCACGAAGAATACATATATGATAAATGATCAGGTTATTTTTATTCCAAATCGTATTTTATATGAAGCAGCCATTGGAAAAGTGAGGATCCAAGAGATTCAGTGTTTAAAGCAAGAACGAGTCATTAGATCATCCAGTCAGGCTTCTGAAATATCATAAGCCATTTAATTTCATGCTGGTATCTTATATTAAATCCAAAGGCTTTAGAAAAACTAAAGATTTTCACATCTTTTGAGGAGATTAAACTGCATGTTGCAGGCAGAATACCAGAGAGACCAAGCTTCTGCCCAAGGAGTAGTGAACAGCAAATAATTGATTAGGTGCAGGATGTTTGTGGAAAATAATGCCCTCATCACTGGGGAAAGTAAAAAAAGAAGCATCTGTCAATCTTCCCTGGGATTTAAGCTGCATTTCTGGCCCCCAGACTGAACATGTCATGGAGAAAGTAAGCAACCTGTATCAGCAAAACAAGAGATCACAGGCAATCTGGTCCCAGTGACTTGAGAAACGAGGAAGACTGGCTTGGTCAGTCTAACCACACTGTGGAGTTTGTAGAATTTTGTTAAGAAGAAGCATTAAATCCTCTTTTCTAAGAAGGGACTTTAGATGATCCTTCTCTGTTCATCTGATGGGAAATCAAGTGGGCACAAAGAAAGCTGACTGAAAGTTTCAACTGCACTCCCCCAATGGCACTGGTTGGTGGGATGGACCAGCTAGAGTTGACTGAGTTAAGTGGATAGGTCCTCACCCAGAACCCACCAGTCTCACTGGGTCTTCCTCCAGCTACAACTCTAAGAATAGTAAACTTGGAGTTAAGGTCATGCTTGAAAGAAAATCCTGTTTTACATTCTCAGCTTTTATAATATCTGGACTTCTTAAAATTTAAGAAAACTGACTATATTTAATAGTCAGCAAATGTGAGCTTTGAAATAGAATAAGTGAGTGGGAAAACAGAAAGAAGAATTATTTTCTAGGGAAAGTGGCAGAAGAATGAGCACCTTGTTGAAGTGCCCAAACCTGTCATCAATTAGGGTATATACTTATCAAATATTCATGGACTCCATCCTGCTATTGGCTTCCAACATTTAGCATGAAACTGTTCCTTACCTTTTAGTGATTCTGAAGAGGCTGAAAGATTCTCAAAATCCAGAAGATATGATCGATATGGGCAAACCTTCATTATAATCATCTCACAGTGAGGTAGCTGCATTCAAGTGAATCGCTCAAGGGAAAATCTCTGAAGAGCTACTTTGTCATCTCACTGCACTGAGATATATTTTCTTTGATTACAACTAAAATCTAAGCACTCATCTGATTCAGGAACTCTCAATGTATTTCTTAAGTGTTACTTTTTTATTAGTGAGCAAGGATAAAGTAAATAGTGAATGTCATTGTAGTACCAAAGACATCCTGCTCGATTATAGGACAACAGGAGTCACTAAAGTCTGGCAGGCATCCATGGGCTACTTAAAATGGAATATTCAATATTCTGTGAATATCCTCTTGCCTTCAAGGGATCCTCATGCAGATTTGCGATGTCTTGTCAGCCACTTTGCTTGCTGTCTTGAAGTAGAGTGGTAAACTATACAAAAGCAAACTTCAGCATTTAAGTTCCTGAAAGGACAGAGGAGCACATTTTCTGCCTGATATATTGAACATCCTGGGTCTTTACTCAATTAATTTCTCAGAGCTGGCAGGGCATCTTGTATGCTAGGAGAAAGTGATCTTAACACCTCTTATCAATATCTCTATAATGATCAGCTTTAGACTGGTACCTTTGGCTCATGTGTCAGCTTGGTGCATGTCAGAGGAAATGACTCTGGGCAGCTACAGGGGTGGGCGATGGTGTCATGTAAATTCAGTCTCCAAGATCTGGAGGAACATGGTGCACTGAAACAAGGATCTGAGTGGCATTTAGTTCAGCCTGTAAATGAATGAAAGCAAAGTGTCATCCTGCACTTCAGAATGAAAAAAACTAATTCCTTTAGACAGACTGATCTAGTTTTATCAGCATTGATTTAAGTGGCAGGCCGGGGTGAAAGTCTTTTGAAATTTCTGTGTTGGAGCAGGAGAGTTTCGTCAGTCAACACAGAATAAACTCTACTCAAGATTTATCTTCTCTGACAGATTATTAGACAGTGGAACCCATAAGTGAAATTTCATGGTGGTTTCCAGAAGGTCAGAGTTGATGATGAAAATGGTCTGTTCTGAACCAAATTAAATATCCATGGCAGTTTTTACAGAATGCATTCTATTTTAAAATTTATTTAAAAATTGGTGAATTGAGTGGAAGAAAGTTGCAGTAAGAGTGGAACAGATAATTCAATCTTGGTTAGTATTTCTTGGCTCTTACCAGATTTTTTCTCTTTGCCAGAGCAGAAAAGATTACAGTCTTTCCTTTCTTTCACATTTGTTCTGTTTCAACATGAAGCAAAGAAGAAGAACCTCAGCTCTTCACAGCTAAAGCCAAGGACCGGCTCATCTGGTTTTCGATGTATAATAGTGAAGTCATAAAATATACTATAAATAAATAAATTAATTAATAAATTAATAAGAACAGATTTGAATAACATTTTGCCCTGTAAAACCTTTGAAATCTTGTTCTATTTTTTCCCAGAGTTGTTCTTCCATACTTTTCCCCTACCTTCCAAATACCAAGTCCCACACTGCAGATCTGGCTTGCCATGCATGAAACTCTTCATCCTCCCTTACTGGCACCAGCCACCCTCAAATACAATTGGGGATCCCCTTAGCCGGGAGCATTCACAAGGCAGACTGTTACATTAGTAACAGAGCTTGTGCAAACTATAGTTTTGTGCAAGTAAACTATTTTCATGCAACTTTTTTCAGAATTTCCATGTTGTTAGCAAGCAACCTAAAACTAGCAAATTTTTGTGTGAAGAAAAAAACAATCATTGTTTTCAGTGATTCATCCTTCATGTTCCCATGTGGCAGTGAAACCCAGGGCTATAGCAGCATAACTTGACTCAGAGACTACCCCCTATCCTACAGATGGTGAGTGAATAAATGGTTACGAAAACAGCGAGTGTAAGGCAATAGTGTATTTCAACTTGTCCAACGGGAGGCATTAAGAACATAATACCAGCTCTTTGCCATTCCAGGCAAGTGCACAAAAGAGTTCCAGCTTACAATGGTCCACAGTATCCCTGTCCTACAGCTATCAACCTGGGCACCTCAAAAAATCTTAACAAGCTTTGGAATTGCAAGGAGAGATCAGAAGCTACCAGGAGAATGGATCACAGGAAATCAAATCACCTTCCCCATTTTCATCTGCAAAAGCAAGGTTCACATCAAAGCACTCTGCCTCCCTCCCCCAGGTGACCAGCACGAGCCTTGAAGCAATGCGGATGCGTGACAGACACTGCAGAGCAGGGGCTGATCCAGCCAGAGACTCAGGAACTCAGAGCCAGTTCTGTGAGCACAGCTCAGAAATGCTCTCAGTCAACTTAATGAGAGGCTTTTCTTGATGAAAATTGGCAGCTGCTGACAAGTTCAGTGGTTTTGAAGGGATATATTGTGAGGGAATATGCAGACAGCATTTACAAGAGCCTACTTCTTTTTGGTTTAGTCTACAAAACAACTGTGATTAGGTAAAGATAATAGCACCTGTTTGTCTTCGAAGGTACACATCCCAGCTGTGAGTTTTACATCTTTGCAACAGCACAGAATAGTTTCTTCTAAGAAGGTTAAATGTCAGTGCTTTTTTTCAAAAGGAAGTATGATACAGCACTGGTACTAGAACTTTAGGGTCCCACTCATTTCAAAGGATCCATTGACTTCATAAACTCAGAGACAAAAGTATCTTAATACACTTCATTTTAGCTAAAATGAAAAAAACAGCTAAAAAAAGTGACAAATATTATGTTCCTATAATTGGAAATTGAGTCATTTGGACAAGTTGTGACACTCTTGTCTCTCTCCCTGGCAATCAGGAGACAAAATGTCAGCTATTTTCTCTAAAAAAAGAAACAACAGGCTAGATGCTAATTCTTGACCTCTATGACTCACCAGGGATTGTCTTACTGCACATCACTCACATGACAATTTTTATCAGTGCTGACTCTAAGATGTCTTTCAGCAGCATATTGTCAAGGACCATGATCAAAATCACATCCTTACTTCTTTTTTTCCCCCCCCAAAGATATTACACATTCTTAGTGTCCTTGGAATAGCCTGCCCAGTCTCCAAAGCAAGGCTCTGAAAACACCAGGCAGAGCTCTCTGACAGTGCAGTTTGATTTTACTGAGCACAATTCACAATGAGCTTGTGGATCTCCTCTTGTAGTACAAAATGAACACTAAGTATTGAATAGATCTGGTTATGACGTGCCATTTTTTCCTGGTGAACAGAACTCTCTCTGGTTTTCTAGTTCTGCATCTGGAGAAATAAGAAATAAATACATAAGCAACTTCATTTGTAAACAAACACATGTGCTGTGTGTTTATTGCTTTTTCTCCCCTTTCCATTAGTCATTTTACACTAATGTTGTGAGTGTAAACAACTAGCCTATTTTACATGCTTTATTTTGTGCAGCTAAAATAAGATTAAGTGCATTCCACCAAGTATTGTTCCTGTTTCATACTAAATGCTGTGTGAACAATGTCATAAACTCTTGTGAGAGTACCACCTTCCAAATTGTTGAGGTGATTAGGAGCATGTGCTCTGCTGGCTGTTATGGTTACACTTCCAGACCACTTAATATTTGTGAAATTCCCGTACAGTTTCAAGCTTATGCCTAGACTAGACTGATTCTGACAATTTTAAAACATGTTCCAAACATTAAAAAAAACGGTTTCCATTACTACACTGCTGAGAAAGACAGAAAATTCCAGGTTCAATGTTGACCCCAGCTGTGTAGGCCAGTGGATTTGCACTTGCCTGGCTGAGATCAGCATCTTCATTTTATCAGAGATAAAACCCTGTTTGCCACTAATTCTCATAATGATCTCAGTATTTTTTCCTTCACATGGTCATTTAGTATGTCTCATGTACTAGAAAGAGAAGGTATTCCACACTGCCCGTAAATATGTGCAACATTTTTATGGTGTATTTACATGTAAGCAGCCTAGAGGCAGAAAAACTTTGGTCAGCCTCTTTCTTCTCAGTTTAAACATCATATGTTCAGTTATCACAATGAGAAAAAAAGTACTTATAGAAACCCTTTATTTAATTGCATTCAACAACTGCTCTAATTTCTTGATTATTAATCCTCTTCAGACATTATTGGAAACCCAGATTTAGTGTTGTGACAAAAGTATGGCATAAGTTCCACAGAACTAGAGTGCAGAAAGCTAAAGGAAGAATTTTTGGCCTCTTTTTTTCTTTGCAGAAGTACAAGCTTCAGGCAATTTTATGTTTGGCTCTTTCCATAATTTCACCTAATACCTTTGATTGCCTGCACTCATTCTCTGCTCCTGAACCACAAACATCCCAGCTCTCAAATCAGAAGTGTCTTGGTCATGACGTCACTACAGCCCTCCTGTGCTAAGCAGATTCAGTTGGGAATTCTCTCACACATTCCCATTTTTCTACTATGGAGTCATTATCTGGGATGATACTTACCTAAATGTAAAATATTTAAATATATGAGGTAAGGCTTATTTTGGGATGTAAAATTACTCCCCGCAAAAATCAGAAGATTCAAAATGAGAGGGCAGGAGAACAGCACAGTAGATACATAGCTTCTTACATTGATGCAAAATTCCTTTGCAAGTTTCTTCTGCAGTGAACATTGATGTCACGCAGAAGGGACAGAATAAGGCACTAGTTTGGACACAAGCTTCCTGTCCACACCACCGCTCATTGCTGCTCTGGTTAGTGATGCTCTACTGGTTGTATGACTGTGATGGCAAAGGGGAAGGAAGATGCTTTTGAAGGCTCAGGCAAAGCTTGATATCAGTCTACGTGAGTATTCAATGTACAGCGTTAATGCTGAAGCAAACTAGGTACCCATTATGTAAACAACAAGCGACACATTAAACCATCCTATGACCTAACTAAAGTGATAAAGTTTTTTTTTAATGCTATAAGCCAACTGGAAAATGCTGATGAGAGAGGAGTCTTTTCTTTGCTATTGCAGCAATTTACAGTATGGGTCTTAATTAGTCTCTTCCCTCCATTGCCCCCATCCTTCATTGCAGAACGCACTTGTTTCCTTATTTGAAAAAATCCATCCCTCTAGCAGCTCACTGATCTCTGGAAAAGGATTAACCTATTTGAAGTCATCACTAGGGACCTAAAGCAGGTGTCCAGAAGAGCAGATGTGAACTGTTCTCAGTAATTACTTTCAGCTCTCTATTTGTCATTCACTGGCCATTGTAAATTTAACCTTAAAGGAGTCAGATGGCACTTACTCCTCATCTTCAAAGCACGTAAAACTGAAAACAAGAAAAGTTACAACACAGGAACATCTCCAGCTTTTCTTGACATGAAAGTCTTTGCAGATGCAAAGATCTGAGATGTAAGAGATTAGGAGAGGTGGAGGTGCTGCCTGAGATGTCAGAGTACTCTTGAGAGAGGCTGTGACGCAGTGGAGGAGGCTGTGCTTGACCAGTATTTGCGAACAGGCCAGCAAGCATCACCTGGCCACAATAGGATCCAGATGACAAAAGTGTTCAGGCAGTGAATCTGTATTTCCTGTCTTTTTCTGCTGGGAATATATATCTCAAGTTATTGTACTTTAACAATAATACTTCTACTTGACAGTTGCGTTACAACAGACTGTAGTCTCAGAGGCACTTTCTTACTTTGGCAAATTCTCATAATAAAAATTACAAGGGAAAGAAAGAAATTTCAGCTCTGAGCAAGGAGATTACAGCAAAGATAGACAGGAATTAGATCATCCAAAGAATGTAATTTTAAGCCTTGATGATCACAGGATATATCCTGCAAAATGCCTGTGACAGATTATGTTAACCACCACGTGGCTGCCTGCAAAGAGCACTGCTGTCTCATCCTCCTGGCAACAGTGGGGTTCTAATCTTTTTCTCCCAATAGAATGGCACATTTTTGATAACACCTTGGAAACTGTAAAATGATGTCTTGGGTTTGGGTTTGCTTATCTGACACTTTTTTTTAAGCATTTTCATTGAAGAATATTATCAAATTCTCCCTGGGGCCACAACTCTAGAGTTTTACTGAGTTTCCATCATTCTGTTCTGAAGTTTTGCAGTTTCTGTCAGATCTCCTGCCTTAAAAGTTATGAAGTCTGTTTAAAAATCTATTTTTTGCATAGTAAAATCAGGCAGTCTTCATAAGTCTAAACAGGCTTGACCAGGCTTTGTAATGTAAGGGCTTGTAATGTGTCACCTTAAAACCCCCCACAAGAACTCTGAATTTTATGTTTAAAGGGTTCATCGAAATTCCTGAAGTTTCCTTACAACTGTGTACAATCCTTAAACATATCCAGCTAGAATTGTCTTAAATCCAGATGCAAGTAATCTTCTCCTCTGGCCTTTTTATAGTTATATTTTCTAAACACTGATCTAATCAACTGAAAAGCATTTGCTGAACAATCCATCATGTGCTGTTCTGCTCTACCTTAAGCTGAAAATCCAATCTCTAGTTCCACAGTCAAAAACCCATGGGGAAGATAAACCAAGCAAGGTACAAGTGATGTACCTGACTTTATTGTGTGGTGACACATGTCCATGGAATCTTCCACCACTGATGGTCACAGGTATGGCTCAGCTGTGGGCTCTGCCGGGACCCAATCTCTCAAAAGATCCTCTGTAAAGTTTTAATTTCTCCCTCCAAAAGTTTTAGAGGAAGAAAAACTTTATGGTTTTAATACCAGGAGGGGTGAGGTTGTGCAATATTTGGTACTGCTGGGTGACATGTAGGTAAGGTCACTGGAAGTGAGACAGGAATTTCTGGGGATATGGTGCTTCAAAATTCAAGGCCAGATGCTTGGTGGGTTTTGGATGAATTTTCAGGTAAGTGGAGAGATTGCACTTTCAGACTGGCGTGACCGTGACAGAGAGGTTTGATTCCATTCCAGAGATAAATACTACAGACTCCTGTTGCATTGTGGGAAGGCTGGATTTCCTAAATACTGGCTAAAAAATGAACACTAATAATACCAGTACAAGGCGTTCATGGATATATTACCCAGCACGTTTCTTCATCCAGTTAGATGCAGTCAATGAGATGTAACACTGCGGGATTGCAGCAAGTGTAAAGGACATTAAAAGGGAGATGGCTGATGGACAGAATAAGAGAAAGTAACTGCAGAATGACAAAAAATATTCAAAGAATAATTAAAATCAAAGAACAAATAGGAGTAGATCTTTAGCTAAAGATTTGGACTTCAGAAAAGCAAATTTAGACAAGCTAAGGAAACTGATTAGCAAAACCTGTTGGACTGAGATGATACTGAAGTTTGACCGTGGAAGGAGAAAGGAATTTGTTGCTGTCTGAAGAGCTCTGAAAGTAACAGAAATCTTTAACCTCAGCCAGAAATAAAACTTATAGAAATGGATTAAACACATATAAATAAATATCTGTGTCATATCTGCTACATATCTGCCTTTAAAAGGATATTTTAAAATACATTATACTACTACCCTTTAAAAGGATATAAGCAAAAAGCTTACAAAGAAAGGCAAAAAGACAGACATAGAAGTAAAGCTAATATTGCAGGTTAAGACATACAAGGATAAAAGACAGTAACTGGCAAAAAGCAACCTGATCTGGATCCTGCAAGGAATAGAAATCTGAAAAAATAACACAAATCAAAACAAAACAAAAAACCCCCACTATTTGGAAATCTATAGCAGAAGGATGATAAAATTGCCTTCTAGTCCTGGTGATTGGGTAACCTGTAGATTAAAGATCAGTTAGTTATGATCCCAAAAATAAACTAACACCTCAAGCTTTACCCAGATTTTCAATAACCAAGGATTCACAGACAGCACAAGCAGTATATAGACTGGGAATGGCAATATAGCAATTACATTTACTTCGGGGAAGAAGAGAGAAAATTTGAGGGTCACAAATGAGGGTAACAGGGGAAGAAGTGGGAGACCTCCACACCAGGTCTCATACATAATGTGGGCTGTTTTTAGGAAATACTCCAAATCCTCATATGTGGTACTTTCTAAATTGCATCTACTTACAAGAAGGGGAGAAATGGGACATAAAATGAGAAAACTTCTCCAAAAAGGGTCCGAACGATTATCATTCTGTGACTTCAGTGATATGGCTTTACAAAAACTTTGGAAGGAAAGGAGAACTCAAACATGGAGATAAGCACAAAGTGTCTTGCCAATACCCTAATCTCAATAGGGAATACCTACTAAACATGAGTGTCCCCCACTGGTCTTCTTGCTGCTCCTGGCACTGCTCAAGTCCAGCTAACTTAGTGAAAAATCCAAAAACAGTGGGGGCACAGGAAGCTAAAGCATTTAATATTGTAAAGTATGTATTTTCTATTTGTATTTATACCATGAAAACACACAGCCTTTTTTTCTCCATTTCATTAATAATTATCTATTCTCCTACAGAGTATCTTGTTCTCTGACTAGCTGGTCAGAATTTTTTAACACCTTCTGGGTTCAGTTCATTTTTCTTGAACTGATGACAAAACTCTTGACTGCTGTATTTCAGAGGAGGGCTTGTCAGTGTCCTTGTCAGGACATTGCCCAGTGATATTTAGACTTCTTGAACAGGGAAATCTTTCCCAAAGAATTCTAGGGGTATGTCTGTGTCTCTTAAATGTGGCAAGTGGTAAGACACCAGTCATTGACAACTACATTCAAGTTTACCTTAGTCACCTCTCCATGATCAGGTCATAGTAGTAGTTTATAACAGAGACTCTCTTGTCCTAAAGGTTTCTTTTAATGTCCTGTACTCAAATATTTTTCAGCCACATCCAGATCCTTCTTCTGTTCTGGTATTCTCATACTGCTCTGCATGATGATGCTTCTCAAATCTGTAAGTGCTGCACTCATGCTGTTTGTGTGAAGGCCATTAATGGAAACAAACAGGGTCAGATCTTCTAGCAACATTCTACTACCTCATCTTTAAAGCTGAATATTTCCTGTGCATCGAGTTCCTGGGTGAGTTCTAGTTCCCTAAAGAAATTTCGATATTTGAAATAGACTGTGGTACTGAAATATAAAATGAATGTCACTCAAAAGAGATAGGGAGCCCCTAACTGCATTGAAAATATCAGATGAATTTTAGCTTTTATCAGGATTTGTCTCTTTATCTGTTTCCAGCCCACATAAAACATCTATCATGTAAACTAATAGGTGTTGTCATCACCAGAAGGGGAATGAAGATGTTTAAAGCAGAGATTTTGTCGTTTTGTAAAGGATATCTTCTACCTAAAGAGCAGTACACCTTAGTAAAGGTTGCAGAAATAGACCACATGCAGACAAACACATAAAGAATAAGAAAAAATTCAGGGCTTTTCACAGTTTTTCTGTTGTTTTTTATGTCCCAGTTTCCTGAAAATATTACTGTTCTCAGGAAAAAAAAAAAAATTAAAAAACATAAGTGCCTGGAGAAGAGTAATGTGCAAGAGTCTCTCTGGCAATATGCCTGGATATAGGCCTGAGCATCCTGGTCTGACCTTGGCTGCCTCTGCTTTAAGCATGTGAACCCTTCTGATGCCTCTTCCAATCTGACTAATCTGATGGTCCAGTGAGGATAAGTTGCCCCTCCACAGCCCTGTAGCACAAGCAGAAAGGCTGAGCTTCCACTGCAGGAGTGTGCTGGCTGCTCAAGGGCACAAAGCGTCTCAGACATTCCTGAGTGTCTACTTTCCACCTCTCTAGGGAAGGATGCCTACCAGGTTTCTAAGGGGCTCAATCACAGACCTGTGAGACCCAACCATAATGCTCTGTAGGGGCTTTAAGTTACACAAAGTGAGCAGCAAGAACCATGACACCAAACAAAGCCAACATCTATCAGACACCTGCTGTTTGAGTAGAGCACAGTGCCCCAGGAAAAGCAACCTTCAGGCTACTCCTATTGCTATGCAGTCCCCTGGCAGGCTGAAAAACAGATGTAAAAGTAACTTGCAATCATTCTTCTCACTGCAGAGAAGTGCTCCCACCCTAGCACAGAAAGGATGATGAGGAACAGTACTGCCTGTCTCCTGCCTGAAACTGCTTTGCTGGGCCTGCTTTAGAAACCAAGAAAAGAAAAGAAATCAAATAAACCTCAAATCACAATCTTACTGACCCCTGGGGATAATGTGTTACAACCAAATAAACCTGCAAGGACTGCAGCCATCCTTCCCTGCTGCTTCCCCAGGTTGGCTGCAAGTGAGCTCATGAGAAAATGAAAAGAGGAAACATCACTTGGGTCTGTGCAACTCTCCTCCAGTGAATAATCCTACATTTGAAGCATCCTCTAACTATTCACAAGTGTACATCTCTTAGACAGACGCTGAAGGAAAGCTGAAGAAATACTACAATACATTCAAAAGGTTTAAAAAACCCCTGTATTCTGAAAGAGACAATGAATTCTATCTTGTTCCTTAGGAAACCTTCAGTGCGTGCATTCAGCGAGAGCTCTCTTGGTTGTATTTCCAAGAGTTGGGTGATATCCAAGATTTATAAAGTCCGAAGGCTTTGCCCAAGGAATCAGGGAAAAAACAAAGACAAAGATCTTTCTGATAAAGGTAAAGAAGTCCCTGACTATGTGTTATGGGATCTGAGTCCTGGCACAGTAAGTGTTTGTTTGCCTCTTGAGGGTGGGCTGAAGTGTGAGACTTTATTCTCCTGGAGCATGACAAAGAGAAGGGTAACATGCTTCTTAACTGAACAGGACAAAGGGTTCAAGCCAATTGCTTTTCCAATGACCTGGTTTCCACAGAGTTGAAAGCTTCCTTAAGAAAATTCTGTGTTTGATTTACTATTTAAATTAGAAATAAAAATAGTACTTTTTATTCTTCTTCTACCAGAAGATCCAAATGAAATAATTTGCCTGCATTGCTTCAACATTAATTTCTGTGGAGTTTTTTTCGACTCTTCTGTGCTTTGTGGCTGCTGTTGTCATCTACCTGATGTTCCCATGGTCTCCGGGTATGCTGCCTAAACCATATTTCATATGGCACACTGATAACACTCATTGTTCCAAAAATATTCAGTTCATTAAATTTCCTATCACCTTTGTGATATAAGTTTCTATTTCACCTTTTAATATTCCCAAAGGTAAAAACCCAACACCAAAATACTGAAAATTCCTTCCAGGTAAAAAATCCATTTTCCCATCATCTCCATTTTTAGTTGTATAAACAGAAAATGAAAACATCTCTTACATTGGCACAAAGGCAGGATTGAAGGCATGCTCACTTTGAGCTTGTTTTTTTCTTCTGTGTGAGACACTGTAGAACACAAGACACTTCAGGTTCTTCAGTGGGGCTTCTCATTGACCCTGTCAAGCAACACCTACAGCCATTGGGACAGCAGNAAAAAAAAAAAAAGAGAGAAATAGATTGGGAGCGTGGGCCATGCCAGCAGCCCAGAGCTCATCCCTACCGCCTTTGATTAAACTGTCAAAACATATTGTTTGTGGTGCACCAATACCATAATGTTTGTCTAAGGCTCAGTGACACTGGGAGGAAAGGATTTAGCTGTCTGCAAAACAAACACAGAAACAAAATCACAAAGCTAGAACAGGTGAGACCAAAGGCACAAAGCTCTCTTTTTCAATCAATAGCTCTACAGGGCTCACAGACCTGTGCCAGGAGCCAGGCTATAAGACAGATGCCCATGTTACCAACAACACCTTGGGTAAGAGAATCATTCCCCTCGTGTCAACAATAGGGTAAATCAACCCCACTGATTTCCACAGAGGGTTATTTCTATTTATGCCACTATTTGTCAGGAGACAGTTAGGATCGTGATATGCCCTGAGCATCCTCTGCAGCCTGTTCTTCTCACTAAGTGTACCACAGCTATTCTCACAGACAGGTGGGGGTTTTTGATTAAAAAGAAATTGAGTTAGAGGTACCCTTCTGACCCTTGGCATACCTTCACACTCTCCCCAGCCAACAAGCACCCTGATTTTGAGGCTGGCATTGGAAGGCACAGCAGTGCTGAGGGCAGTCTCACTTTATCACAAGCCATGGGGACCAGGAAAGTGGCAGAAATTGTAGGTCAGGCTGGAGTAGCTGAAGTGGAGCCCAGGCAGAACACAAAGGCTAAACCTAAGCCTGTAGGAAATGCCATCAGACCTTTAGTTATTGAAGTTGGGCAGCACCTTGATCCTTTGTTGTTCTGAAAAGCAGATGACGCGTATGCATGCAGAAATTGTGGATGTACCTCTATGCGCAGTTCAGTTGAATTCACAATAAATTTTAAAACACTGTCATCTACTCACTATCACTGCCCTCCTAGAGCCCCTAATTCTGTCAAATTATGAGATTTAGACAGGGCATCGGGCAATTATATTCTGAATTCAAGCCTTATTACTTTTTAAAATTTACAAGCTTGCCTTAATATAAAAATATTCCCTTGAGGGTTTCTTGGCAGAATTAGAAACATTAAAAATTATTTCATAGCTGCAGGAAGGCATGCTTTCTGAGATAATACTGGTTTATGTAAAGAGATTATTCAAATATAGTGGCAGTCTCTTTCAAAATACTGGAAAGTTACATTCAGGAAAAATCCTAAGATTGCTTAACATGAATTTTGGCAGAATCTTGCAGTAAAAACTGTGGCAAGTGGTGATGCTGATTTGGAAGAAATTTAGCTAAGAGGATAAAACTGTGGATGGGAGAAACTCACAAAAAAATCTCTGGATGGGACAAAACCCACGGAAATACTTGGAGAAAAAGAGCCTGAGGTGATTGTCATGGAACCCAAGTTAACCTGGAAGGTTAGAAACACTTGGAGAAAAAGAGCCTGAGGTGATTGTCATGGAACTCAAGTTAACCTGGAAGGCTCTGTTACACTAATGCCAAACTGGCACAGCACATCATGAGCAGAAATTTAATTTTTAAAGCTCTTAACCAGGCCTGCTCTCCATACTCCACTTAGCAGAGCAGATCTGGGCATTTTGCAGATTCTTCCATTACTTCCAACAAAGAATTAATGGGTCCATTTTCCCACAGTGCTTGTTCTGTTGCAGGAAAACTGCAGCATTTAAGGCAATGACATGAAGTCTTATTTAGCAGAAAAGTAAAAAAACGTACAGATTTCTCTCAATCGTGCCCTGAAAAGCTGCCTTTTGTTTAAACAGAAGGGACAGTGCTTCAAGGGATGAAAGCTCACTAGATCATTCATGTGCTCAGGCCTGCTTTTCCAATGGCTTCCTAAGTGACATCTTCTAACTGGTCCAAAGATTTCCTCACCTGCTGACCTGGCATAAATTCAAGCAGATTGGTCTGTCCACTCCTGGTTCTGGTGTGCACTATTCTTAAACTCAAGGATGCCTCAGTTTGCATGCCAGCTGTGATTTTGCAGATGTCTGTGGATAAACTGGTAAATGATCTGGAGGAAACAACAGAAGGTGTTGCTTTACGTCTTGGAGAGAATCATAATGGAAAGCACCAAAATACAGTACATCATGCACACCAACACTTCCTTTTGCAGGACCACCGTTTGTCAACATCTTTTCATGAGCAACTGCTGTTTGTTTAAAGCACATACCCAGAAATATTAGCTTCTGCATCACTGTTTTTAAAAAAATCTTACCCATCTGCAGTTAGCAGCCTCCTGTCCTGGTGTTTAATGCAAAAACATGCTCTTTCCAATTTCTTTTTGAAATGGCTTTATGGTGCAATCCAGAGTGAACAAGCGTAATGCTGACAGTATATGTGCAAACCAGAATGGAACAGCAGCAAATTGACTCATTATCATCCCTCAACCCTTTGCTTCCTTTTACTTAAGTGATATCTTGAACACATTAAGTATGGAAATGAAGGATTGCAGGTAGTCTGATTCAATTTTATTAAGTACATATTTAAGGCAAGCCCTTGGGATGTTAAAACAACTTTAGACAGATCCTCTAATAACTGAGAACAGATTGAACAAGTCACTAAATGACTGAACTAAAATTTGTGTGATTAAAAGGAAAAAGACATAGACTTATGTCTCATTTTCATGAAATCATAGTACTTCTCATGGGTGTCTCTATGCAAGGTTTTTCTTTCTGATCATCTTGTTTTGCCACTAAAATGTGACCCCTACTTTGTATGTATGGGCTTCCATGCATGGGCTCCTTCAGCAGCCTTAGTGGTATTCACTGTTGTCATTTATTCAAAACTAAGCTTGTGCAATTCAGGACATGCAGTGTTTTTGTGGCAGAACAGGACTTTTAAATAAGTGATGCAATGTTTAAAAACATACTTAGCTACACTCTTCAAAATATTTATTACACATTGTCATTACTTCTAACAGATGTTGAGGTGACTTTGTATTAATATCTGGGGTTTGTGGAATTATGAGAATAGCACATTTAAATGATAAATAGTTGTGTCAGTTTATCTAGTACCTACATTTGCAATCTAAGCTTTCTTCCTGAGGGAATGAGAGGAATGCAAATATTTTTGGTATGAATTTCCTTTATCATTTTTCTTTTGCTTCTAGACCTTTCTGGTACTATCATTACCTTCCACATATAAATAGATGCATCAATTAATATATCTGGAAGTAAGCAATTAACCTAAACTGTTTTTTCTTAATTAGAATTGTAAAGATAATATGTTTTAAAGTTTGATGCTCGTGATCCATGTGACCTTAGAAAAGCAGATAGCAGTCTAATTCTGCATTTCTGTGAAGTCTCCCAGGAGAATGAATTTCATCATGGTGTGCCAAGATCAAAGCTTATCTGAAAGCATCTGAGATTACAAAGACGCCAAGTTCATTCACATCTTCCCTAAAGCAGTTTCCACCAAATATCTGGCCTAGCATTCCCCTTGCATGAAAGTATAGCCAAATGCTTAATTCCTGGAGCGAAAAATATTTCCATATATTTAAACACTATCAAGAGATGTGACTATCTTGCTGCCAGCTCTGTGGACAGTTTAATAACCCTCTTAATGATGCACTACTGCATGTCAGAGGCTGGTGTTACCTTTGGATGGGTAAATAATCTTGGTCTGCAAAGGGAAGTCCAAGATATCTTGCCTGGCATACAGAAGAAAGATCCTGAACTTAGAGACACAACAAGGCTTCCATGTGGGAGACAAATACATCCCAAGGGAGTTAAGGGAGTGAGTCACCTGGAGACAGTCAGGGATACAGTTTCAGTATAAACTACTTTACACTATAAAGCTCAACAACAACCCTATTTTATGTTGCCTTCAGGCCTTGATAAAATAACTTTTCCTGCTCATCCCTCTTCTCATTTCCCCTAACCAATCACTTTTTTTTTTCTGGATAGCAGCAGATTCTTTTTTCTGAATTGAATGTTGAGCTGTTTATCTACCTACATTTGTTTTTTTAAAAAGGACCACTATATTTGAATGGAGTGTAAATTCCCAGGCTGTATGCATGTCCTGTATGTAATCCCATTGATTACATACAGTGCTCTTTACACAGGCAGTAAGAAATGAAAACAGTAGGTCTTTTTGGAGTTGCAAGTGTGGAAAGAAAGGGTTAGGATGCCTGATAAGAATTTTCAAAATGCAGCCAAACCACATTTTTTATAGGGCTTCCTGATGGGAAAGCAACACCACCAAAGTATTTTCACCTGGTGTTGAGATGTCCAAGTGATTGCTACTGAACAGTCCAGAAGGAGAGGTTTTCCTTTTCTGTACTGGAGAACATCAGAATAGATGGATATTCAATATAGAAGTTTGCCTTGATCACTGTGGTCATTAAACAAAGTTGTTTGTGAAAAATATGTGTTCATGGGACAGATACTTCCTATTCAATTTTAACTCAGTCATGAAAGACAGAGGAGAAACAAAATCCCTTTTGATGATTAAGGACGTTGTGGCATACCATTCTGCCCCTACCTTGCCAGTGCCTTTTCACTTCTTGTCAGAAGTAGAGGCTCTGACATGGGAATTGAATAGATCTGGGAAATCATAAAAAACTTTGGCTATTAACTAAGGGATATGAAAAAATTTTCTTTAATATTTTTAATGTAACTGTCAAAAGATTCAAGTGGCTTTTGAGTTTAGGTTGGACTAAAAAGTAGGCATTGACTCTCCCTTTAAGCACAGTATAAAATGCAGGGTTCACTTACAGCACTATTCCAGCTCCTGCAGTGAAAGGGCAAATAAAGCAAGAACCTTCTCCTTGAAGCTCTTCCAAACCTCTCTTGCAGGCTTTGTATCCAGGCCTTCATTTCGGATATAGCTGGTCAAGCAAGACACCGAAGTTTTGCTGCTCTTGAAGCGTCGCACACATACAGAGTAGCACAGTCCAGCTTTGGAAGGCTGCTCTTTACAACTCAGTGCTGTTCATTATTCCCTTATTGTCTACCCAGCTCAGCATACACAAACCACAAATAAATAATGAGACAAAAAGATGAATTCCAGGACCAAGCAATGTTTATTTCCCCAGAACTTATGGATTTAATCCAACAGCAAACTCTGAGGCTGCATGATCATTGTTCCCTTGAAACAGCAACCCACAGTTCTTCACTCCCCGCCTGATTTATTGCCCACAAATATAAGCCTATGTGTAGGTCTTGTCATCTGATACACTTGTTTTAGTAGTCCATATAATATGAATTGACTACCAGAAAATGCATATTTGTTTCACAGCCAAGATGAAATACAAAATATATTTCCAACTCCACCATTTCCCCCCCTGTTTGTTAATATATGAAGCCAAATGCTATTACTCTTACTGAAGTCAGTGGAATTAGTTGGGCTAAGGAATGATTTCATTTACATGAGGCTTTCAATGTGCATTTTTGTGACCAGACTAAATTTAGGAGAGAGATTTTAGCAGCAGACAGAGAGCAAAGCAAGAGATGAAAGATGACAGGAGAAGGTGATGCTGCTGGGTGGCACAGCAGCAGGAAGGGTAGAAAGCATGGGAGAGGTAAAGACCTTTGAAAACTAGCCTTCAGATGTCTCCCTAGGCCCCTCATCATTCAGGCTTATCATTAGTTATTCTGGTCACTTCAACTACCTTTTCTTCAGTATCCTGGTTGTAAATCAAGCATGACAACAGCAGTCCATTTTGCCTGATCGTCATGACATCAAATAAATGATGCATTCAAATAATAGGATGAGCAACCCAAGAAATCCATAAGGAAAACAACATTTCTGCCTTTAGCCCAGCAATTATGTGGGGTGAAGGAAGCAACAGAAGAAAAATACTAAGACCTTTCCTTTGGAAAATGGAGTCAGAGACAGCAATTCAGGAGAATGTTGTGAATGTCTCAGGGAAACTGACCTTCACAGGAGCTGTCACACCATTGCTGTCAGGAAAGATCTAAAAGTACCAGCCGAGGGCTGCTCAGAGCTTGGGAACTAGGCTGGTCTTAAAGTAAACCAGTCAGAGAACTGAACCCCACTCAACCACCCCAAGAGAGAGTACAGTTTGGAGTTACACCTTACTGAAGAGATTACAATGATACAGAGAAAACTGGTTTCAACCCCCAACATCAGAGTACAACCGGGCACCTGTTGGCCAGAGTCATGGT
Organism: Donacobius atricapilla; assembly: GCA_013397315.1. Taxonomy (NCBI): domain Eukaryota; kingdom Metazoa; phylum Chordata; class Aves; order Passeriformes; family Mimidae; genus Donacobius; species Donacobius atricapilla. The sequence continues at coordinate 820,149 of WBMY01002809.1, read as the reverse complement.
ACAGTCCTAGGGAAACTCTGATCCTCCTCTGGATCTATCGAATGGTGGTGTCCCCAGTCCCCAAGCCAAAGATTTATACTTGCCAGGGTTCAGGTGGGAATGCTCAGTGCCTCCCCCAGGACGGGAAGTTTCACGATGGACGATGTAACACTGTGAATCATGAGATATTTTGGGGGTCCTTGATGGTCTAAGTCACTGCAGCTGCCTGTTCTGCTGGTGCCATTGAGTCCACCATGGTCCATTAGCAGAGACAACCCCTCAGGCTGGGTGTAACTGTGCTGGTGCTTCCCCAGAGGGGAGTTATCACCACTGAGTTATTTGTGAAGAAAAAGTAACATCAGACTGCCTTGCAGGGTTTGCATCTTTATCTCATTTAACATCCAGCTTGTAGCCTGAGGTGTGGGGTGTGCACTGGGCAGCTCCTGCAAAGGACCCATCACTTACAGTTCAGAAATGGTGTAGAGGGGAATCAAATACGCAGTTTGGTTACACTCACATTGTGCTAAACTGGCACCCTACCTCTGTCACCAGGACTGGAATAAACTGTCACCCTTTGCACAGACTGGCTGCCAGGGTGTCAGCATAGTCCATCGAGTCAACAACGCCAAGTGAGCATTTAAATCATGCAGAAACTGAAGAGATGATGAGGGCAAGATGGCTTTAACGTGGGAAATTGATGGTGCTGACATTGACGGTGCTAGGATTACACAGGAGCTCTTCATGGTGGTGAACCAACAACTAGTGAGAGACAAACTGACTGCCATCATAATTGTTGAGTGCATTAATGCTAAAGAGAGCTTTGTTTCAAAAACTTCAACATGCACAAAAGCAAGACAGGAAAAAAAGAAACAACACCACCAAATCACCTGCTGCTCAGTTCCTCTGAAGTTAAAAACCAGTAGCTAAAATTCTAAAATCTTTTGCACCAACATCTCATTAGCAAATGTCTCCGAACCATTGATATGAATATCAATTTTACCTCCAAATACTAAACTACTTTTCCATTGATTGATTTCTGGATGATGTAGAAGCCTGACACAGAGAAAACACCAGGTAACATAGGTGAGCCAAGGTGCTGCTACAGCTCTGAGAACCTGAGGCTGAGATTAAGAAAAGAAAAAGGATAAGCACACATGAAAGTAAGAACACATAGGAAAATGAGAAAGGTAGCTTTCAGTTTTAAAGAACACAAGCCTTGTTTCTGCCCCAGCATTTCAGCTCTCTTTCCTGGGACACGCAGAGGTAGCCTGGACACAGGCCAATTTCTCTTAACTCTAGAAGGTGCCTTGTACAAGATTAAAATTTGCAGAGGTCTAGAACTTTAAAAACTATTTGTGCAAAATTTGTTCTCTCTTGGGATTTTTCTGGGGAAAAGATCTGCCTCAGCAATCAGGAAGGATCTGTTCTAAGATACATTTAAAGACATTGTTGGGTTGGGTTTTTTGTGTTGTATTTTTTTGTTGTTGTTTGCTTGTTTGTTTTTTAAGTGCCACAGTATCATTGACAAAATAGTAAATAACGATAGGAGGCTCCTCCTTAATCTTCGTCTTCTCAGATTTCCCTGTTTTAGGAGAGCAGAGGAATCATTTCTCTCCAGGAGCCCTGTGCTCTGGTACCTACGGTTCTAAGTGAGTGTAGCTCAGTAACCTGGTGATGCAGGACAAGTTACTGTGCTGGTTTGAACAAATGAATTGAGAAAAACTTAAATTAGTTGCAAGGTACTTTTACTAACAGAATTATTGCATAGAGTAAGGAATTATATTATCCACTAGCAACAAGTAAAAATTGGATGTAAACATATAGGAAATAGGGTTTTAAATATATATACATGTACATATTTAATAAGAAGGGTGTTATATATGTAGCAGGGAAATTACGCAACTATTTTTCCAATAAGAGAACCAAGCTCAGAGCCTACAAGAAGTTTATTTTGTGTACAGTTTTCATACCACTAAATATACTGTGAGATTAGAAGAACAATCACATTTCACAGGAGGGGTCCAAGCCAGCAGGTTGGTTGTGTATTTATACTACCTAAGTCTCTATAGTTGAGGCATGCAAATGCTATAAAAATTTGCTAGAGTTTTAAATGCTTTGCTGAATGAAAATGAAAAAGCTACAGAAAATGAAGTTCAACCTACAAATGTTTCCCATAAACTTGTTGATAAAAGCCATTTTCTGGCAAAGCTGAAGAAAAATGTTTCTGCCTGGTTTAAGCAATCCATGGAGAATTCAACAGTGAAAGTGAACTCCAGGTATTTACTTGGGGTCCTAAATTAACACTGAAGTAGCAAGAGAAAATATTTGAATTTCAAATTGTGTTTGAAGCACCTAAAGTGATGGACACAGCAATCACTCTGGTGAGCTGGGAGTGATAAATGACCATGTCCTTCTCTGTCATTGCACCGGCAAGAGTCAGGGTGATCATTTGTAGGACAAGTACTGGGAGCCAGGGAGCTTGGACAATTATTTTTCCTTCTCATGGGTCCTGGCATCATCCCTCAATGCACCCACAAACCAATCTGACTGCTAAGATGCCCAAACTATTAACATTCTAGTAGTTTTCACAATCTCGGGTTCACCATCAATTTAAGGGGTTTTTTCCTGTCTTTCCTAGCCTTTGCCTCTTGTGTTTTTCTTTTTCCTCTTTCAAACTTAACAAAGACAGGCCACTTATTCATGAAACCTGATTAATCCAAGTGTTTACTGGGAAAGACCTTGCTGCAGCCTGTAGAGAAAGTGTGATGAATTAAGGACCTATCTTTTGAAAAACTTCACTGAATCAGAAACTAAAGACAAAACTTTTTTCCAAGGAAATTTTACTTTCCTTATTTGTCTATTTAACTTTCACTAGTATTTATACAGGTCTCTGGCAACAGAGGAGGGTGGAAGGTGGTTGATGTCCCTGTGACAGGATGCCCAGATCCACAAGAACCTGAATGGATCTGAATGGACTTGATCTTCCATTGATCAAGTTGATCCCCTCTTGAGGTAACGGAATAGGATTTTATTTCGTGTTTATTTTGTGTTGTTTATTTTGTTTTTCTTCACTTTCCTTATTTTCTAGTACAAAGAGTATAATCTAATCTTTTCACATTCCTGAGAAATTTCCTTCTTTCTAGGTGTTCCTATCTGCTTCGGCATTATGTACTTACCTATGTCAACTTGCCATACCATTTTAATCTGTAGTTTCAGTTCAATGAAACACTCCAGTGTTGAAATGCTTTCCCACACAGCAATATCTTAATGTGCTAATAGTCAACCACTCGTGTTAGAACTTCCTTCACTCAACACTGGTAGCCAAACCAACCAACCCAGAAAAGTAATTTTTGCTAAGGCAACAAATTGCTTTTCACCTTGCTATTAAAATACAGTTAAAAAGCAGTGGTAAAGAATGGTAATAAAATGACATTTTCCATAGTATTTCAGGAGATTTATGCTGATAGATTTTAACTCTGAATTTTCAAGATGCCTGAAATTTTTCATTAAAGGTTAGAAGATTGATAGTACCATCGTTTCACTTGAAATAGCCAAAATCAGAAAATGTTTCTGAAAGGTGCTATTTAATTTATTTTCTTCTATTCTAAAATTCAAGGTATTCTCATTTCTATGGAAAGGACTTCAATTAAAAGTCTATCTTCTTTCCTAAAGATAAAAATAAAACCATCAAGAGCACAGAAAAATGCAGCACTGAACCCTCTTGCTCAGAGGTGAGATACATGGTTTTTATTTGCCTAACATTCTCAGCATGAATGGCTGGAGTCATTTAAAGATGGCAATCAATTAAATACTCCTATCCACTTGGTGTTGTAAGGAATTAGGATGAGGAAATTGGAATTTTCCAGAAATTAGAATTTGCCAGAAAGTTAGAACGAGAACAAAACCAAAACCAGACAAATTCCAACTTTTGTATCTCAAACCCATAGGCCCAGACAGAAAGCAAAGCATTCTCAAGGAAATCATCATGCAAAGTCCCATTGTCTTACTCAGTGGTTTTACTCTGTGACACTGAGAAAATGAACTGCTCTCTGCTTCCAGCACACTCCCTCTCTTTCTACAAGGTCCTTCTTCAGTCAGTATCTCCTACCAGGGGCCACCCAAATAACATCCATCTTCTCTGGCAACTTCCTTCAGGAAATAGAAATACTTCACAATACAATACTAAGTCAAATAGTGCTTAAAGGATTCTGAGCCACAAAAGACACAAAACAACTCATCTCCCTTGTGTGAGTGATGTTTAAGAAATCAATAGCACTCCACCAGAACAAAATAAATGCCACTGAAGAAGACACATAGTGATCCCCCTTTATCCTGCTCTTGCTGTTCATCAGTGGGTGATACAACCCCACTACTCCTCCTTCTCTGCATCCTTTTCAAGGGGGACACAAATCTAGACAATTTTGAGAGGTGTTACTGGCTCTGCTTCAAAAGAAATGCAGGAAGTTAATGTTTTGGGTAGTTCTTGTTTGATTTATTATATAGTTTGCTTTTTTCCTTACACTGAATTTTTTTTTGAAGGGTGCAAAAGCATATGCTTTTGTTTGCTCCCTTTTCCAAGCAGAGGAACTGAATTCATTCACAGTCCACTCACTTGAAACAAAAAGACTGGTTCTCCTCATAGCTCTTTGTCTTGTTTTAAAGCCAATTATTTGCTTCTGCCAACTTTTAATTGCTCAGAAAACTCGATGTCTGTGAGTGTGAAAGGAGGTTTTCTATCATTGGGTTTGATGGCTGTTCTGCTCTGTTGGTGATTATTCATTTACCTCTGATGTTTGTGGCTCTTGGCGGCCGCTGCTACAAAACTTGCAGCAATTCGGTGCTACTTCCTGTTTGTCATTCACAGAATCATTTGTTTTCTGTTCTAGGAAAACATCAACATCTTAATGCAATTTATTCTTCTGATTAATGAAAGAAGTAAACCCATGTTTTTCTAGTTTACACCGATTTTATTCAATAAGCTACAGTGGTAGGTATTCAAGAATATTTGAATTGAAAGCACACCGTGACATTTTAATCCTCATGTGGAAAAGAAAACATTTTAGCCGATTAGTCTCACTTTTTCCTATCATCTGCTACAGGAAACAGAGATATTAGAGAAATGAATTTTGCAATAATCAAGTAAGCTTAGCAAAGCAGTATTTTGTTTCCATATGCTCACTGGGATCCATGAGGAAGCAGCTGGTTTTTATCTGCCATGAGCAGTAGGTCTGCCATTGGGGAATATAAATCCTGATGTCCCCTTTGTGAATCCCAAGACTGTGCCCAAAACAGAGACTAAAATTCACATTTCCTAACTAGTCCATTTTAAAAGTCCATTTAGACAAATAGTCTTTTTCTATAAAGGCTTTAGAATTAAATTATTTCTTAGTTTAGTGTGAAGAAGGAGAGAATCAGTCCTGGTATTCACTGAGGCAGTGCCATGAACATTAGTGGATAGATATTGTTTACAGAATATACATTTGATCCAATCAGTACCAGTGAAAGATATGAGACTGCATTTTAACTGGGATACTGACACACTATGAACTTGGATGATGGTTTGAAGCTCTAGGAGGCACCCATCACCCCATCTTTGGTTTTAGCAGACTGTTTTTCACTTAAAAGGAAGATAATTTCTTTAAGCCTTAAAGACAACGCTTTTTGCTTGAATTTTTAGCGGGAAGAACTTAACTGCCTCTTACTGAATAAGTAATGATTCAATACATCTTAATCAGAGTATATGTCCTTCAGAGACTGAAGGCCTTGGGAAATTTCACCTGCAGCCCACTTGTAACACCAGTTTGACAAAGTTCAGCACTTGTTTGACACTATAAAAAACATAGATGCATTTCATCATCATCTCCCTTATGCTTTCTCTGGAGGACATAAAGTTACCAGCCCAAACCTTTCTGGTAAAAATAGGTATTAAATGTATAATCTCTCACAGCAGTTATTATTTACCACCTCTCTTCTTGCATGGTCTGATATGGTACGGGAGTGGGTTTATACTGTCTTCCTACACAACTTACACAGACCTTGGTGCCTTTGACCCCATTTTTCCATGACAACAGAAATACCCATTCAAGTGCAAACTCTGCTGCAAAGTTTTTAGAATTAGTGGCTGAAAGATAACTCAGTTTTCAATCTTTTTTTTGTTTTGCTGTGAGTGGCAGAAGATGTCAGGGTACCATGGATATGGTCATCAACTTCTGAGTCCAAAGTACTGCAATAGAATCTGGGGCCTCAGCAGACCAAAACTTTCTATGAAAAATAGCCTGTTCTGTATAGTGAACAAGAAGACTTGTGCTTTAGCTGGGGAGAGTAATATATTTGCTTCTGGGTGAAAATTTTCATCCTACAAAATATCCCCCAGGACTAATTTTGCAGGTATGAATAAGAGACTTAAAAATACAAATCTTGCCATGCAAGTGAATAATCTGTCACTGGCCTTCCATCAGCTTTACTGCTGTTAGTGAGCCTCGTAGAGGTCTTGCTGATACGCAGTGTAAGATTCTGGTAACTTTGAGTATAGTTTCCTAAAAGGCTGGATAATTTTGTGCAATCATTAACCACCTCTTGCTGCTTGGCATGCTGAAATAATAAGGGTAATTGAATATCACGCTTCTGGGTGTATGCTAATTGCCTGCAGGGCTCTGGAAGTATGTGCACCATCCCTGTACACCACACAGCATAATTGGATATGTAAGAGGCATTGTGGGAGCCTTCCACCTTCCTCCAGAACATCAGTGCAGAAGGCAAAATGTCAAGTTAGATGAACAAGTGATTTAATACAGTCTGTCAAGCCCTCTGCTCCTACGGTGCTGTGGTGAGCAACTGATTGCAGGATATGCACCTGCCATTGTGGAATGAGGTCCTGAGCATCCCAGGTCACTATTTTTAACCTGAAATGCCAGCAAAATCCCCAAGCTTTTCAACATGCTAATTTCTATGGCAAACTCCATTTAAAGTAATGTTCAATTGTGAATTAAAATGTATTTATGCTTAAATAAGAATCAGGAGTGACTATTCCTGGTTTTATAAACACACCATCCTCTGAATCCCTTTAATTTTCTCTGTGTGCTCCTGAATGTCAGGTAATGGAAAAGCACAGTGTGAGTTCAATTAGTTTAAAATCTTATCATTGTAATAAGGCAGGATGAGCTGTATTATCTTGCCAAATAGGACTCAACACATTGAGGTTATTTACTAATTTTTTTTATTCTTTCAAATGCAATTAATTGCATAACCGTTAGAAGTTAATATTAATTAATTAACAGGGTTCCTACATAATTGTATGTGATAGATATTCCCAAATGAGTCCTTTGAGGTTACTGGAAGGTAGGGAGGGGGATTGCTACCATGAATACCAAATCTCCTTGGCAGACTGACTCACCTATAAATAATGCTGAGGTACAATTAGGAAAATGGCCCATGCTAAAGATAACTCTAGAGTACACCCTGTCACACACATGGCCTTAGTTTAGAGATGCAGCATATCATGAAACCAAAATAACCTTGGTGAAATCAGGACTCTTGAAAAGCTGTCTACAAGAATGACCTCACTACTTTCATCTCCTTAAACAGCATTTCACCTACTTCAACAAATTTCTGTCTTCAAATTCTTTTTTACTAGCTAAATATCCTTCCCTGCAATTTCAGCTAACTGGGGCTGAAAACTTTCCATATAACAAGGTATTTTCTCTGGGGTTGTTCACAGGACTCCTGCCCAGTTCCAAGGACCCCCGCCTGTGCTTGCCAGCACAGTGCTGCTCTGCTTTCTTCCCTTCACCACCAAAATAACCGCCTTCACCACCTCCTCCCAAAAAAAGTAGGGACATTGAAACGGTGCTTCTGGGCTGCTGTGCTGGCTGTCCTGCTTTCTTGCAGACAAGAGTGTGGAAGCCAAATAAAATTATATCACTGACCATGCCGTTGCTGAATTAAAGTCCCAGAGCACTGTTGCTATTCTGCCATTAGAAGTGCCACCATTTATAGCAGCTGTAAACCCTGAATGCCTGTGCTTATCTCAGGTGATGAACTGCCTTATTAGCTAGAAGAGGCTGCTATGATCCTGACCAGTTTTCTGACTTGGTGTTCATTGTGTGTTAGCATGGTACCGCTGTAATGATCAAACTTTTCTGGAGCAGGAATTCATTCAACATTCCTGGCTTGGGCTGTCTAGGGAGCCTCTGTTTCGGCAGGATGAGCATGTGAATGGGGCTCCATCAAGCCACTGATTTTTTGCAAGGACATTGAGCACCTCTGAGAGTCAGAAAGCATGTACTACCTAAATGAATTCAGAATAAACTAGGGATTTGTGGGTTTTGATCAAAATATTAGCTATAGGGTATGACAGGCAGATCAGATACCCTCCACATGATACCTGTAATACAAACAGGTTTGAACCAGGTAAGGGATGAGATGAAATGCAATTTATTGTCAGAAAATTATTTCAGTTGAATTTTCATTTTTTAGCTATGCTTTTATGTGAAGGTCTCCTGCTGTTTCTGCCGGATTCTGCTTTGCTTCTGTCCTTCACTATGGGACAGGGTTGTTATACACAATTAAACACATATCCAATTTGTGCTTCAGAGACTATGGCAGCTGTACCTCAACAGAGGGTGAAGACAGAGCAGATGGATAGAAGGTGAAGTGCTGACAGTCCATCGGGATTGAAGATACCACAAAAATGCAAACAGGACATACAGTTTATAAGAGAAAATAATACCCTGACAGCCTGATGAAAGACTAACTCAGAAACCCTCATTCCCCCAAAAGTTAAAATCAGCTTAGATTGATATGGCTGTACTGTCAAGTGCTTCATCTTTTTCATCCTTTTTTATCT
>WBMY01002809.1:765129-811291 GCA_013397315.1 Donacobius atricapilla | reverse complement strand
TTTTTTTTTTTAAATGAGAAATTGGACCAATCTAATCTGAATGAGGAAAGTCACTTTCCCTGGTGCTCCATTTAATATTCCTCAAGCAATAGAAATGAAAATGAAAATTCCATTTAAAAAACATGAAAAGAGAATATTATCATGAAGGTAGGAAAAAAAACCTCAACAGCCCCACAAGAAAAACTTTAAAACTGTCACTCACATCCCTAAAAAATGCAGCCCTACAAAACAGGATGTTCAAATCCATATGTGGGTGCTGCATTCTTTTTCCTCAAAGACCAATAGAAACTGCAGTAACTTAAAAATTCAATTAAAGCATAGCAAGGGAACACTTGAGAAGGGAAGGAGAGAAGGAAGACAGAGATGAAGTCAAGTTAATTTAGAAGACACTTTCAGAAAAGAATACGAACACTGTTCTGGAACTCCCAGTTCTGCACATGAGTCAGTAACCAAAGAAGTTGCTGATGTGTGGATCAACATTTAAACCCATAGTACTTTTGACAAAGCGCTGTTTTAAACTTTATTCTGTACTTATTGTTTTTCACACTTGTATCTGTTTCACATGCACTTGTCCGTATTTCTTATAGACCAGATGTTGCACATCGGAAGCAGTGCCAAGTGCCATGAGATCAATGAAACTTTTAACCTTAACCAGAAAGCAGGATATCAGTATTTTTTCATGTGTTAATCATTGTGATTCTGAGCAAAGCAATCACCTGTAGTAGGGTATGAATTCCCCAGTCCATGTGGAAGTAATTCTTCACTTCACCAGCTCAGCCCAGCCAGAAACAATGAATTGTGCATCTGCTCCCCGTCAGTTTACTGATCTGCCCTTTGTGTATATATTACAGCAAAGATTTCCAGTCAGCCAGCTTGACATTTTTCTGTGAATTGACTATGAAATGATACAGCTAAAGGGCAGTATGCCAAGGAATGACCAATTCAGGCATGGCAAACATTGACTGAAATACAATATTTCAGAGTATGAGGGGCTCGTTTGCATTTCTCCATAAGCATCTCAGACATATTCAGCATTTGCATTCTCAAAATTTCCACCTGCTTTACAGGCATGCCTCCTCACCAAGCAGCAAGAGGAGCTCATCACACTGTCTGCTCTGTAGATAGAGAACTGAAAAAATTGAACCTGCCCAAAATCATTAAAAAAAAAAAATTGTTTCTACAGACAGAAGCTTTTACCCAGTTACAGAGAAGTAAAAGAAATAAGAGAAATAAATCCTGAATTGCTGAGGTCAGTGACCTGAAATCTCCTGGGAGAAAGGATGAGCAAGAATGGAGGAAGCTGGTTCTCACACCACGAGGTGCCCTGAGGACATGGAGCACTGGTACAGTCTACTGCACTGTCAAGTGAGATCAAGACAAAGGCACTTTTAGGTGGATCTCTCAGGATCTTGCATCTCCTAGAGCAAAGTGTTTTCCCTGCAAAGTGTTATTGGAGCTGCCTGGGGGTCTCTTGTCAAGGTGTCCCCATTAGAGGGTTAATCACAGAAATTATGGGATATTTGAGGTAAACTGTAGGGGACAATTGTCCTTTCTCCATTCCACAGAAACTTACTGATATTATAATGTGAAATACTAGGATAAGAGAATGCACTTTTCCCTTGGAGCACCTTGTGGGGAAGTAGAAGAAAATACAGTTTAGGAAAATTTGCCTGTTACGATATGGCTACGTGCAGGGTAGATGCCTGCTTTTTACCAAGTGCAAAAGCCTTATGATACAGGGTAGAAGGACAGGCCCATAGAAGAGGCAAATTAATCACCAGTGAAGGTAGTATTAAAGGATCTTCTGTGGATTCCTATATTTCCATACATATTTCATGTATGTCTTTCAGTCAGCAAGACACAGAACAAAATAAAACTCCAAGAAATAGCAATCTCTGCTTGGGCCCATGTGTGGACAGGAGATTTTGATGAGTGTGTGGGGGACTTTTTATTAGAATTCTATAAATATCAGGGGCTGTAAATCTAGACACTTTTTTTTCCTCCTACTTTCTTGGGGATGATGGGAATATTTTGACAGAGTTGCTAAACCACACACGCAACACCTGGGTGTTCTCTCTTAGTTTCTTCTCCTGGCGTATTCTGCCTCACTTTCCAGGTCTCTTGTTTCCCTTCCAACCTGGTTTCTCCAGCTACCCTATTTTTATACAATTAAATAGCAGTTTATCTTTGTGTTTTGCTGTGCCTGCCTGCCCAGATAGGTGGTGGGGCAGTGTGGTAGGGGGCCTGGGCTCTCCGCTGCCCTCTGAAACAGGCTGGCAGGTGGCTGAGCAGGATTTCAGCACAATGCCCCAAACACATTTTGTGATGACTCTCAAAACCTTGCTCATATTAGGAGACTATGGGGTTTTTTTAAGCATGAGTCTGTCTGTTTTTGTGCCCAGCTGCAAGAGCTGACGTTGCTACATACTCTGCTGAAGGCTAATTCCCACAAGGCACACAGAGCCAGGGGCTCCTTACCATGGCTTTGCTCTGCTTCCATTCCTCCTGAGGTGCCCCAGGCCAGGAGTCTGGACTGCCAGAGCCCACACCACCACTGTGATGGGCACTTGCCAGCCTGGACCCAAAGTACCTAGCAATTGTCCATAGCTCAGAGGTAGAGAGGCCAGCCTCTGCTGTAAGGCTGCCCTCCAACCTGATCCTCTGGCACACGGGCACTTCTCTGCAGGAGGCCACAACATGTCTGTGCACAGCAGAGCTCTCCCAGGTTGCACTGAACTCCCACAGCAACCAAAAAGTCATCCCTCACCTTGACACCCACTTTCAGGTCATGATTTTGTATGTCCCATTTTTCACCAATATATTTCCTGAGGGAATTCAGCCTAATTCAGAATTCCCCCACCGTGGCACAAGCTGTTTGAGAGTGGCAGGTGAAGGCTGTTGGAATGGCTGCAAAGACACGTCCTTTCTCTTTCCCTTTCTTTTTCCCCCACACTGCTACCCTTGTTAAAAATCCACCAGTCCACTGGTGGTTTTTATGACTGCTCTCCAACTTAGCAGATAGTTTTCCCTTTTAAATTATTATTTAAATGATTTTGCCATTTGAGGAAAAGAAGAAAAAGACATCTGGAAAACAAAATTCTTTACTTTATAAACACTATAGAGTGTTTCTCCATTTCAAGTACAGCTTTGGCTGACAGTATATGGGTGTCTTATATGGGATAAGAATGGGAAGAAAGTAAATATTTCTCCTTTGGTGAGGCAGCACACAAACTTTCCTCATTTTTTTTCACTAGAAAATGTTGGAAGTTGTTGAATTTTTGTCACTTACAACGGATGACAGCTGAAGAAGGAGCTGACATTTAAAAACCCCCTTTGATTCTGGGGTGATGATGGTGGTGGCAGTATAGAGCATTTCCAAACCTTGTATACATGAGCTACCAGGGCTGGGATTTACAACATTGTTGATTCCACAGTGAGTTGAGGCTTCAGAGTACAAATATCACTTACTGGCTGTCGGTCTCTTGATGCAGATGTGAACATATGCTACTACTTCTCTCATTTCTTCTGAAACACCTGAGATTATGGTGATATGTTTGGCATAATAGCTTTCTTCTAAGAATGCTTGCTTTGGAAGTGAGCATAAAATCTGCAAGTTCCTTTACCATTATGTTCTAGGCCAGGCTGCAGTATGGTGGGATCAAGTCACCCAAATCTCCCCGGCATCATGCCAGAATGCAAAACAGAATTTAAGTTTCATTGGGCCAGAGAAGGAAAGCACAACAGAAATGCTGATGGTGGGATCTGGAGACCAGGATGCTCATAGTTGACAAGAAGCCCGGTAGTCTCCTTCCTGCTCTGCAGGCTGTTTTTGGCTTGTTAAGGCTCTTCAACATAAATTTCCTTCACATGCTATACAGCTCAGCATCTAGGGCCAGATCCTGGGAGACACAGGTGTGAAACATTTTGGGCAGATAAATGGATTGAGCCTACAGTCCCATTTTCTAGGCCAGTATTTTAATCCCTGAATAATTGCAAGGAGCACTACAGCTATCACCCCTGTCCCACCACCCTAAAAAACAAGCAGGGGTCAGCAAATTCATTACAAATAAGAGGTGTCTCGTCCAGGGATGATGCTATGCCTCATTTCCCAGGCAGGTTGAGGTGTTCATCAGTTCTCCCAAGCCAAGGACAGGTATCAGATTTGCCTTTGACCTCTGATTTTCTATTCAGTATCTCCAGGTGACTCCTCTGTCAGCATCCAAGTGGCATATAGGGGCTGGGACACCAAACAATATAGCTTCATCTGGTCCATAAAAGCCCTAAAACTTATGTGGTTTGATGAAGTTTTTAGCTGGTAATTTAAAAAAAAAATATTAAGAAACTTCTTGGTGTTCACACAGTGGTTGGGCTATTACAACTGCAGGTCACATGCTCAGAAATAATCTTTGGGGAAAGGGATGGGGAAAAGAATTTATGAGGCATTAGTCATAAACATGAGGAACCTTTTTCCTTTAAGTTATCCCCCATTACTTCTAGGTCTTTTAACTGTGCATATATGCATCAGAATTTTTACAAATAAAATAAATCACCAGAATTACATTAGCACAAGTACCAGCAGGACCACACAAGCAATGCTAATGTGATGATTGCTTCCACTTGGTTGTTTAAGTACCTAGAAGCAGCATTTGGTGCTCATAGGAGTTTTACGTCTTCAGGCTCTGTGAGATGGCCAGATGAGTACAAGGACTCGTTTCCTTTTTTGTGCTGGTGGCCTCTGACCACGCAGAAAACAAATGGAAACCAAAGGTAAGGAAGAGTTAAGAGAATGAAAGTTATGTGGGAATAGTGTGCACATTTCATTTAATAACTTAATAAACCAGAGGGTTTTTGAGGCAGCAGATAATAAATAGAGATAGGGGGAAAATGTTTGTCACAAGGAAAGCAGTTTTAGAAGGGACCTAAGTGAAGGTTTGGAGCAGGGAATTCTGCTTTAAAGCAGAACAGAATTAGTGTAGCTCAACTCCACAGCAATGCTGTTGGAGCTCTCAAGCTCAGTAAAGTATTTGCAGGTGAGATAATGTTTAGGTCTGGGGTAAGGTTTTGTTAATTCCCAGTGGAGTTCATCAAGTGCTTAATATTCTGTTTTGTGTGTGCTTAACAGAGCACGTGTTCTCAGATGGAAAAGGTGGAGAACAGATTAATTATGCTCTGACTCTTCCAAGTCATGAAAACTTGGGGATATGAAATGCAATGCAAAACAAACAAAATAATGTGGTTATTCCTCCAGCATGTAGTAGACTTGTGGAGTTTCTTGCCAGAGGCTGCTGTGAATACTTGAAGCTTATGCACACTGAAGACAGCACAAGGACTTGAATAGAGATATATTCTAGATTACTGAACAGAGAAATTACATCAGCTCTGGAAACATCCTGAGCTACAAATGCTCAGAGCCTGGGGGCAGCAAAGTTCCTTTGATGTTTGCCCTGGTCTCACCCTGCCCTTGGCTTCTGCTTTCATCTACCGTCTGCGTGGGGTGTTGGGCTGGGGGATCCCTCCTTGTGGCCTCATGTCACTGCTCTGTGCAGCTGTGGCCTGTGAGAGAACAACTTTATTAGCCTCGCTTTAGAAGGACTGATGGAAAAATCCTGCTGACGTGTAGGATCCAGATTCTTCAGTAGGGAGATTTCTATCTAATTGCTATGATTTCTGCACATCCCTTGTAGGTAATTCAGAGCTATGCAGAATCCTCACACAGCTTTGTGTTTCTCTCCACTAAATAAAAGCACTATGAAGAAACACAGGTGAAAAGAAGCAGCTGCAGCGCTGAAGTATGGATAGTATTGCTCTGTTTTTTGGCAAGTCTGGAATGAACAGTTACCAAGATAGAGTACAGAAGCCCATGGAGAAAAAAAAATCCACAAGTCAAAGAATTTTCTCAAAATTTCTGTAGTATGAGTCGTTTCAAATGGGAGGAGTAGCAGGAGTAGAAAGTAAGCAGAAAAATACAGGAGTAAATGTGTACAGATTAGAGAGATGTGTACAGATTAGAGTAAATGTGTACAGATTAGATGCTCATGCAAATGCAACAGCAATATTGCTGAAAAATGTAGACTCTCATCAAGACACTGCAGAGCTTAGTTGCATTTCCAGCCACTATGTATCTGACATGTACACTTCCATAATTTTAATTTGCAGTCTTGAAAACCCTGATCTTGGGTAGGCTTGCTCTTCACTTTATTTGTGTTCCAGGGAGGCATGTGGCACCTGAAGAGAGATGCTCAGAAAAGTCTGTTGGAGTGCACAACAGATATTGTCAGATACTGTTTGCATAATGAAGTTCCAACATCTATTACCACCCAATACCTTAAAAAAATGAAGTGATTTCACTCTGCCACCTTACACAGCTTGTTTACATCACAGAGTCCTGTAATGAGCATGTCCTTATCCTCATGGCATTTTCTAGGAGCATTTTAGTTGCAGCAATGAACCAATTTTTAATTTGTTTCATCAAACATCACAGTGGAGAATGCAACCAAGCACTCGGGCACCAAGTGTAAAGCATTCAATTTGAAATCCCCATGGCTGTTCTGGTACTTAAATTTCCACAAGCTATGTGTATTTTGTTAGACCAATTTGTATCTAAAAGACGTGTGACCTGAGCGGAGCCTTTCAGAGCACAAGAGGAGAATCAGCCGATCACCTCCCCAAGTCCACAGCTGAAAAAAAGGGAGGAAAGGTATATTGATATGTATAGGTAGGTTTTCTCTTTGACTTTAACAATTTTTTCTAAATCATCTTCTCTCCTGCCTTGCCAAGTGGAAAGCAGGTTCAGCAGGATAACAGCAGATTCTGGTAACTAGTGCATTTCTCATCAATATTTGTTTTACAGATGTGGGGGTTTTAACAAAAATTTTAACACAGTAAACCTTGGATCTTCATAGCAACACAAAACCATATCAGTTTCAAACATAGTTTTATACTATCCATGCTATCCAAGAATATATTTTAATCAGGAATATAACACAGTTATAAGTATATAATAGAGACAGTTGAGTAAAAAGGAGATAGATGTCCTATGTTTAGTAATACCCCAATAAACCAGACTTAAAAGCACAGAAAATACCCTATTGATATAATTTCCATCAATTTCTGATACAATTCTTAGGGGGATTGTTTTTTCTTCCTTTTTAAATCAGAGTGCTGAGGAAGGATACCCTGAAATTACAGCTATTCAGGAAAGCAAAATAAAACCGTGTTTATAGCTAAAATTAAGTTACTGATTTTAGCTCCATAAGCAGAAATACACAAATGGCAGAGCTCAGCATTTTCTAAAGTGTACTCAAGTCATGTTCCCAGCAATCAACAGAGACCTAATCAGATTTTTTTCCTCTCAAAAATAATGATCTTGGCAGATTTTGTTAAATAGCTTGCCAGGCTTTGCTGTTCCCGAGGGTGTTGTGTGCTTATGGTGATTACTGGGTGCTGAGATGTATTTGTGCCTAACTGCTGCCTTTCCTCAGGCCCCGTGCCTGTGTCTCTAACAGCTGAATGAGGTATTCCCAAGTGCTCTGAAACCCGACTGAAGATGGGAGGCTGTGGCTCTGCTGCCCCCAGGCTCTGCCCTGGAGTTCGGCTGCTTCCCACCCACTGTCTCACACAGCTCTCCCTGTCTCCCCTCCCTGCCCTCAGCCTGTGTTGCCAGCCTCACTTCCTCCTCTGCTTCTTCTCAGGTGACGTGAGAGCTCAGGAAGGAAGGCCACCTGCCCACTTGCTCTGCCTTATCCCAGTAGACTGCTCATTTCTTCAGTTCGTGCATTTTCCTACTCCTGTTTCTCCATCTTCCTCTGCTGGGCTCGTATACCTAGTTCTTGCCTTACAAGACGTTTTGCAGTCCCTTGCACGTAAATTTCTGCAAAACCATGCATTTATTTTACCAAATAGGAAGAGTGGTAGACGTCAGAAATTAAGAGCAGCACTTTCAGCTTTAGCTGCCCAGAGCTGAATAGCTAAATTAAGCTCAATTAAAAAAAAAAAAAAACCCAAACAAACTAAAACCACCCCACAAAGGAGATTTTCAGTGGTGCTGAGAATACCCTATTGTGATTACTTACATTATTTTTTGAAGAATAGTAAGGCCATAAGGCACCAAAAAAACTACACCAAGTCTGGCTAAAGATGGCAGCATCTGTTCATGCATCCCTTGTTCTCAGGTGGGAAGAAGGAATGATCAGAGTCCTGGTTCTTATTGCTAGACCCAGAGCTGCCTGTGAGTGCCATCAAACTGCAATACTCACACACGTCGCAGGAAAGTATGTGGGGTTCACGTACAAGTAACTCTCAGTGAAATTTAAGGTGGTCATTTAGAGCATACTGACATGGTGCTCCAAAGTACCTGAAATACTGTCTGATCAAGTGCTTACAGCACCCCCACAGCCACTCTGAGTGGAGGCACTAGGAACAGCAGTTCTATTTAGATACCGGTAGGGGACTGAGGTTGAGCATCCTTTGTGTCATCTTAAGAAACAGAATAACTCAAGTAGGGAGATTAAATAATTCATTTGCCCTGTAGAGTCTGGCTGGTGTCAGGGCCACTGCTACTACGTGAGGATTTCTCATTCTGGCTCTCTGGCTATAAGCGCAGGTGTTGCAGGGTGGGAGACTTCTGAGAGGCTTGCCTGTTCCAGCATGACACATGTGAAGAGAAAGACTCCATCAAGATGTGGTGTTGTTTAGACTGCCATCTGAAGCTATGATTTAAGCACGTTTTAAGTGGGGCCCTTCCCATTAGCTCCTCTAAAGCATAGCCTCATTGATCCATTTTCCAAACCACACATCTCTACACAAAGGATTTATGTGACTGCCAAACCACAGGGCACCAGCAAACATTTTTGTGCTCGTGAAGCCTCACCAGCTTGGGTGCACTGCATGAGTTAATTGCCCAAGAGAAGGTATCCAACTGGTCTGTGCTCTTGAAAGCATACCCTTTCACGTTTCTTTTTTTATACAGCTAAATATTGCAAACTGCATTTTAAACCTAAACACTGTCTTTCATTCTTAACTTCTGTGTTTATGCATTTTATTGAATTTTCGAAGATTGGATTAATTTTCAGCATTTGATTTGTTGCAGTGACTTTGGGCTGGCTGCCCAACTTAACTGTGGCTGCTACTCTTGGATGATGGCCTGACCATTAATTATTTCCCTGCTGAAACTGCATTACCACAAAATAAATTTTGTTATAATGACATTAAGTAAAGGCCACAGAAACCTATCCAGCATTAGAAATTTCTTCTTGGAAGCTTTTTTATGCTTTTTCCTCACATTATCTAAATCAAGAATGAGATATCATTTAATATTTTACCAGCTTATGAATAAATAGGCCTTCTATTTTCCTTGATGTAAATATAACAACATCAGCATTGAGGTAATTATCAAATCACAAACATTATCCTGCAATCTTTAAAAATTCAATCTCCCAAATAAGACAACACATTTAAGCACAAAACGATTGGATCATGTCAGGTTAAGTTAGTTACCATCTTTAGTTTAGAGTATAACAGTTCCTAGTTCATAAGACAAGTCTCACTATGTAAAAAGGGTTTGATAAAATACTCATTACTCATTCTTACAAATATGGAAATTTTTAACCATAAAATCAAAAAGTAAACCATTTAGGACTCTAATGAAAGACCTTGAGGTGAAAGGAAGAGCAAAAGGAAAATATGTATAATTAAGAATGAGCACCCCATAGGTTCACTGTTAGCACAACTGAAGTGCCAACAATATATATTTTGGTTACTTATATCAAAATCCTGCAATTGTGCTGATATAAGGTAATGTCAGTGCCCTTGAAAATATTGCTTTCCTCTAATAATTTAGGTAGGAGATCAATTATGAAGTCATGTGGTTTGGTCTTGCTGTTGGTAATGTCACTCTGTTGCTGAAAAACATAAAAATTATTAATTCCTTTCCACTTCTACCATTCCCAGTCTGCTCCTTCAGAGCACCCCTTTTCCCTTTATGTCATATTCATGTGAAAATAAACCACAATTGTTTTCCAGTAGAATACTTTTTAAGAAATATCTGCAAAGGTGATTTACCACTGAGAATGTAAACAGAGTTAGAGACATTCAGCTATCCTTTGCTGCATTAATCCAATTCCATTTTAGTTAACAGCAGCCTGATGTTCATTATCCTTTCAGAAGGTAACTCTTGCTTGCCAAATATATGCCTTTCCAGTAGTTATTATACTTCTAAGTATTTTCTCATTGTTTTCTGCTGCACAGTATATTTTGTTAAAGAATAATTTTTTTTTTGTAGCTTCATCATTGGTTTGAAACATCTCACTGCAATTTAATTATGAAGAATAAAAGGAGTAACAGGCTAATACACTTACGGCAAATGTCTTTGGCTACTTCAGATTTTTTTCCTCCTCAATTACAGACCAGTAAATTCAGTGGGGTTTATAGCTCAGAGGTCAAAAAGGCCATCATGATAGGTGATAGAATAAGTCTGACTTTTTGCGTTCTTGTTTTAAATAGGGATTTTTATTACCTGCTCCTGCATAATCTACAGCCTTTTTTCTTTGCCCAAGTGGGCTTGACTGGCAGTCTCAAATTTTAATTTCATTCCAGAGCAGGGAGACTATTTTGCACATGATTTTGTGCAGCACATACAACTCAGCTGCCAGGTTTGAGACCTTTCAACCATGGAGAACAGCCTGGTACCAAAGGTGCAGCCACAGCTTCATTGTGCTTGGTGCTGTACATAGGGAAGGTCAAACTTACAGCATAAGCAAAGGGACCAAAGTTCAAACTGCAAAATAGCAAGTAAGGAGAAAGGGAGAAAGGAAGGTATTCAATAGTCACACCAGCCACACCAGTCCCCTCTCATCCACTTGCATCATCAATCTCAAAATGTCCTGCAGAGGATTGCCACTAGAACTTTTCTGATGTCCAAAGGAAAAATATTCACAAAATTATACCCCTTAAAGCCCAATACATTCCTCAAGGAGTTGTGCTTGTTACCAAATCACTTGTAAGTGAATTGCTTAGCTCCTTCATGTGCATAGCCCTGGGAAAGAATATGTGCTATTGTTTGGCCTTATCATGACACTGAGATACTCTAATTACCTGGAGTTATAAATGTTCCCATTTCAAGCAGCAAATTCTACTTTCTTCCTTAATTTAATGGAGATAAAAACATGGCTCTACCAGGGCAGAGACTACTGATGCTCACAGCATCACAGCTGTTTTCCCCAACTGATGCTCTTCTGTGATGAGCTATCAAAACATTTTTGCCTGGTTCCCATTATTATGGGCTTCTTGGGCCCCCTCCAAAATAACCATTACTGTCTATCTGATTCTAATTTTTTTTATAGGACCTGTTTTTCTATAAATTTTGTAGTGCTTTAGGACTAAAGTGTAGGAGAAGGGAATACAGGTGACCTTGCCTCTGATAAGTAAAACAGCTTACAAGTAAAAGAGCTGTGTTAATTACCCAGTACAGCCTCACCTCGATGAGTCATAGCTATATCCAATAAAGATAAGTGTGATAAAAGGGAATGGGTTAACTAGTGAGGAAGAATTATGAAGGAGGAGGAACCTTGAGGAAGAGGGAACAAGAGGATCAGGAAGAAGGAGGACCCTGAGGAGAGAGAATNCTGAAATGACAGTAAGCAATGAATTAACAGCCTGCTAGGGCATCCTTGAATCTGTGACTCCTGTGTCATATGAATTCCTGCCCTACAAATGAAACATCAGTCTGCTTCCATTGCTGATATAATCGGAATTAAGAAGTAGCCAATACAGAGTGGCTGTACTTACTTAGTCATATACTTACTTGTTTTTGTCATGTTATGCATGGCTCAGTCCCCAAAGCCCTAAAACTATACATATACATATACATATACATACATTACCTGTAGAACAAGAATCAACTCTACAAGTTGCATCTGGAGGAAAGGGCTGTCTATCAGGGATGCTTGGAAACACATTTTAAGCTTGCGGTTTCAAATAAATCTCAGCAGAAATGTAAAACTTAAGTGAGTTGCACACTGACTTCTCATGCCATTCTCCTTCTCTCAGTGCTTGATTTTGAGGAGAACATGGCAGCAAAAGCTCACCAATTTTACTTTAAACTCAGTCAAAATGAGGTAACTCCTGAGCAGGCAGCTGTAGCTCTGCACATTTGCACATGAGCCCAACAGCCAGACAGGAGCACTCACACACTCCCTCTGCTCTCTGCACTGGGCTACGACAACAGACACCTATTTTTGTCTTTGAAGGTACTAGAGGTGCCCTATGATCCACACACTTTTGCTGTGCTGTTTTTTGAGATTTCCTATAAAACTGACACAGCACACCAGACAAGACATGGGCTATTACCATTGAAGGGGCTGGTTCCACTTCTGTATAGAAATATTGGTCATGACCCTTTTTGCTATTTGTGAAATTGAGAGACAAAGACACGTGACAAAATGGGCTGCTGTAATAGTCATTTTGTCTTTATTTAACAGAGAACTTTTCTCATCTATTTTCTAAACAGGCAGTGTTATTTAAAAAAAAAATCATAAATGAAGCCATGATCAAATCCACACTTAGAATAATTTAAATAAACATTTTTCTCTTCAATATGATTGAAGTACAGGATAAATAAAATATATTATTTTGGACATTCTCCATAAACAGTTCATATCTAATAGTTTCTTCATTAAGTATTCAGAAAATCAATATTTATTACTTAAGCTACTCTGTCTCTGACTGCCTCTTTAGGGGAACAAGTTGGCTGGAAAAATGAGATTTCACTGAAGAAAAAACCTATATAAATTATGTTTCCTAATGTTTATGCATCCTTAATCCTCTCTTTTCTCTTGAGGATTGAAACCTACAACAAATTGATTTTATCTGAGCAGGAATGGAAGCTGTTGGTGCCACTGCTTAGTTTAGCTAAGGGACCAAGCAACAATGGAAAACATTAGAGATCGTCAACAAAGCTAACACTGAGGCTAAGCTCCTGAGAAACCATTCTCTGCAGAGTTGCTCTTTGCTCCTATAGAGGAATGTATTCATTCCGCCCAGAGATAGCTCAGCATTAGCTTCAATCGGCTAAACAGAAGACACACCCACCGCCTGCACAAGGAGAGTCTTTTGCTGTATTGAAGATATTCATCTAGGTCAACAGCTCAGAGGCTGTGGTGCCAGCCATGCACATTGCTTATCACACAATTCCTATAGGTCCTGTCTTACCCCAGTGGCTACTGCTCAGATTGACTTGGCACCTAAGGGAGCCCCTGTACAGCACTGCATGGACCAGAGGAGCAATATGCAGCTTCAACTCAGAGAACTGGGATAATGTACTAACACTGGTCCTGCCCCACAACAAAGCAAGGCTGCCACAGCTGGAGCTGCGTCCTCTCTTCATGCCACAGCCCAGCATAACCCCAATGTCATAAAAAAATATAGCTGGAGCTCATAATATTTAACAATAACTAGATGGACAAAGAAAATATTAGTTCACTGCATTAGACATTAGCTTTTGTTTTTAATCACTGAGTCGAAGAACAAGTTTTCTTCTGGTCTTTCTCATTAATACCACTTGCCTACAAAATCACTACAAAACACTGCAACAATCTAATATCTGTTTAAAATAACTGAGCAGCTTTGATGATCTGCTCCATCCTAACCTGAACGTTAATCCTGTTAATCTTTGTATTATTTTCTTGTCACTGAAATATTGCTCTATTTCACTTCACACCTTATTTAGTGCCTACCCTAAAACCTCAGTTCCTACAGGCAAGTAGTTAAAAGAATCGTGTTTCACTTTGCAGAGTTTCTAGGTCTCATATTTGCACCAAAAGGCTTGAAAACAGGAATCATGTCAGCTTAAAGAAAGCAAATAAAAAAACACTCTACGGCAGTTTTTAAAAAAGTTCTCATCACTTTTACAAGAAGTTTATAATCTGAAGAGGTGAGGTGGGTGCCTGAGTCAGAAATTTCTAAGTCCTCGGAGTTCAAATGTGAGGATTCCTCTTCACCTTCCCTCTCCTCTTCCGCTTTTCTACTCTTGTATTTGGTACGAGGAGCGAAGATGCCCAAATTTCTGGTAGAAATCATCTTCAGCACGATTCAGAGCTTCCTCGTCTATGTAGACAGCTGGTCTCCGGGAAGCCAGGAAGTACTGCACTTTCCGCAGGCTCCATCCCATCACGTACTTCAGCCAGCCGCTGACAGCGGCAGTGGACCTGCCAACACCAGCATTGCAATGCACGTAGACAGTGTGTCCATTCTGCAGCAGCCCGTGCAGGAGGCAGACAGCTTGTGGCAACATCTGAATTCTTCCTAAGGTGAAAAACAAGGCACATTCATCTGCACCGGACAAAGTCAGTTCATGGCTGAGATTCTGCCTGTGCAGCCTGATGAACTGTGAAATATAATGGCAAACCTGACGTATTCCACTTTTTTCTTTCTTTTCTCAAATGACCTTCTAGGCTAACTTGAATCTTTTCTTGTAACAGGGAATCACTGTACAATGCCCCAAGTCTTCTCTAAATACACATTCTGATAACATCGGATGTGTGTGGCATATTCATTTTCAAAGGAACTGAGACAAGACAACACATTATAGAGAGCAGCACAACTTACAAAGTTAGCAAGCCAAAAATGAAGTGGTTTTTTTTCTTAATACCAGACTTTTGTCAAGGTGCCTACACACTGCTGATTTCCAAAACGTTGTAATGAAGGCCATCAATTCAATAAGTGAGGGAGGGAGAGCAGAGGAATATTCTACTGTACAACTTAAAACTGTTATGACTTCATTGTGTACAAAGCATACAGTTAAACAACACAGAATAGCCTTTCTCCCAGCCAAAAAGATGATTATACCATATTTTCTGACACTTTTCTTCTGGCTATCCTGGGCACCAGAGCCTCAAACAGCAGAGCCCAACTTTTCCTCATGTCACTTATGAGCCCTGACATTAAGCCCTTTCAAATCCCTAAGGTTTCATTCTAAGGTCTCCTTGTCTTCCCTGATGTCCCATTGCTGACATGACAGTTATCTTTTTGGGGCAGTGGTATTTCACTGTGTTGAACGCACTCTCTTCTGCTGGCAGGCTGCTCACTTGAGAACACATTCACTTTATAACCTTCTGGTTGGAAACAAGACTTCTATCTGAGCATTCCAAGCAAGGACTTGAAAGTACTAGTGATTGATGTTACAGATCAGGTGCTATGAGTATCCTCAATTAATTGCAAACTATTATATAAATGTCTCTATGGAGTTTCATCAGACCAGGATACTACAGTTAAAGAAAAAATGTGTTGGGAAGGGAACAGCAGACACACAGCATTGTCTCTCCATTTTTAATCAGCAAAGGTAGAAAGCTGCTCTGCTCTGCAAACTTGCAGTCTTCCATCTACACAGCGTATTTTCATTATATATGCTGAACTCAAGCTGAAAGCAAAAACAGCCAAGCAGTTATTGATGTCAGGTGGCTTTAAACTCAAATACACATAATATTGCCAGACACAAAGTACTTCAGATGGCCTCTCTGCCTACAAGAAAATATGAATAATTAAAGACAGCACACAAAGAAACTATACCTTGTGTGCCAGCTATATTTTCATGCAAAATGTACACAGAACTCCTCACCCCCCAACTGTCATGAAAGTGACAGATTAGTAACTCAAAGTGTTTGTTGCTATTAATTTATTGCAAGAGTGACATGAGCATTACCTTCAGTGCTCATGTCTGCAGTTGGCAGCCAGACATAGGCAAGACCTTCTTCCTTATACAGTTTCATGAGGATTTCAGGGCTCATGGGTTCTGGGTAGCGGTTGCAGCCCCAGGAATTTTGAACAATGTCAGATTCAGTCTGGAAGTTCATCACAGCTGTAACACCCAGCTCATGCTTCAGCTTGATGGTCACATGTTCCAGCTGCCGAGGGCAACTTCCGAGCCAGATGTTGGGCAGAATCCTAGCATGAGGAAACATTGCAGAGGGATTGATTACAGTTATCTTAAGGAAACTGCCAAGTTCAGCAGTGTTCCAGTTCCAAACCTACTTGACATCATCACACAAACACTGCTAGGCACAGACTTTCCATGTCAGGCACGAAGAAATTTCTCATTTCATTACAACTTCTTTTGTTACAGTTGAGTTGGTGATGTCTGATGCTGGAGATCAAGCTCCTAGACTGCCACAAAGAGCCAGATGAACTGAGAAAAAAATTCAGAGCATAACTATAGCACAGGTCTCCAAGTCATCATTCATCACTAAGCTTGCAGTAGAAGCTTACTAACATCAGGGATTAGAATAAGAAAACTCTGAAGATTCATGCAATTTGCAAACACACACAAAACACACAAACAAAAAACCCAACCCAACAACAACAAAAACCTAAGGAATTCACATGATCCAGATCTGCATTACTTTAATAGTAAGTCAAACATAAAGAAGTCTTCCAACACTTTAGCTACCACTATAATGAGGGAAGTAGAAAAAACCACATTTTGAACTACCCTTCTGTGATGAAACTTAAAAATTAATGAGCAGTTTTCTTCTAATTTTTCTCTGTTCTCATGGAGTCTAGTGGGAATCAAATACATAATTACAATATATGTATAGCTTCCCTCAATGCCTGAAGGAGCAGAAATTTTTCAGGAAAACGAGGTTTATGTAGGATGGGAACGTTCCAGAAATATGGTTATCTAAATCAAACTTCAAGAGTTCTATGGTTTTCCCATTGCTAATTACCATAAAACTATTGTATACTTCAACAGATGTTGACATTATAAACTGAATATTAAGAAACTTGTTTTCAAATGAGGGGTTTTAATATGCACATGCAATTAAACTGATGGTATCTACAATGGATTATTCAGATGCTCAAATTATTAGTGATCTATTTTAATTTCTTTATGCTTCCATTACCTTGAATTTTAAACGTGCAGTCCACAAACTACACAAAATATCCCTCCATTTAACATAAAACTTTGCAAACCTTATTAACTGCAACAAATCTGTAACACTCTTTACCACAAATTTAGCAAACACTATTAAATGCAAATCTACAACAAAAGCAAGATCCTCAAAAATTAAATGTCTGCCATGCATGTCATGATCTTTACCAATTTTAACCTCAGCAACAAATAAGGAAAGTTTTATATTTTTACAGGAGCCTATAAACCACTATTAAATCATCAGGTAGCTATTTCCATTTTACTATCACAGCAATAAGTACTAGCATTTAATTAAGACCTGTAATTGACTGTAATTATTAAATGCTGCTTTATATTAGTACTGCGATATTATCAAAAAGAAAAATTCAGATCCAGGAAGCACTAATTGTTATTGTTTCCTGTTTGTAAGCTGCCTCCATGGTGAGTTGCATACTAGGCACACAAAGACAGCCTTGGGCCTTAACAGCCTCTGTTTCAATCGGACAAAACACTTGATGGCAATATATGGTAACTGAGACCAATTTAAACCAATATATTACATAGCAAATAACCATTCCAACCACGTTCCAGCACTGAGATCACTTTAAAAGATTTGACTTAGTTGTTGTTTCACACACATGTTCAAGAATTTCCCAAAATCCAACATAACCAGCTCAAGCATTCTCACGGATGGATGAGCAAAGGTCCATGTCATTGCCCTCCTTCCCATGTGCCAGGCCCACAGCAGCCCCCATCCTAACCTGAGCGAGTGACCACTGCCAGGATTCTGCCACAGGAACCTGCCACGATGATTAGAGCATTTCAAGGTGGTGAACGTCAGCTACAGTGCCCTAACAGATGCTGACAAATGGCTGGAGATGAGCAATGCCCACAAAACTCCATTGCTGGGTCACAGAAATGGCAATATCACTAATACCTTGTGACAATATGAGGATATTATTTCAAGAACAAAAACATTAGTACCCTTCCTTCAAAGGCTTTCCTTGAGACTCATGTAATTTACTTGATACTTTGTGAAACATCCAATGCATTAAATTACCTTGATGGGAGAAAATAATGTGTGTTTTCTAGGATTTGACTAAATTAAAGGTGACTAAAGCATTCCTGAGATAAAATTCTGGGTAGTACTCTTGCTTACTGATAAACCAATGCTTTATAATTTTTCCGGCAATGATTTTTTAAGGGGTGAACGTCACAGCTGTGCTATCTGCAAGACCCCTGGGATATAGACCATGCTTTTATTTTGTTCTTGCAGCTTGACAGGTCTTGTGCATGACAAGACCTCCTGTATTGCACAACACTAATTGCATTTACTGAACAATTTGAAGAGTTTACCAGATTTTTATCACTGTCTTTCCCCATAATTAACTAAACTAGTGGAACCATTCAGAGAATGACCTAAGGGATGTATTTAGGACAGGCAATTCTTGTGAATAAATTTTATGATCAGGTCCTGAAGTTTAGCCTTTGAAAGGATCAACATGTAGCTTTGACCTTGGTCTACAAGCCCCTTATCTACCCACCTGCAAATAACTGTGATTCTTGGTCTTGCTGGCCAAGGCCTAGCCACCCTTTTACCATGCAGAAAACAGTACTGCAAAGCTGTCCTATCAGCCAATCTATGTAAAAGTTGTAGAACAACCTTACTGCATAGTATCTATATTTCTACTTGGTTTTATGTAGTTCAAACCTTACCCTTCTCTAACATCAGAAGGAAGGGACAAAAGGGGTTAGTGCACATGCGAGCACAGAGACTAGTGGAGAGTTTAGCAGGTATATTTTATATACTGATTTTTCTGATAGGCCTACTGAGGGCTTCATTATGCTGAGGATCAGGAAAACATACTTATTGAACCAAGCAAGAATGTGGTAATTTCATTTTTACATCTCTTTCCTTAATGATACAACTTTTAGTTTTCCTTTCAATGTGTCCCTTCTTTAAATTGCCATAGAACTTCAGCAGGTAGCTAGATTTTAGCCACAAGACTATTTGGCATGGGAAAGAGAACTCTTTTACGTTTCCCTCTAAACTGTCAAGTTATAGTGCTCTGAGCTCTCTGACAGCCACTGCTTTCCAGCTCACATGTGGGTGTATTCCAGCAGCTGATTATGTGATCCCTAAGCACATCAGAAAACATTAGGAAATTATTAGTGATCAACAGACCTTTAATCTTTTCAGTTGAACCCCTTTGATGTTCCCAAAATAGTAAAAAAGGATGGTGTCTTAGCAAAATTCTACTTGAAATTTTGCTTTAATATAAAAATGGCACTTTGTACATCTTTAGTCTCTGCATCAAGGATAATAAACCATGTTTGGCTCCAGTAGGCAAGGTCAATTCAGTCAGAGACAGTTTATCAATGAAGAAATCACCTGGAGTGATTTAAACATGAACGATATTTAGCAATCTTCTGAGATTAGGACTTGCAGATTGTCTATAAGACCCTCTTTACAGGTACTTTCAGCCTGTCCTACACTTCAGTTCTCTATCAGTAGTATGGATACAGTATTTACCTACCTTAAGGGAACTTTTAGGGATCCAATGGATGAATTAATGTGAGAAGCTTGAGGTAGTGGTAACAAGGACTAAATGTTAGGCAAATGTTATTCAGTTTATTTTAACAGAGCCCAGACTGAAGGTTGATGTATTTAAAACCTGCTTTTTGACTTATAAACAGAGAAAACCACTAACTATTTATCACTCCCACAGAGTAAATATGGAACACCCTGCAAACACTTATACACTTGTTTTCCAGCACACTTAAGTTATTTTTAATGATCTAGACATATATTGCGTTTGTTGGCTCCCCCCCAGGACCTTGCACAGTCTAGATTAAAATATAACAATTCAGAGTGACTGCATCTAAAATAACAAATATATTCCATTTAATCAATGAATATGCAAATAGTCTTCCCAGCCCTAAGGAGAAAATGAGTCTGAGGCAAGGAAAAATTAGCATTGTGAAACTTTTTTTTAATAGTGCAGACTAATTTTCAGGCTGGTTGACAAAGCATGACACACCATACCTCTCAATCTTAGTACAGTACAAAACCAGCCCAGCAATTGTAATTGTAGGGATTTGATTCCCAGGATAGGTGACCTGACCTAGGGGAAGACACCAGGTTACTGCATTAGACAGTCAGCAATTCCTCCATGACACCACTTAATACTCTGCATCTTCAGCAGTTCCTGTTTCACTTTTGCTAATAATGCTTTGAGACAAACAGATCCTAAACTGAAATTTCCTTAAAATGCTGAGTTGCAAGCTGGGATGACTCGGGTACTGCTGCAAGGTCTGAACAATCATCAGTGCGCTAGGAGGAAGTTTATCAACCCTCTGAGTCACAGCTCTTATAGAAAAGGCTAGGGTTTGGCACTTCAGGGACACATTTCATCAAAGTATCTATCAGGTACTGACAGATGTCCTTTTATCCTAATAGTTGCCAGCTTTATTCAAAAGAGAAGACTTTGCCAAACTAAGGAAAAATAGCAAGGTATTTGTCATTGGTTATTGGCAACAGTGATCCATCAATGATGCCATTTGTTTATACCAGTGATACTTTTGACCAAGGTCCAGTCTATTGTTTTAAATGAAAAGTGATGGATTAAATCATCCTTCAGCGCCAGGTCAAGGTGTAGCCTGTGTTAGAGCTTGCACTCCACTTCACTTGTCTACACCAGACTTCCTTAGATCCCGTTAAGGATCTGATGACAGTGAGATAAGTACAATATATATATATAACAAAACAGAGCAATTAAGCTGAAACAACAAACAACATAATGATTAAATTGACTCTGTCCTCCCTCATGACTCTTATTTCCTAAAGGTATAGCATGCAACCACAGCTACATGGAACTTGCAGTAAAGCTTACTCTACATTCCCAGAAGGGCAACATATATAATTCAGTCAATTTACCCCCAGCATTTTTTGTTGCTTCTAGGCATACAGGGTGGTTTTTTGTACGAATGTAGTACTATTAGCCTGGTACCACTACAAGCAAGCAGCTCAAAGGGAATATAGGCCTGAAGTACAACTCAGTTGCAGATGATTTTTGCAGCACTTGAACTACTAGAGACTGTTTCCAATTACACTGCATTCCTATTTCCTCCCCTGATGGCACTGGAGTACGAACTCATTCAGAATTTTTATAAAGTGGATTTTTAATGGGAAATCATGATCTGTCTGAACCAGAAGCTTCGTAGAAAATTTCAACTTTCAGCCAAATTTAAACTAGTTAAGAGACCAGATGTCTGTTCCCTGTCTCATTTGACACAAAAAAGAGATTTCCGGAAGTATTGCTTTGGGCATATTCAAAATGAGAATATAGGAAATCCTACCAGCTATAGCTGAGATGCTCTTTCATCTTTTCTGTATTCTCTGCCTTGTGACAAGGCACATCACTTTAAACGGCGATACCACTGGATTGTGATGACCCAGAACTATCATCCTGCATGTGCTCCTTCTTTTGCCCGTGGCATCCTTCTAACAACATACAGCAGCTTATTCATGGGTCTGTGTGTGCCTTCCCTGAAGTACCAAATTGGACATCTCTCTTCCAGGCCTTCCTTGTTCTTTTCTCTGAACCTGTGACAGCGAGCACTTCCTAGAAATGAGATGGGGTTCCTGTACTTTTGCTAGACCAATCTAGAAACATTACTTAGATTGCTGTCTAATGCCCTAAATGCATTCACAAACAGAGAAGAATTTTCAAATAACCAAATTCTGTTCTCCAGTGGAAGATATAATGTTCAAGTATTCTTTGATATGTAGAAAACACACTGATTACTATCCTCACCTCAGAAAAAAATACCTTTTGTCCAATATGAATAGTGCAGTCACAGGTCATAGAGACACCTTCTTGTCTCCACAATGGACACAACGGATTATTTCCTTCCACTCTGTAAAATCCTTTTACTTATCTCTAAGTTACTAGCACATTCCAACACAGCTTTGCATTCTTCACGCATACACACACACATGCTTGTCATATATTCAAAGCATCTGATCACTCCTGTTTGCCTTTGGACACTCTCTCTTTTTGAATATGTTATGCCCAGTACTGAAAAGAGTACATTTCTGAGAAGAACCAAAGATTACTTACTTCTTGTGCTTCAAAGGCTTTATCCCTCTTTATAGTTCCCTGGCAGTTCTTCTACAGCATGTCATTGCTGACCTACATTCAACATGGGATTCCTTTTTCAAGTTAAGATCTTTCCAAACAGATGAACCTACTCAGGGAGAGACCAAAGTTTGCCCAAACCATTATTAGTTTCAATTGCCAGTGGTGTCAAATTAAACTAAATGAATATGCAGCAAAGGAGCAGATGAGATTCACAGTGAATGAATGCATCTCAGCAATATGTCTTGGAATAAATAATCTCACACACACATCACTGTGTTTTAAGCTAATTATAATCAAATAGAATGGGACACAGTACCTGCTTTTAGTGACACTTGGTGAAAGCATTGCTTTATAAAGAGGTCAAAGTGGAAATATAAGCCTGTACCAAGAAGTGAACTGAAAGTAAGAGAAAATTTATAGTAATGGTCTAAAAATCACTGATCCTATTCTATGCACTCAAAATTAGAATTTTTAACTAATATTTTATTGTCTCAAGAAAGGTACAGAAAAATGAAAATATTCAAACTATAAAAGATTCCGGCTGTTTCCTGTGAAAATACCTTCAAGTAAGGGAAGACTAAGAATTTAACATTCTTAAGAGGGAATTTAACACTAGTTTAAAGATAATATATACGAGAGGAGCAAACCAACTTTTGGTTTATCTAAATAAAAGACATAAATAATACAAAATTCCATATAGCTTCACCTATAAATTAACTACCAAGAAATGAGAAAAATGGCAACATTTTTAAAATAATTTTTTTAGTCCTGTATCTTCCTCCAAAATAAAGACAACATGGGCAGATATCAAAACAGAGGAGTCCCTTATTTGGTCTTGTACAGGAATTCTGGCTTCACTACAGTCTGCTTAAACAAAGAACAGAAAGATCTCTCAGCAAAATGCCTCCTTACCAATGAAATAATAATTGAACTCAGTAGAACTGAGGGGTTAAGACACTGACATTTCATTGCATATTGCATAGGGCACAAGGGCAAATGGCTGTGGTCTTAATCCCTTCTGCTGTTGATTTACTGATAAAGTCTCCTAGCAGAAGACAAACCAATGGACCCTTCGTGGGAAGAGACCTGACTAAAGTAGGATTGACTGGGAACTGTCGGATGCACTTGATTTCCCAGCACAGAGTCAAGCAGTAACAGCCAGAGCAGGTAGAGCAAGGTTTGATGATGCTATGGTCTAACTCCAAGAAAGAATAAACAGGCTTAATGAGATCACTTTTATCTCAGATAGAGATAAGAAAGATAGACTAAATGGCCAAAACCTCAGCAGAAGCCATTGAGAAAAGCAGTGAATAATGATAAAACTATATCCTACTGAAACAACACAGCTGCAGACCTTGTAGAAACTGCCTATGCTCTTGAACAAAAATTGCTCTTTCCTAAAAGTCAAATGTAGAAGGAGCACAAGTCATCGCTTATAAATTTGTTCTGCTTTACCACTGAAAGAGTACAGTTTATTGTGATGTTAAGAATTCTACCTCAGGGTTTTAAATGAGGAGAATTAAACCGGCTACAATGTAGTTCCAAGGTGGCTTTTTTACTTCTTCTTATTTGGAACTCTGATGAAAAGCAATTAAGGTCTAGCAAATCTTCTTCTTAGATGTAATTTGAACTACTTATCTAACCTCTCACATGGGAGCAGACTTGGAACATAGAAAGAAACACCTGCTTTTATCACTTTAGAACAACACTTTGTCAGCCTAGCAATATGTAAAATTTCTCAAGCCCTTGAAATCTGTCTTATGCTTAATAGTACCTTACTTATTCCCTGTTCACAAATCTGTGGCATAAAACTACCTCATTTAATGATATGCCAAGCAAATAAGCCATTAGGGTTTGACGTCATGCTGACAATGTGCTAAAAGTAAAGCAGGTAGGAATAATATCAAACCTGAAATTCAGTATTTCCCAGACATTCAGCTACAAAGTGGTTCCAGTGTTACAGTGCCGTCAGGTTCTGCTGTCTCAGGAAAAGATTTCCATAGCATCAGCTTGATGGTACAAAAGGGTTTGATTGCCCTCACTTTATCCACCACACTGCTCTTAGAGCAGGCTCCACGATGCTCTCTTCAGGTTATGAGACGCTGAGCAAGCGTGCCCATGCCTAAGCACAGCACAGCTCTTCTCCCTCACAGCCTTCTGGTGCATTCTGCAGGCTGTGTGTGCTTCAGGATTGGGCCCAGCTTTGAATTCACCAGCCATGCTGGATAAAAAGATCCACATGAGAAGAATTAAAGTCACATAAGTCTTTCACCTAGACAGATTCACAAAATTTTCCCTTTATGGCCCACTTTCCCCTTCCACAGCAGTCCCAAACATCCCCTTACAAGGACCATAAGAGCTTTATTAGAAGAAACTCACAAAAAATATCTCATAAGGACAGATGCAGAGATTGAGGACATTCCTAGCATCCTATACCCTGCCACAGCAGGGAACTTATTTGATGAAAACACAATAGACAACTGGGAAGTAAAACACTGCAAAAATGACAATAATACTTGGATAAGCAGTAGCACCATGACTGAAAGTCACAAAATCGTCCTTCTGTTTCATTCAGTACTGGTAGACCATCATCAGGAAAAATGGGATGAAGGAAGAGAAACACCTGTTGAGCCCATCAGAGAGTGCCAGAACAATCACAGTTTTAGAAGACAAGTTTTCAGAGAAAAGACTGAAAGATCCAAGGACTAATATCAGGATGAACATTGTGAGATATTCCAAAGTCAACCACTCTGATTCTGGGTAAAAAGGAGTTTCCAAGCATATATTAAAGGGCTATAGAGGGGCAGGATACTAATTTGTTCTCCAAGTCTTCTGTGGAAAGAACAAGAAGAAATTAACTTAAATTGCACTAGAAAGACTTGAATTGAGATTACTAAAGCTTTTTAATGGTTGGAATAGTGAGGTAATTGAATGGGAGAGTAACAGGTCTTCAGAGTCTCATCGCTAAGATGAGATCATATTTTAGATCAGGCTGGATAAACCTGAAATGATTTAAACGTAATTGAGATTAAGTTGGGGCAAGGAAATCGACTGGATACTTTCTGAGGTCTCTTTGAGCCTATGATCTATGATACTATAATCATAAACTTTAATTTCCATTTCTGGAATCACTACCTATATTCATTTATCAAGCTCCATCTTGAAATAACTTAGGTTCCTTGTCCTTCCTGCCCTATTTGAAAGGTCGTGCCAGAATTCAGACATCATTCCTTTGATGACAGAAACCTTGTTTTAATTTACACTCTAAATTCATTCAAAAGCAATTAATATCCATTTGATCTTAAAGAAGGTTCAATTTCAATAATTCTTCTTCCCCCTTTGTAGTAATTCCTGAATGTCTTTTACAAATAGTAATAGATCCTCTTTCTTAGTCTTCATTAAACTGTGCTGTCTATCCCAGGCACCAGAAGTACTCAAACTACGGTAGCACAGAGTTTCTTTCAAGCAAATTTATTTTGCTTCAACTCCAGTAGCATAAAAGCTACACATCCTGGGGAAAATATTCTCATTCATTGCATATTTGTTCTCCAGACACAATAATGGATCAAATTTATCTAATTTTGTCTCTAAACTAAGCACATACTCCAGTAAGTTCAGTCGAATTGTTGTTATCAACCTTGCAGTACATTCAGATCTATACAGTGAAAAGACTCACAGCATAAACTCTTCTCCCTTCTTCTTCACTTCATTCCATTGAAAAAACTTAAAGCAAAATAATTTATCTCTTATACTTTTTTAATAATCTATTTTGTCTCTAGTCTAGATATGATCTAAAGTAATGTGGTCACACAAGACTTTATGTACATAACCAAAGCTGAAATGTGGAAGATTAAATGTTATTCTCCCTGTATTCAAAGTGAAATATTTTATGTCACATTTTTCTATGTATTTCTACTGTGAAGATGAGAAACTAATGATTCACAAACACACCAATGCCTTGTAGGACAGGGTGTCCAGATCTAGCCTTACAGAACTTTGCCAGAATTTATTTTCAAACATACACAGAAGGTTTCAACAGATACCTAAGAAGCACATTGTATGCAGCAGAAAGCAATATTTGTAAGGAATGACTCTTCTTGTACTTTCATTTTATAAACATTCTCTGAAAGCAGACAGTGTGCCAATTACAAAAATACAGCCTGAGAAGAGAGTCAGGTTCCAAGGCTTGTACTGAACAAACTGGAAAAGACTCCTCCATTGGCTTGTGAGCATTAATACCTAAATGCTCCAATTATAGAATCTTGTCTCATGCCACCATAGTTGCCAATGGTTACTTCCCACATATGTCTCCGTTAGATTGCCAAGATTCCCATTTGTTTTGAATTAGAACAAATACCCAGAAACACAAGAACAACAGGCTGCTAAACTCAGCCAGACTGCAATAAGCCATGAATCTCTTGGCATTAGGAATGAGAATTTCAAACATTAATGCTTAGCAATGGGAATGATGCCACTACTGGCACTTGTAAGTTAAATCATCTCAACAAAATTGACTTAAACTGCTACAAATGAACTTTAAGTTAGTGCCTGAGAAGATTCGGGAATCATTGGTAAAAATATATTCTGTCTTCTTTCAGAGTTCACCTATTAGCAGCTGCTTAGGAATCTAGACTGGAAAAACAATAAAAAAATCCACTTTTCAAAATGTAGCATTTCAGATCCAATGGAAATACATTCCAGTGCTTCAGAAATAAGTACATATCCATGAAAATTGCATAATTGCAAAGCATAGATTATTGCTAGGTGGCCTTGTGATTCATGTGGCACCATTTGCACATGTACAAAATAATGGAATCTCTCAGAACTCCTACAGTCAAAGAAAGATGCACATTCATCCCTTGTGGTACCATCTGAAAACAGCCTTGATGAGCTTTGTATCCATGTTCATTCCAATTTATCCAGAATTTCTAAGTCCACATCAGTTCATTTATTTGAATTTTAAAGAGGGACAGATACATACTAGAACTGCACAGTCTGGGGGACAACATCTTAGAAATATGGAGAAAAATTAAATTAATGCCTCACCACAGTCAGCTACATAAACATCTAAAAAAAGGTGTTCTCGCAGCAAAGTCAAATCAAAGGAATGACGTGTGTATAGTGCTACCATAACAAAATTGTTAGAAAACTTCATTTTAGCTAATGTAGCTGGTTACTAGACTCTAAACGTAGGATTAATAACCCTGGCAGATGAGTAGCCAACATCAAAGTTTGAGGCTGGGATGGTAATGGAGCTACTGAGAGGCCCCAGAAGAACCTAAGTGCATCTTTTTAACACAAAACTACGAAGTATAGTGGAATGTCTTGAAGAAGGCTTGGATGACAAAATGGGAAAAAATCATGAGAGTTAAATTTATGAACAAGCAATGCTGCAATTTTTATTGGAGCTCAAAGACTGACATGAATTATCAGGGATTCTCTATTTTTTAAAAATGTCTTTTTTAATTTTCTTTCAGATATCTTTCCTTTCCCAGCACTATCATTGCACCTACTTGGAAATTGAAAATTCAAGCATTTGAATGAATATATTAAAGTGATCTACTGTTACTAAAGTCTGTTTAAATGTGTTTACATTATCAGCTGAAGCTTGACTTTGTAAATTTGTTAAACATACTGGATAGCCTTATTACCAAGACTACACATACATTTGAGAAGGTTCTTCCTCCTTTTATCTCACCAGACTGAAGTAACTCATTATTACAAGGAAGCTGAGAAATTTATTCTTCTGCAGCGAAAGCAGTATTGAACATCCTTTAGGACTGGTCTGCACACGGCCAACCCTTCGAGCTGGCAGCCGGACCACAGAAAGTAGGAACGTTAGAGAAATTATTTTGTTAGGGAAGCTGCATATTCTCCTTATTAGATCATCACCTTGGGAAAATGAAGGCACTGGATATAACTGTTCTGAAAAGCTTTTAAAGGGCAGTTCCAGAGAAGTTAGTTAAACTAAAAAATAAAAATTAAAAAAAGAAAAGGCTCTAGAAGGCCACCAACATCCACCCTCATGTACTAGTGCCCAGCATCCAGCCCCTGAAATGAATGACAGTCATAGAGAGTCTCGTTGCTGACCCACATCTGATAGAGGGGAGGGAAGAGGAGGGAGAGAAAGGAGAGAAAGGAGAGAAAGGAGAGAAAGGAGAGAAAGGAGAGAAAGGAGAGAAAGGAGAGAAAGGAGAGAAAGGAGAGAAAGGAGAGAAAGGAGAGAAAGGAGAGAAAGGAGAGAAAGGAGAGAAAGTAAGCAAGCACCTACTTAATTATTGATTTTATATATATTCCACATTTTCTTGTGTCTGTATTAAAACTGAAATGTATATTTTGCCTTTACCCTCTTCTTGATGACTAAAATCATAAATTCTATTACTAGGCTTTTCACATCAAAGAAAAAAGACATTTCATTTAAACTTATAAACTGTGCTGTCTACTGAACCAATAAAGAAGAAATCCACATTTCTTAAAGCTTGGCAATGTCTGTGACATTTGACTCAATTTTTATCACAGTTCATGGGAGGACATACATTAAACTTCTGAACAACAGCAGGGATTATGTACCTGACTCCCTGAAATTAAATTTCCCAAAGTGCAAGCATTAAAGGAGGGAACAAGAGATTTTCAGTTCAGCCTCTTAATATGTTCCCCGGGAAGACAAATGCAGTTCATTTCTTTGTATTTTTTGTTGGGGTTTTTTTGTTTTTTTTTTTTTTTCTTTTCTTACAGAAAGAAAATTATACATGGGAAAATACAGCAACAATTTGATAATCTCTACTTACTCTTGGGAAATAAAATACTCATGTTTCTGAGACACACTTCAAAGGAACTACAGCTATATTCCAGTTTCCTTTCTAATAACAAAATTATCCTTTAAGTAGGACTCTCCATATTTTCAGATGGAGGTGCATTTTTTAAATTATCTTGTAAATATCTAGAGCATTTAAGCATGAGAACTTGCATTTATATCTCTCAGCATTTACAAAAATTATTGAAGAGGGAGGTAGAATTCATAACTTAATAGCTATGGCTTGCTAGTGTTTATAAATGAAGTATCTGTAATGCTTTTCCCATTTCATTTAAAATAACTATGCAGTTGTTTATTTCAGATTTTTTTTGACTTCCAGATCACCTTTTTCAGAAATCTAGTATACACTGAGCAAGTAAGTAAACACTAAACCAGCTGGTGGTAATAAAACATCTGATGACATCACTTTTCACATTTGGGGACTGAAAACTCTTGCTCTGAGAGTTTTTATCTGTAAGAGTCAGCCTCAGGCTGGCTGGGCCAATCTGCCCTAGGAGCTGGGCCTGTTAAAAAATCACAGGAAGGGGAGGCAGAGTGGGTTTACTCGGCAAACACATCCCTGGTTCGACAGGTTCACCAGGTGTAACTTATGGAGATGTCTTAGTGACGTTTTTCCAACAGCAACCAGAAATCTAAATTCACTCCCTCCTGGTAAGCTAAATAGCAGTAAGGATGTGTACACAGTCTCTGCTTTTCAGAAAGAGTTCTGCTATCTTTAGATAATCTGTATTAAGCAATGCCAGCAATTACTCAACATCTAATAAATGCATGTAAAGCGAGGAGGAAATAAATATCTGCAAGACAACTGGAACATCATCTTCAGTGAGAGAGTGATGCTGCCCCTTCATTGTCATCCCAGCTGTGAGCTAAATTGCCCAGGATTTCACAATCTCAGTCAATTTCATTCACAGCCGGCAACACCAGCAAATTGCTTTCCAGTGGAGACAGAACTTTATTCTCAGGCTGACAGCCTGAATGTTAAAGAGTAAAGAGGAGGAAAAAAGGCTGAAAACCTCCAGAAGAAATATGGACAAGCGGCAGGAAGACACAGTAAAACACACAGAGAAATTAGAAGCAACAATTGTTTCTGCTCCCTAACAGTGATACCCCACATAAAAATCCTACTTACTGGACTATCAACATTTTTCTGTTATATCCCACAGAGAAAAACAGAACTGTGTTCATTCCTCCAGGTTTTTTCCATGGAGGGTTCCCAATCTTCCTTCTGTTTCTTTCTCCCAGAATGACACAGAATTTTAAGTTTTTCTTAAGAAGTAAGGAAATAATTTTGTGCAGAGGCACACCTATGAAAAGACCAATTTTAAAGAGCAACAGTGGTTTTAAGTAAATATTACCCATTACTGGCCAATTGACTAAAGGCCTCATCTTCTCATTAACAGCCAGTCTCAGCTTGCTGCCATTTTATTAATGAAATACTCATTCCAGAGCAATCATCCTTCTGAACAAAAAAAAAAATCTCAAACACCGATTGCCAAAACCACATATGAATGGCAGAATGGTGAAGAAAATGACAGAAAAAAAGTCCAGAAAAAACTCACAAGACTTACTAGACACCATGCTAAGATCTCCTTTACCTTATTCACATAGGAAATGTACCATTCATGAGACATTACTTCAACTTCATCCCGAAGTCTAAAAATCTGTGTCCCTCAGCCACTACAGGAGGCAACAAACCTGACAGCGTGCTGGCCAATAGGCATTCATCAGGTTTAACAAAGCAGTCACTGTAGGTAGAAGAAATACTGGGAATTCAATTGTTGATGGCAGTCATGTAAAAATCTTTAATCTAGAAGCTCTGTGACTTTTTTTGGTCTGGCAAAATCACCTCTTCTAAAGGTAGATTTTGCTTGCTACTATGGCACTCACAAGAAATGTAATTAGAAATGAGTGACATCCAGGAATTTCTATGTTAAGGTCCTTTTGGGTGCTCAGGCAGTAGGTCACAGCAAGACAAACAGAGCTGTGCCTGCAATAGCCGTTTGCTAATACACAAAAAATCAAAATAACTGAAAAGCGAGTTCCTGCCATCTAGTTCATCCACAGTATTCGACTTCATGGCATGTGACTGCACTGCTGGAATATCCTAACTCTATTTCTGTTCACATTCACAAGACTGACATTTTTAGCTAACTCAACAATAGCCTGGCTTGGGCTATCCCAGTGGAGTGCTATCCTGCCCAAGCAAGATCACAAAACTTTGAAAAATAGAATCATTTTTCCTGTTTTAGCCATTATTATGTAGGGCACAGTGTGGAGAGTTCACAAAAGGAGAAGCTTTCTGTTTGGATGGACAACAAATGTGGAAGAAAAATGCAGTTGATACCCAATACAGAGATTACCCAAACTAAATACATGAGAACAAATCAGGACTAAAAAGTAATCGAATTCTAGCCTCATAACTTGTCTTCTCACTCTTGCTCCTATCGCCTCACACTCCCTCTTCATTTTCAAGAACTTAAATTAAAAATTGCTTAAATGTCACTTCTCACACTGATTTGAAACCTATTTTCTTCACAACAGAGGCTAGTAAAAGCATTTCCCAGCTCCAGTTGGGGTGATATAGAAAAAAAATGAAGACACACAAAGGACAAAAAATAGAATTAACCATTAAACCATTCTATAAAAGGTGATTCCCATTGATAAGTAAACAATGGTACCAATTTAGATTAGTTTCAGACTATAGCTCAGTACAATAGAACAATATTCAAAGGAGTAGTCAGATATCCTAGTTTATGGGATAAACATATCAAAAAAATGCCTCAGAATATTTTCATTACTTAATGCATAAAATGACCAGATTACTGTTAGAGCCCCAAGTACTGAAATCAAAGGATGAACTCTTATTGATGTTAAGTCTTTTTGATCAGGACTATTTTACTAGAACACAATCAATGAATTTTGTTCCAGAGCTTATTATTTCTTATTCTTTTCTCTAATATCACAAGCACTCTTTAGGCACAGGGGACAGTTAGCCCTCAGCTTTTAATGTTAATTATAGTAATCGCTGTAGACATCATCACCTCTTCTCTTAATTCATAATACAGGCATAAAATATCAGTGCAGCTTTCTATTACAGTAGCACAGGCCACTGCACTCTAGGGGGTTTTTGTGGCAGCTTACTCTTTAAAGCCTCTTTTATAATTCAGTAGTAAAAAAATAATTCTATAAAAAGAATTATATTTAAAACAGAAAGGTATTTTATTTTGTGAATGAATTGCAACCGGTAAAAAGAGAAATAAAGGACAAAAAAGTGCTCTCTCTTGTATTATTTTTAAAGGTAATTCTAATTTCATACTGAGCCAAATATACTCAACCACGTTCTTGTTTTACCCTTAATTAAAGATGCATATCAATTAAGTAAATGCTCATTTTGTCCTATAGAAAGAAATTCTGTGCTCCATTAGCAAAATACTGCTCTAGTGCCTCCAAAAGGTAAAAAAGAAGCATCTTCATTTTGCCCTGGATCATTTTTCATTCACTCACCTATCTACATTAACATTTGCTACAAAGCGGTAGCACACATCCTGTGTGACTCTCCTAATCATTCCCACTCAACACCTAACTTAGGTTATAATCTATATTACTGGCAGTGTTGTAGGAAGCTTGTTGTCTTACCAACAAGCCACAAAGCATTTGTAAATACTTCATCATAAATTTTGTTTCAGCTGCAACCACTGAGAAACAAAAATAATATTTCCAAGCATGGGAGTCAATTTTCTTTTATCGTTACCTTAATTTTGTCATAGGGAAAAAAACACTGATGATAGCAACACATTTGTGGACTTCCCAATCACTCCATGAATATGAAATATTAGTATTTAATGGCCTATAAATATATAATGCAAAAAAGGTACTAAAGAACCTGTACCACAGAAAATTATTGTCAGGACCCATGGCTACTCTCATGTAGTG
The DNA here is from genome assembly GCA_013397315.1 of Donacobius atricapilla. Classification (NCBI taxonomy): domain Eukaryota; kingdom Metazoa; phylum Chordata; class Aves; order Passeriformes; family Mimidae; genus Donacobius; species Donacobius atricapilla. The sequence goes on along the minus strand of WBMY01002809.1, from coordinate 778,500 downwards.
ACTCCCCTGATTGTGGATTGTTAATTGTGTATTTTTCTTCAAAATGTTTAACAGCCATACAATACCACAGTTAGAGATTAGCTATTGTTGTCTGAGAATTCACTTACACATTCCAGGTTATCTGTAATTTTATGTAAAAATTATTTTTCTTTGTCAGATTTAAGAAACAGGACTCAAAAAAAGCACCCACCTAAAATTAGTCTGAAAATAGGAAAATAACTAGATGGCTTTTCCTATCAGAGATATTAAATGCCATAGCACCTAATTCTGCCATCAAGTATCATTGTCATCAACATATTATTTAAGGATTTTGTAATTTCAGGTGTCACTCCCTCTCTTGCTCTTATGTAATGCCTTTCTTCTGAGAAATGCAGAAGTTTTTATATAAATAATAAGGTATACTACACCTATAAATTAGGAACTTCCATCTTTCACAGATGGAACTGAAACAGAGATAATATGGCCCAGATTCACAAATTTTCTAAAGTCATCTTCTCTCAGAAAAGATTACAATAACTCTAATTTACTTCGGAAAATTACTGCATCCTAAGTGAACTCTCCTGCAATTTGAAGCCATCTTATTGCAGTAATATCTAACACAAAAGAGAAACTGCTTGGTTTTATGTTTCTTTTCCTGAATCACATTTTGTCAAAGGTATCATTACATCTCCAAACCAAGTGAATATTAATTCCATGGAGGTATCAGTCATGACTCTTAGCTGTGGGAAAGCTCTATGTCACATTTTCAAGAAATGAATTCAAATATGCTGTGCTTAAAAACCACATTATATACTCTCCTACCTGAATGACCAACACAAAATGAGTTCTCTAAATATAAGCTTAAATGTAAGTTCACTAAATTATGAGTGATACATCTACAGTGAGTAAGAAAAATCTGATTCCTCAGAGCATCATCATCAGCCTCAGTATAATGCAAAATTGGTTTTGGCCCCAGCCAGAAGCAGGCTCTTCTCATCCTGCTGCAGTCCATTTAAAGCAGAAGCTCATGTTTTATGAAGAGGCAAGATGACAGCAAAGCTCAGAGCAACTGTTTCTAATTGTGATTCAACAGAAGATAAATAAAATCAGTCCCAGGGCTCATGTGGGAAGCTCCATTGACAGAGGAAAATCTTCCTTTCTCATTAATTCACACATGGCAGCCCTATTTAGTGGAAGCAACATAGAAGATGGGCTCACATCAAAAGCTTTCATTAATAAATCACTTCTTTCCAGACTCCATCATTCTGTAAAGATCCTACAAGTGGTGACAGGACTCAGAATTTGTGGTCATAATGCTCCCTGCAGCACTGCTGCCTTCACTACAGTATGGAAAAAAAGTAATCTACCTGGAAAACCATGATCTGATCATACTGAGATTTAACTGTACAGGCAGAGGGACTGGCTTTTTGTTTGTTTGGGGGTTTTTTTGCTTTGGGGAGGGGGTGGGGTGTATAGGTATTTTTTATTAGACTAATTTTCATAGTACTCATCTGAATCAATAAATCCATTGCAAAATAAAGGCATTTTCATCAGCTCACTTCAGCTGCTCTGCCAACAAAAAGAAAATAAATCTAAAATAGCCAGTATTTTTGGGCTGCAAGATTATAACTAGCAGAATGGTGAATCTGCCCCCAACTGTTAATAATTAAAAAAAAAAAACATTTAAGGCAGAATATCTTCAAAGTATTAGAAATAATTATGTGACAGGACTGTTACGGAGTATGCTTACTTAATATAGCTCAATGAAATGAGATAAAGATTACTAAGATGTACATATAAGGTTGCCTTTCAATGAAGGTACATGTGTGAGAGAAGGGAATGAAGGAGAAGATCCTCATCTAAAAGGACTACACAGCTCAGAAAATTTTCTTCAAATATTCTCTAGCAGAATCTGCAGCTTTTTACCTAATCTTTGAAACACAGTCATGCAGATAAGGCAGCATTAAATGGATCACTGCTGCCTCTGGAAAAGAAGATAAGTTAGCCTTTGGTACTTAGATACTTTCTGACAGCTGTTCCTCTTTCTTAAAAAATTTCTCTGCCAAGCAAAGATTATTTGGGATTGACAAGTCTGTGCTTTGGAATAAACAAAATCTTTACTCTGATAGGATGTTGGAGACAGATGTTTAAGATCCATATAACACTACAGTCTATCAGGCATACTATGTAACTTGAGGGGGTCTCAGGGAAAAGCTCCCACAAATACCTACATGTGCCTGACAGTGTTTATGAATCCATTGTATTCCTAAGATACCAAGGGTAAGAATTTTTTCCCTTGCACACTGCAAGACAAATTAAGAAAAGACAATTCTCCTTCCTACCCTATGAGAGGGTGGAGATAGCACAAAGAGGAGACAAGATGGTGAGGTTGGTGTAGCTGATAAAGAGGTCTGGAGAAATTCACACAAAACAATGCTAAGGCCTAATGAAAGTACAAGGTGCTTTGATCTCTTAAAAAAAAAAACATATCCCTGTGGGATAACTAACTGCTCTGTAATGCATATGGCATATCGGGAATGCCAGCATTCACACAGCTATTATCAATCCACAAACTTCCTGCTGTATCAATTAACTGGAGATGGGGAAAAAAGCTACACAGGGTCCCAAATTCCTCAGTGCCACTTTGTTAACCACCAGTGCTCAGCCTGCTGCTCTGAATACAGCCTGTGCTTCATCTGCAGCCCTAAAGGGATGTCCTCCTTGACCTTTACTGTCTCCTAATTCAAGCCAGGATGCTTCACTGGAGGGCCAGTGGACTCAAGTGAACACTACAGAAAATAAACTTTTTAAGGCTTGTCTAAGTTTTAGCGTTTTGTTAAATACATGCCCAGAAGCGGAAGTCATCAAAAGTGGCTGTCACTAATTGCATTGGCTGCCACATGAGTGACAACATGTAAGTTGGTTGTTCAGCAACCAGTAAGTCCTGGTGCTGGATTATATTATTTTTGTTTCCAGGACATGTTCTTCAGTAAAATCCTCCCAAACCAAACACATAACATACATGCAATTTTACACATGTATATAGACAAGTATTTGAAAATTACTATCTAAAAATTGCCACAGAATTTTTTCAGGTGTGATGCGACACAACAGACCCATACAGGGTACAGGTATCCTTGAACTCAGGATCTGCGAAACTGACACTTAATTGCAAAGAGGTGCTGAATCTTTGTTAAAGTTTACTGCTATATAGAGACAGACATTCGCTACTTCAAATGCAGTTCTCAAATATGCCAGTTCAGATTTTCTGTTTGTAACATCTGACACCAGCCAAGTTCTGCACATTTCTTTTACCTGGAGTAATGGATAGCTTGATGTCCTGCGATATTAAAATAGAAATCGGCTGTGTGTTTCATCTCATCAGTATGTCCAGAGACTTCAATCCAGTGTGCTATTGGGAGGCAGTAAACTCCATCTACTATGTTGCTCTGGTTGTAAACACAACTTCGATCATGATGGGGCCCACTACCTAGAACAGAAGACAGGACAGTTGCAGGCTGTGTCCCTGGATAATTTAAAAAAAAAAACAAAACTACAGGGAGATTTGAACTGAGCATTCAAGGCCAGGAGTGGTGCCTCCCGCTTCTTCAAACTGCATTACCAACAACTGAAATAGTGGCAACAGAAGCACTGCCACAAAGCAAACGTTCAGCATTAAAATAAAATTCTGTAGATTTTTTAAAATTTGTTTTAATTTAATTATTTATTTTAAAACCTCCACAATATTAAAAAACTCCTACATCACTTAAAATTCAAGGCATAATTAATGCCATTAAATTCCTCATGTCTCCCAGTATGTGACCTCAGTGTTTAATATTCTTGCTAAATGACCTCTCTCTAGGGTATCAATCTTGCTGTGACTCAGACATGCCATGGCAGCCTGACCTTGGTTCAGGCTGACTTCTAAGGAAGCTGCCAAGATATGGGAAAGACCGCAGCGAAAGTTCAAAGGACACCCATGCCAGAGACAACCACAGAAAAGGTAGGACTGGTGACATAGAATTTGCTACCAGCTCAAGGATTCAGGAGGGAAAACATCAATGTGGAAAGTCATCAAAACCCAAAGAAGGTGGCAGACAACTTATAAACAAGGCAGACTCGTTTAAAGGGGCAAAAAGGAGAGGGCCTCTTTCACCTCATTCACAGCTGCCTGGCAAGCAAAGACTTCAGATTCCTGCTGCAGACCAGACACATACAGATATGTAGCCAAGGAGCTCATTAAACCCTATCTGACTTTTATGTTTGCTGACCAATAAACACACTCACTTTGTTGTCTTCAAATGCAGGTCTCACTTTGAGAGTCTGTTCATACAGAGTGGAAAGTTGCCCAAAGTGACCCACAGACAGTCACAATTGCAATGGTGAATGACCATAACTATCTTAAACAGCCTAGTTTAAAGTAAGATTATTTTTCTTATGTTTTTCCACCAATATTCATTATCCCTTCTTATTCTCGTACAGCAGGATTGTGAACTTTAGTCAGAAAACTGGTTTTTAATATCATGCCAGAGTAAGCAACTTGAATTGAAATGGGTCGTGTCATCAATCAAAAGGTTATCTAGCCTCCAAAAATATAGTAAATGTACATTCTCCCCCCGCCCCCCCACCATTTTCACATACTTATTGTAATACTAATTGCCATGTAGGAATAATTATTGTGCAGATCAGAAGTGACCTAGTCTACGGCTTGCTTAAGCCTGTTACACTTATACATTATTAATGATGTTAAAATATTTCTGAGAAAAATTATGCCCAAAGGAATATCTTCAATTTCACATTGCATGTAAATGCATGACCAGTTTTCAAGCCCCACAGTCAGGGAAGTTTGCTAGAGCAAGAGCATTTTGGGAGATGCATTAATGCAATGATTAGAGAGTAAGAATAACATTTAAGAGGAAAGCTCAAACCATCTCCTTTTTCCAGATGACATACAGGCCATTTTATCACAATTGTTAAATATTATTATTTACCAAAACAAAAAATAAAATATGATGCAGAAAACTATTTTCTCTTTCACATTGCTGAGCAATTATGCATCACATAGTTTTTGATTATTTTGATTATAAATAAGGTAAGCAAGATCAGTAGAGTTTCAGAAGCTACAAATCTTACCACTCTATTTTTATCTCACATTTCTAATTGTTTACATATTCTTACCACTTTTAAACAATATGAGAATACAACAGCATACATCAACAAATAAAACAGTTTAACAAAATCTATGGATGTTTATGATGTTTAATTCATGACTTCATGCATTCAGCAAAATACAGCCACAAACACCACATCTGGCCTTCCACATTCTACTCCCCAGCAACTGTTTGTAGCAATGCACATCCCCGTGGCCATGTCCCGCCACCATGAGGCTGTGCCTGATCCTGACCCTCACATGCCCACAGACCTATGTCTTGCCCAGCCTCAGCCTTTCCCCAGGGAGATGCCTGATGCACAGGGCTGAGGCTGCCCTTGTGCCCCTGGCTGCCTGCTCCTGACTGCCAGTGCCATGGGATGTCCCTGCAGTCCCCAAGGAGCTGCCAGCCCTCACTGCACCCTGGCAGTTTTGAACCATGTTCTCAGGACCTCTGGCTTTTTTGATACTCCCATCCCTGTGTTTCTTTGCATGCAGGTACCCACCATGTGCTTCCTACTCTCCCATTTCCAATTGCTGCTGCTTGAGGTGCGTGCACTTCTGCCACCTGCCAGTTTTACAGTTCATCATCCTTCTCCTGCTTTAATTCTTGTCCCTTTTTTGTTTTCGTTCCTTCTCTATGCCCTTCCTCCTTCTCTCTGCCTTCTTAGGTGCTGCAACCTCCTTGCCTGGTAACCTTACTGTCTTCACCATCATTAATTCCCTTAAATAGCCTACAGCTACATACGGAAAGAGCGCCGAGAGTAAGTTACCATTACATGTTTATTTTGTTTGCTCCCTCTAACAGGTTTGGTCAAATCTCATTCTGAAATACTTTCTTCTGTAATCAATATTTATCTCTGTTGATTTTTCTGCACCACTCAGCCTCAGCCTTCCCGCTGTGGCCTACAGTCAAACCTGAATCTCAAAAGGTATGGCTCTGGTTTGCCTCTAATAACCAGGTAAACAGTAGCAGCTTGCATTGATATCATATTTCATGAGAACTGCCTAGCTCTTTACTACTCCTTATGTAATATACTGATCTATGAATTAAACAACTTTCCTAGTGAAATAAGACATCTACGCAACAGAATGTACATCAACGTATTTTAAACATACAGATATATATTCACATGTGATATAGCTTCATATAGGAAGGAGAGAGTGCTACCATCTTCAATAAATACTAATTTAGGGAACAGTATGATCAAAGTGGACTGTGTCCAGAAAGCTGAATTCACTATACCTCTTAAGGGAATTACAAAAATCTGCAATTACCAAAAAAGACCTTGCTCAAAGTTTTAATTTTTTCTGTTCTGTGTTGTGTAAGGGAGGGTATGCAGGAATTCCAGGGCACAACAGCAGCCACAAAGGTGCTAGGTATCCCTGCCTTAGCCTGACCCTAAAACACATATATGCAACTTCCAAACCTCAAACCCAGTAAGGTGAAGGTGTTTCTCAGTTCACTGCTACCTCTTTAAAAACAGCCCGGCTACTTGGATAACCTTAGAGAAACACATTAACTAAGTAACTAACCAAAACCACAAGCAGCCTGGCAATTTTCAGATAACCTACTCACAAATCAGAGCACAGACTAACACCTATAATCTCTGCCATAAATTCTGCATGACCCAGCACACTTTAAGTGTCAATTCAAAACTTTAACTATGTCTAAATTTTTTAATTCCATTTGCTGTATCAAATTGTGTCCTTCAACAAGATAAATGAGTATCTTAAGTTCATACTTAGAAATTCCCCTGGAAGAGTTTAGTATTATAAGCACTCTGGAGGCAGATAAACAGGGAGGGGTCAAAGAATAAAAGACTTTTAAAAAAAAAATAGTAGTAGAACAGAAGTAAAGAAAACATATCAAAAGAAATCTCCAAAATAAAGCATTTGAAAGAACAAGGTTTTGCTAGCTTCCTTACCTTTTATACCAAATTTGGAAGTCCTATTTTGGATACAATTCACAGTTATCTGAATGTGCTACTGCACGGTCTTGTTATCACACATCACTCTAATTGAACTTCCTTCAGTACACTCACAATATTCAAATTTACTTATCCTTCACACCAGATTCTGTCACAAGTCTCCCTGCTGCCTGTGAACAAAATCCAATCTCTGATGTTTTGAAATAGGATCTGTCTCAATCTTGCCAAGACTGAATTGCTATTGATGGTTAAAAAAAACAGAGGTAGAGGAGGCTGAATTCCCCTTATTGGAACTGAGCAAGGTCAAGTTTTTGAGAGTTTGAGTCTGCCACAGGCTCTGGAGTCCCAACTTCCTCAAGTCTCAGCAAAGCCCTCAGTGGCAGCCCCTTGTTTTTACAGGTCTGACAAATAGCTCCAATTCTGTATGCCATGTACAAAGCCTTACTCATGTGCCTAAGAAAAGCATACTTTGATTTTTAATGCTATTTTTTTTCTGCTGTCAGTAAACCAGCTTCCCCTTAGAGTCTTTAAGTGGTAGATGAATATCTAGCATTTAGGTAAGACAAAACTTGATTTACCACACCTAGTTCAGTAACTCCTTAACTGGTTTGATTTTCAGAAATGTTTCCTTGCATTTGCAAGCCAAGAAGAAGTTTTAATTCTATTAAAATCCAGGCTGAATTTAAGACTTTTTAGTCTATTTATATATCCTAAGAAAGTTCTTTGATGGAATTATATTTTGAAATTATGCCAGAATTAAAATGAAATGGTTTACAAGAAAGCCATTCTCAACACTTAATGCTGTTAATCACCAAGGCTTTTTTTTGTGTTGTTTTTCTTTAATCAGATATAAGAAAATCAGATTTTTCAAAGGAAACTTACAAAAACGTTTTTATTTCTTTCTCTCTAGGTCTACTAGGGCCCAATTGTTTTTCAGTGCAAAATTCTACTGTACTGTGAGATTTTAACCAAATGCCTGGTTTAATGATGGAAATGAAGTCAGAGAAAAGCAACTAAAAGGAAGTTTTCCCCATGTAAAAGACAGTTTCTTTTGTGACAGATGGTAGAAATAAGACAAAAGGAAATACAGATGAGAAAATAATGGCTGATAGGAACAAAATGTATTATCTGTCTTCCCATTTGCTTTGACACTCTCTACTATACTGTTCACTAGTGATTGTTCCTTTCTATCATACTGGAAGAATGGGCAGGAAATGAGCTACATCAAAACAGCAACCACGGCCACAACGAAGTATCAGCCCAGTTACTTATCACTTCTCAGTGTTCCTTGCCTTGGAAAGAAGTTTTTGAGCCCTATTGCATCCTACCAGCACTTGGAAGTGACGGACAGGAAAAATGGTAAACGCAGGATTTGCATAAACAATGCATTTATTGTAAATTGCCATTATAACCACAAAGGCTCTAATAAAGACTTTCACAGAAATCAGAACTGGCCACTGATTATCTCTGTGGGTAGGAAAAGATATATGCCTGCCAAACCCAGAGGAATACCAAGTATATGTATTTATTTTTATTTTTGTAATTTTGCAGTTTCACTTAGGCCACTCTACAGTGTTTTACTGATGTCTGGTTGTCTGCTCAGTAATAAGCTGGTTAATGCTGATAAGCAGATAGAAAGTAATGACAATCTTACTGCCATTTAACTGAACCAAAATGCATGCTATATATATGTCTTGAAGGAGTTGAAGAACAAAACATCGGGAGCTATGGCACTTTGTAATCAAAATTTCTTTCCATTCCTTAAATAAGTATTGGGTTGAAGAATTCAAAGTTACCCACTTTTACTCATCCAAGTTTTGTCACATCTGAAAGGTGTTAAGGTATCTAGCACTGTCCAGAAAGCAACAGCGTTGCAGGAATGAAAGGCCTATGGTGCACAATTATTCAACTACCACATAACTTGTGCTTTATGTTCATTTCTAGTCACCACCTACTTCAGAACAAGACTGGGATTGGGAAAATAAGTAAAACTCCAGATTATTTTCAAAAGCAGAACAGATTACACTAAATGCTAATGAAACATGCAAGGACCTGCAAGACGCTAGGCAGCCACTGACTATACACAGGGAATATGGCACCACCCAGTGGGAACAGCACTACATGAAATATCTGCATTAAAAGAGCCATGAAGAAATGCACCCTCTTCAGGGTTCGCTGGTTTTTTTTTGCTTGGTTGGTTTTGTTTGTTTTTAATAATGGAACTGCCACTTGTTTTAGAGATCTGTAGATTAGCTTTGGAGAAAAAGGAAGGAAAAAGTGGATCTCAGTTACAGAAATTAGTATTGTATCCAACTGCACTTCTTGGAATGGCCTCAAAAGAATTTTTACTTTGCATATCATGCTAAGGCTTAGGCGCAAGTATTTTTTGCTCCGTTACAACCTCTCGACTGCAAATGGCAAACAGACCTTACCTTCTCACACAGCCTTGCAAGAATCTCCTCCTTTAAATTCAGAAATTATACCTGTTTTGGTCAAAGAGCTGAGGCCAAAAGTCAGATTGCTTTAAGTTTCAACACACTTTAAAAATGAAATTTTAACGTGCTTTATTATCACTGATGTTTTTAACAAATCGGGTGCCCAACCCTTGAAACCTATGATCTGAATTTACTCCTGATTGTATTACGATGATGTGAATACCTTTACTATTCTATAAATGTACCAATCTTTTGGTTTATACAAACAGGCTCACAGGAGCATGAACTGGAAATGGAAGGCCAACATAACAGTGGCTGAATAACATGATTGTTTCTAAATTGCACTGCATTGTATTGTTTTATCTTGCAACAATACACCTCCTTTTCTCTCCTCCCTCCCCTAAAAACTCGAGATGGTGGTTTTTGGAAGGATTAATGCTCTGCTCACCTGAACAAATTATTAGAATATCAGATGACCCCACTTTTGAGCTTTTTTTTGAGCTTGGTGATACTCTATCTGTCAAACTTCAAGCAAGCTCCATTTACACCAAATTAAGAACATCATGAAAATCACAGAATAACAAAATGGTTTGGGTTGGAAGTGGCCTTAAAGATCATCCAGTTCCAAGCTTCCCATCTCTTCCCCAGGCAGGGACACGTTTCAGTAGACCAGGTTGCTCAGGGTCCCATCCAACCTGGCCTTCAACACTTCAAGGAAGGGGCATCCACAATTTCTCTGGGTAACAAAGGATCAACATTTTACAATAAAATCTTATGTATGTACTACAAGCTTAGGTAAGTTTTTATATAACTTATTTTTCCCCTTCCCAAAAATATAAAATGTCAGCAGATTGTATTCCATCATCTAAAAATACAGTTTGGGCATACCTCTAGTAAATTCCCTGTCCTTTTAAGCAGGATGTTTCTTGATTAGTGCCTACAGTTTCTTTAGATGAAAGTAAGGGGATAAAGACACAGATAAGTGTTCCATCATAAACTCACAAAGACAAATTCAAGCATAAGTTTCATGTTGTATTTATTTAGTTTCGACAGTAGGCACAAAATACTTTTAGTTTCCAAGCTGAGAGATGTTAAATCCAGTTTTGAAGAATCAACATCAAAAACAAAGTACACAGACAGACACAGGTGCAGTTGTGGGGGGGAAGGTACATACATGAATTTAGGTTTTTTTCTAAACCTATTCCCAGATTCTAAAGCTCAGCATAACCAACCTGTTTCCACATGTACCACAGCATATCACAAACCCTCCTGGACAGCAGGCTTCAGCTTTCACGGTAGGTAAGCAAGTACCAACCCTGAAGAAACCCCACACAGCTCATGCAACCTGAGCCAGAAATGATCAACGGCTTTAAATGACAGGTCCTGGGCACAGACCAGCAACATCACTCCAGGACAGCAGAGACAAGCCTCTGATCCTTCAGCAGCACAGGGGAGTCTCACCTCCCACCTCCTCCCCCTAGGGAGGGGAACTTGTTCTCTCCAGGCACAAGCAACAACCCAGTGAATCCCACACAGGCCAAGCCTTGCCCGAAAGCTTCCTACCAAAAGCCACAGAACACTGGCCTGTGACACTGACTCTTCTAGCCCATGGAAATAACTACCCCACTTTTATCTTTCAGTCTACCCACTGCAATGGAATGGCTGCAATTTGTACTCAAAATATATGATATGGTAGGTATTGCACTATCATAAAAACAATATGCACTGCCAGTGAATTCTCACATACATACATGTCTTAATAAAAAAAATGAAGTAATTTTCTTAAATACAGCACATGATTTCAACATCCAATGTATGTAAACATCTGACATCCATAACTGGACTAGAGTTTCTCTGGTTACAGATGAATGCCTCAACTCATAAACTTAGAGCAAGTATCATTCTGCACTTTCTTCTATCCCTCATAAACATGTCTTCAAAACTGCAGATGTTCTACAAGTGCTAAAAGTTTCCCAAAGCACATTTTAATTCTAAATATGCAGGATACTAAAGAGACAATGCACAGCATTTGCTTAGCACAAAAAAACCTGTTCTTTTCTTTAAGAAGGGAGTTGTCGTTTCAAGTTGCAATTTTTATAAGAATAAATAGGTAACAGACAAAACTTTCACTGATCAAGAGTTAAAAAACAAAAACCAAAAAACATTTAAATAAATTGGATTTAAAAGAACTGCAAGATTCCTGTTATTGGATAGGAAAACATCCTTAGGCTCCCTTCATGTAATACATGAAGAACAGTAAATTTCAAGATTTAAGCAAATTTGCACTTTCCTGTAAATACCAATTGAAGAAAAAATTGTTGATATGAATGACTAATTAAAAAAAATTCCTCCGCATTTGGATGGTATGCCCACTTGCTTTCCATCATTCCAGCTAAGCACTGAGCTCAAACTCCTGAGCATTCACAATGAGAAGAACAAAATGCCACACAGGTTAATCCTAAACATGTAAATCTGACAAAACACAGTATGTTTATTACTTTGACTACATTTCCTAAACATGCTCCCTGGAACAGACAATAATCTGAGCTACCACTGCTTCCAAACCAGATAGTAACCATCAGCCTTACAATTGCTGATTGTCTGTAGTTATTCTCTATTGTTTCTCTAGAATTCTAATTATTCCTAATTCTACTATTATTAATATATTCTACATGGTGAGGACTGCATTATATACCAGTATCATTGTCATATTATGAACAACTTGGCACCTTCAAAAGAGACCCAATTCTGCTTCCTTGGACAGATGTAAAGATTTTTATTCCATATATTCACTTTTCCTGCAACTCTGGAAAAGAAAAACATGGTTAAAAGAGGAAGAATGTACTATTTTAGCTGCTAAATAGAACAATTATTATTGTATTATGTGCATAGCCCTCCATGATGTAAACTTCTGTGAATGTAGCATTAACACAAAGTCTTTTCTTAGCATAAAGAAGGACAAAAAAATGCAACAGCTATGACAACATGCATGTTTTAGTCTACATGACAGAAAGGCAGTTCAGAGGTGTGGTACATATTCTTAAAAGAGGTGAAGAACAACTGCTCTACAATGTGTTATTTTGGTACATGGATTATTATGCTATGAGTTAAAAAATACTCTCACAAACTACCAAGTGATCTGTCTTCCTTTCACTAGGTCAGTTCCATTCCTCGGTAACAGGAGGTATATTTAGAGCTTTACTTGACTCAGCAGACAATTGTCTGAGCGTTCTCTTGTATTTAAGACACTTTAATATACTAGAACAGCGCATGGAAACTGACTAGAGCCATTCAACACTTGAAAACACGCAGCAGGAGGAAAACACGGTGGAAGTACTACTGAAACAGCAAGAAGACCGGAAAAGCTGTAATCGAACTTTTCCCTATGTTTTCCTTTAAGAAATCACAAAATGTAAAATTTACCAGCCTGAAAATGCCACCACGACATTTCACCTTAGTGAAGTAAAATAACAACCCACATCACAGCGCATACTAGGAGTTCCTGAGTTCTTTACTTCTGGGGAAATAAAAAGAAAACAAAACATCGTGACAATGGATGCCTACAGTAAGGGGAAAAAATGGAACTGTTTCAAATAACTTTTACCAACCTAGAAAGGCAGCCTCCTTCTGCATTCACCCGCCTCCATCACACGGTTAAAACCCATTTTTGTCCGCGAGAACCCAGTGGGTCAGGGCACGCCCGCCTGGGCGGCTCTCCCTGCAAGCACAGCTCGGACCGGCGCGGTGCCGGGGCACGGGCAGCGGCCCGGGGCGGCCCCACGAGAGGCGCCGGCAGCCAGCGACGGCGAGGGGGCCCCCTCCGTTACCTTCCCAGAGGAAGTGGCCGCCCTCCCGCCGCAGGAACTTGTACCAGAAG
>WBMY01002809.1:733950-765089 GCA_013397315.1 Donacobius atricapilla | reverse complement strand
GGCCCCTGGGTCGGCCGAGCTCCCCCGGTCGGGGCCGCTGCCGGTGCGGTTGTTCCGGGCGCTCGGCTGCCGCACGCACGTAGCCGAGGGAGCTTCCCTCGGAAAGTAGCGGCTGGGAGTTCAAACAACACCGAGCCCCGATCGCCTCCTCAAATGGGGACGGAAAATCCTCTCCGCAGCTAAACACTGGCTCTCCTGGTTGCCAAAGGCTGCGCGTCACGTATGCCGACTTAAACAAGGATCATTGCTGCATTAAAGGAAGCCACTGCAATTCCTCCCAAGAGCCCAGGCTTAATTTAGCGCAGCAAAGACATCATATAAAAATTGCCATACGTGCAGCTACAAACAAGGACTGCCTGCAAATAACGCTTTAGTGTTTATGATGTTTGTGTCTTCCCCACTCACAGCTAGCCAGTCGTGGTGAGAAAAGAAATGTGAAATGCTGAAGGAGGTTAGAAGGCTTTTAAAAGAAATCTGGAGTTCACAGCAGGCGTTCTGTTCACAGCCAGAAGGGGGAAATACTGCAACTCCTACATGTAGCAATACTCAGGATTTAAAAAGAATGAGGAAGAGGATGCAGTCCAACCATTTATGGGGCGGTCCCTGCCTGAATACCCATTTCAGAAGCTTTTAAGGACAGAAACAGAGGAGTGGTAACTTTATTTAGGTCAAGTTCTGGGAACAGAATCAAGGCCTTTCAATGAGTCAAAAGAAATCCTGCCTGAAAAGATGGCTGTTTGTTTCCTTTATTCAGGGGTGATGACACTGAAGTGTATGTGCTGCCAAATTTATTTTTAAGAGTGCTTTACATCCAATTTTCACTGATACTCATTGCATTTGTGTAAGTGATATTCCACTGCTTTTCCAGATGTAACCAAAGCGAATGGAATTCTCACCGTCCTCCATTTCTGCTGGCTTCACGGTAGCACTGCTGCCTTTGTGGAACAGTGCAGTACATTTTAATCTTTGTTTTTGCTCAACCTTACAGTCAAGCTACCCATACCCTATCTCATAATTGTCTTTCAAATATCTCTCTCTTCACCATACATCTTCATTTTAGCAGCATGGATGAGGCTGAATGTAACAACTTTGGGATTTTATCCTAAAGCTCAAGCATGAGAGGAGTCCCAAAGCCCCCCCAGCATGCTGTGTCTACATAAACCCATATGCTTCTGTTCATTCCAGTCACAGTCTCAGCTAAGAAACTGCAGTATCCAATAGTATATCTGACTGACAGTTTAGTTCTTGGCTGTTGTCTAAGCCCCAGTGGAAAGAGAGACCAATAACAGCCATCTTTGGACAAATCTGAACTGCTTTATTCTTGTAAATATTGTCTCCTCATCTTACACCCGTAAGCCTTGCGGAACAATAAAAAATTGTTCCATAGACTCTGATGTATCAAGTAGTATCTTTAAAAAAAAATCAGACCATTTCATCTCCAGGATCTGCCTTAATCCATTTTGTGCCGCTCAATACTGTGTGTTAGTTTAAGGTTAAAGATGACAGAAAGTGGCCAGCTTGATTTTCCGTAGTTTCCTCAAAAGCCCTAGTGCAGATTAGGGTTAGGCTGAGAGACCAACTGGAAGGGCTGAAAAACTGGATCTACTGATGGATCGTGCAAGACTGATAAAAACTAGAAATGTACATTGGCTTGGGACAGTGGGAACAGAAGAACAGTTTATATTGGTGAAATTACAGGCTGAGTAGGGGCTGTAGACAGGATAAAATTTATTAGCATTAGATCTGGGACTGAGGAGCTAAAGGTGCTATAAGGTTTGTTTTTAAGGTCAAGAAGCAAAGGCAAAGTGTATGGGTTTTTTTCCCCTGCTAGATTTCCATTGTCTATGATTTGTCATCTTTTAAACTGGAATTTCAGCTGGAGTAAAGGCAGGGGAGGTGGGGAGGAGTTCCATTTACCGTTAGTATTTGGGACTGAAGGAGTTGAAGAAGTACTTCCACAGTTAAGCCATTGCCATAACCCTAAATTTAGTTTTAAGTGTCACCCTAAGCCTCTTAAGGAATTAACAATGGTTTCCTTTGCCAAAATGACCTGTTATTCTAGTACTGCCTGGCCAGTGCTCTTCCCCCACAGTCCTCAACACTATTCTGAAACCTAAAGGCTTTCCCTATAATCCAGTCATCTTTTACAACCACAAATTAAACATGACTTTTTTTTTTCCTCCCGCACTATACTAAGTCCTCATTCCAACTTGGCAAGCCTTACAGTTCCCATCAAAAAGCTTTGGCACAAAGGGGCAAAACCCTAATACCAAGTCATTTTTATCCGTCACAAAAACTTTTGTCACTTGTTGATTCCTGTGGGAACAAACTACCATCTTCGTGGTCTGTCTGCATTGTAATAATAAACGCTGAGCATCTGTGCCCCTCACAGCTGTTTAGGATCGCTCAGTACACTTAACTTACAGCAGCCACTTGCTGAGTGGAAGCCTCAATTGACCTCAAATCGAAGAGTGAACTAGCAACACAGTGAGGCTTAGTGCCAAGTTTATTTTAAAGACTTATTTTAAAGCCTGTTGCTGCTACCATCCCAGTCATTTGCTAAAGCTGATTCTAACTGGCAAAAAGGAAAGAATTGTATATATATATAAAAAAAAAGACAGCTTATTTTTACACAGCATTAGTGTGCAAGAAGGGACTCAAGAGACCAGAGTTTCTGCAAGAATCGGTTGCCTCGTGGATTTCACCTACATTTACCAATAAGTAGTAGCCTTATGTAATTTCCAGCTAATTAGCTGGCTTGTTATCCAAAATTTGTGCAGGTGGTGGGGGTCTCACAGGAGGACTCACCAAAGCTGTGTAGCAACTTAACATTAACCATTCGTTATGCCTTCAGGTTTCTGCCTAATGGCTGTATTTAAAGGATTCTAGGCAAAAGTCTGAATGTCCAGAAATTGCAGCTATGACTTTATTTGCAGACATGTATAACACATTTAAAGGCATTTTCACTTGCTGTGCACTACACTTTTGCAGAATCACAGTTCCAGCTTTCTACAGAAGCCTAATTTCTTATCGTGTCTCTTTCAAGGATAAAATTGTCATTGTATTTTTGTGAACCCAAGAGTTATAAACCATTTGTTACAGTTAGAAAACTTGGGCAAAGTATTGCTGGTTGAAATTCTAGTAAAGACAGTAGTTGGGAATTTTGGCAGTATATAGCAGTTCAAAATTCAGCTTTCCAAGTGGAAAGTCGTATTTTCTTCACAATGTTCTTATTTGAAAAGTGTCTACTAGGTATAGAGACAGCATACAGTTATCTGATCAATGTGAACACTAATAAATGACAGATGAACTTAATAGTTCCATGCTGGGGTAGCCTGGGCCTGCAGTATATGTGTTCTTTATTGATTCTAAACCTTTATCTCATAGCCCAGTTTGCAGCTTGGAACAGCTTTATCTGTTATTGCTGTTCAGTGATCTCAGATGATAATATTTCCAAGTAGGGAAATCTGTAGTGAAGAGAGAGAGTTTGAATAACAGAAACAAAACACAAATGCAGAAAGATCTGGTTGGAGAAGGGAGGGGGTGTCCCTGATTTGTAAGTTGTGGTTGATGTTTAGATTAGCAGTGCTCCTTCCTAAACTTGCCTTTCTTCCCTTTTTAGGTCATTTTCTTTCTTGTAAAGATACAGAGAAAGTGTTACTGCAATTTCCAAATGTTTCTGCTAATTATAGAAAAGACAAAGGCAGCACATGGTACGCAGTCTTGCTTGTAAAAAGGAAAACATTTATATTATGTGATAAGCTGATTTAGATGTATTAGTGATTTGGGTAAAATGTTCATTGCTGAAAAATTTATAGACAGCCTGTATTTCTTCAAAGAGATTGAGCTAAATATAAAAGAAACCCTATTCTAGTGCAAATATTTTAAGACCACTGGTTTAAGTGAAAATTGATTATGTTGATTAATCTAAACTAATCAATCTATGGACCCAGACCTTCTAATTGAATTCTAACTAGTTCTAAGAGGAATTCTGTCCCTCTCATATAAATTCTGATGGAACTATGAACTAATGCTCTCACCAATACCTCTAATTTGACAATACAGCAGCTAAGAAATACCTCTATAGACTGAAGACTGAAAGAAGACTAAGAATTAAAGAATTTATTAACAGATAAGCACCGCTATCCATAATTTTTAGTTTTAAGTCGAGTGTGTCAGAGGACTGATAACTGCATGAACCATTTTAGCTGCTTATTGCTGGAAGCGACCTTTTATGCAGACTAAGCTACACATGTTCTGTCAGGACTGACCATTTTAGGAATTGTGTTGGAAAATTATTCTGCAACAATAGGTAGGACACTACAGGAGATGGTTTCCACTTCTACAAGGTGGTTTGTACAGCATATTTTAAAAAAAGTTTGTTATTTTTAGGAGTAACTTGGCAGTATAAATACACAATAACATTACAGTAAACATTACAGGAATAACTGATCTAGTAGGTTTCTTTTTTCAACATCCAATAAAGCTGTCTGCATCCTCCCCAGCCTCATATGCCTTGGGAGCTGGGAAAAGTCCCTACATATTTCAGCACGGAGCCCTTTCAGGATATCCGATCAGCCTCATCAGTGTCCAGAACTCAATGAATATTGCAGAGTAGTCCAGCACATGACTCCTTTCCTGCCCAGAGTGAGCCACAGCGTTTTTGGAGGGATGCTCCAGGTCATCCGTGGTGCATTGGCACTGGGATGCTGTGACCCAAGCCAACCTGGAGTTCTGGTAACCCTAGCAAGAACGTGGCTCTTTTCTGCCTGGCACAAAGAGATGAGAGAGGCCAGGTGCTTACCTGGAAATCAATGTACCTGGAACTTCTTCAGTGAAAAACATATGTAACAGTAATCATTACAGTATTAACTCACCATGAGCTTCATTTTTGAAACCAGCCTGTTACCACCAACATTATATCAAGTTTCTAATTAAAATATCTACGGAAAGGAAAAAAGAAGTGTTTCTGCCATTTAGAAACAAGACTGTGTAAAAACAAATACTTGACCGTACAGAAAAGCAAAACTTTATTTCATTAGATAAGAAATGCAATCTGACCCAGAACTTAGGTGCAGTATGACCGATTAACTTTTAAGTGGAACAATGTGCCTGCCTTTTTTCTGTGGAGTCTTAAATAATCCTTCCACTTTCAAAAGCCAATGCTCACAGATCCTAATAACTGTCTTCCAGTCTAACGCACCCTCTGTACCTGTGCAAAGTTTCAGTGTTTTGGGATCCCCAGCAATTACTGATTGATAGAAAGTTCCTGTATATTATACTCCTGGGGCCATTTCAAGAAAAAGTAATTGCTTACTTTTCATTATGCAGACTTTTTAATTGCAATTGTTTTATGCATGACCAATAACATTTCACAAAGTCACGCACATTAGATGTTGAGTTAAAGGTGAGAAACGTAACCATGGGAAAGGAAGTTTGACAAGAAAACTTCCTTCTCAATATGTGCTTAAGCAATAGGTTTCTAGCTCCAAAACTGACTGGAATTTAATAAACAGCCTAAAAAAAAAATGGAAGTCTTGCTGAAAAGTCTAACTAGAATTTCAGGAAGTTAGAAATAGAACCATTTTATTGTATAATGATTAAACAGCTTTGGAACAAAAGCTGTTTGGAACACTAAAGGGAACCCTCTACTGTTTTTTAAAAAAATCAAGCAAACACTAACTGAAGGATATCATCCTTCAAGCCATGGCCCTAACTCAGAAAAGGGAACAGATACACTTATTCATTTAACTAAACAATTCTCAGTGGTTATTATACGCTTCTCATAGTACAAGAAACCAAACTGACTAGTGACTGACCCTATGGATCAATTTATTTTTCCAATTATATTAGAAAGTAAAAACAACTTAAAGCCTTTTTCTTAGACTGAAACTGGGTCAAAAATAAACACAGGAGTTATCTTTAGATTAGCACATTAATTTTAAGGTCTAGGAAAATGGCAGCAGAAAAAAAAATTCAGAAAGCACCCTACCCAACAGTTCCACCACATACAAAAAATAAAAGGTTGTATCACCAGCTAAATCTAATAAAACAGAGATTTAATGCTCAAGTGTATATAACAGCATACAGCATATTTACTCTCTTATCTTCTTTCCATATATGAATCGATTGCTGTATCACTGCATCAATACAACACATTGCTGCTCCTTATCTTCCTGGTTTCGTGTATTTATCAAATTTTCCCCTGCACATCCCTTTCTTTTGAATAAACTTTATTTTAGCTGATTTGGCAAGATTCCCTAAATTCACTTACCTGGCACATAAGTAATCCTTGCTAAGAAACACTACTTTCATTCAGATATAAAGAAACCCTTGGAAATAAAAATTGCAGTCTAGAATGAGAGTGTAAACAGCCTACAACTTAGCAACCTTCCACAGGCCATGGCAACAGCTTGCAGCCAAGAACCAGGAGATGTGTATGACATACTTTGCAGACCAGATCATAGACAGGGGACTCCTGCTACTTAATTTGGTGTGTGTATGTTGCTGTGTACCATAGTAACCTGTTTCCACTTGAGCTCAAGTTCTCACACAGATGCCTCCCTATTAGCACAGCCATCCCGCAAGGTAATGCCACAGAAACCACAGCTGAGCTGTACCTGGCCCCTATGTCAGCAGCTGGTCACTTGGTTTTTCTTCACCTGTTTGAAAGAATAACGGATTTTGAAGATCAGCCCAAAAACAGATCAGTCATGTTAATCAACAGTATTACAAAAGCCTTTGAAGTACAACACACACTTCAAATATTCTCCGTGTAGAGTTACACTTGCATTACACATACATTGTTTTGAACAGCTATAAGAACACTTGAATTTTCAAATGACATTTTCTCAGTGCTTACATTTTATTCCTTACCGAATGAAACTATAATTATGCAAGCTGTCTGAAATGTCTTACACCTGTGTCCTCTAAAGTGGTTTCGAGTTTACTGAAAAATAGCACTGAGATCTAATTTTTAGAGATTCCTACTTGGTTTACTTTTATACATTAACGTATCTGCACTCTTCCATAAGCAGAAATTCTCAAGACCATTAAAGCTTATTGCTATATAAAATATTGTTGCCAAATGCCTTTCCTATTCTGTGATAAATCTAAATAGAAAAGTTAACAGATTCATATATTAACAACAGGCATTAATTTGCCCAAAATTGCATATTGTCTCAAGTATTACACTCATGACCTCAAATTCCAGGTAAGTGGAATTATTTTCTTAAATTAAGAGAATTCATTTTTGCTATTTTCTTAAATTAAGAGAATTCATTTTTGCTTGATAGTAAATTCCTTGTCTGTGAAACTTGTAGAATAAATCTTGATCTGATCTCTCACTTTTTAGGTTCCTGCCCATAAAAACAATGAAATGGGAGATTTTAAAAATATATTTATATAGGGAATGTTGGAACTAGTTCCATGCAAACAACAAGCACTTTTGAGTTCCTGTCAGTCAACTAACAATTCTTTGTACCATGTAGTAGAATATCATGTTCCAAGTTCTCAAGAACTTAATTTAAAGAACAGGTTTTTTACACTGCACACATTTATGAGCAATTTTAATTTATTACCAAATACAGCTATTCCAGTGGCTAAAATATTTCTAAAAGGCAAAGGTAACAGAGCTGTTAGAATGGTGTGATGGCCAGTCTGGATTGACAGGGGCAGCACAGTATAGCACTTGATGTGTCACTATTAGATCTCTGGAAGCATCCACATTTTAAGTGATTTAAACTGAAAGCAACAATTATGCTCTGCATTTTCACTTTAACTGTAAGTATGAATATGCAAATAAAATAATTTTTACCTTTATGATCAATGACATTGTCAGTGTTCACTACCCTGAACTGCATTAAGAGACACATAAAATAAACTACCCTTCAGCATTTTGCAGACTGTGGTTTGATAACTCCATCAGTTGCTTCCATAATCAGAAATTCTGAGAGTATCACTTCTGGATTGGGGAATTTGGCCGGTGTTATTGCCCAGTTCCTCCTCACCAGAACACGAGTATATTACGTGAGGTACTGACTGTGGCTTCCAAGTATAACAGAGCACTTGTCTTACTTTTGCTTTCAGCTGTACACACATTGCTTTCAAACTACATGAATTCTATCAGTATAAAATAATAAGCTAAACTAATTGACAGGGTTTCCTTCAACGCTATTTCTAAAGAGTGATTATGCACACAAAAGAATTTAATATTTGCATGTTGATCTCCACGCTCCTTTAGTCACTGCAGATACTTGTTTGGGTCTATCAGCCATCCTCCTGTGGGTTGGAAGTGAACAGTCTGGCAAGTTATCAGCATCAATTTAAAAAAAAAAAAAATCAAGCTTGTTGCCACCTGTGACCAGTGGAACAATCCCATGCTAGAGCCTGCTCAAAGCCAAGTACTGCAGGAGAGGTGGCAATCACAGACCTATCCACATCTGTACAAAACAACCACCTGCAGCACAGCAACATCAGTATTTGATTCCAGAAAGATCCTATGCCGAACAAGCATGAAATTTAAGACTTTTTTACGTATAACACTGCAAGAGCTGAGCCATCATTATTTACCTCCAAAAGTAACTGAGCCAAGGTAGCATATTATGTTGTTACAACTCAATTATGTCTACCTTCTAATGCTTTTCCTTTGAATATATTTAAGGAGAGAGATAGACCAGTATTCATATCATTCTGGTCTTCATGTCTTTGTGGGGAAAGTTAGACCAATCTTACTCAAATGAGGCTCTCTAAAT
Source organism: Donacobius atricapilla (assembly GCA_013397315.1). Taxonomy (NCBI): domain Eukaryota; kingdom Metazoa; phylum Chordata; class Aves; order Passeriformes; family Mimidae; genus Donacobius; species Donacobius atricapilla. The sequence continues at coordinate 756,336 of WBMY01002809.1, read as the reverse complement.
GTGTTAAACACTAAACCTCATAAGGTAGGTTTTTCTTTCTTTGTGTTTAAAAAGCATGAAATAAAAAGCACTGACTGTCAGTGCCTTCATTTGCTAGTAGAAAGACTCAAAGTGACTCTAGCAAAACCATTCCTTTTTGGAAGTCGAAAGCTAAGACTTTAGGAGAGGTATCAGATAAATCCATATCCTCCTTTGACTTTAATACCACAAAAGGATTACGTACCTCTGGAAATATATAATTCATTTTCTGTGCTTTCAGACCATCTTTTTTAAGTCATGGGTATTTAACATAGGTGCAAGTTTTAACTTAAGACTTTATGTCAGCATCAATTTAATTTATAAACAAAATAGTCTTTTACAAACATGCAAAATAGTCTTTTACAAACATAATTTACACTAGTATGACTGCAGATTGAAGTCTCAGTGGGAACAGCCAGTGGGATATTATTTTTTCAACGATGTCAAGGAAATTATAGACATTAAGGAAAAAAGAGGTACTGCAAAGAAGCTCTTCTCTGTCTGAACTACACAGACACCAAGAGAGACTGATTCTTTTCCTACTGCTTCCCTCAGCTCTGTTTTTTTGCAGAGCTCTGTGGATTTCATTAAGCTCACAAACAACCAGCTCAAAATGTAAAGGGGACTATTAAACTTCAGCAACTGATTTGGGTACGATGTAATTTTTTTTTGAAAATTGCCATTCAGAAACGCTTGCAAATATAAGAGCTTTTTGTTTAGGGACAGGCCATCGACTACAGACCTGCAAACAGGAAAGCTACTGAATTATTTCATGGCAATGGACTAGAGTGATGGATGAATGACACATTATTACCTAGAAGGGCTTATTTCAGACCTGGAGAGTTAGTACTTTGGTTTAGGACTGAGATGTATTTTAAGCAGCAAACCATGTGACCTGGATTAGAACAGCCTGAAAATTACATGGAAGTCAAATGAATCCACTCATTTCCCCACAAACACCTCTTTATGTAAATTTAGTAACAGTGTTGTCATATGACAGAATGTGAACATGTAAAAACGTCTGTGCCATGAATATGTATAACACATAAACTAAATAACTTCATATAGTTCCACTGAGACCAAAAACACTCAAAAATCTGTGAAAAAAATGTTATTTACATAATAAATCCATCTGGTAGTTACTGGTTGTCTTTCTTAAGTTCTGTTAAGGTTTATGTCCATACCACTAGAGAATGAGAGGTTTTATTTCACATTTATTATTCTGTATTTATTAATATTTGCTTTGCTGTAGCACATCTTTGTTTAAACATTACTACCTGCATAAATTCAAGGAGATAGAAACCAATTCATTTGATACATTGATCCAACTAAGCATAAAATTAACTCTACATGGATTTCAAGGAATTACTATAGTCATAGTTTTAGTATCTCAATTCATTTAAATGTGACTACATCTATTTGATCCAATAAATAGTGACCTTTTTTTTCCTTACACAAGTTGCATTACGGGTAAGTTGATGAGAACAATTGCAATTACAAGCTGTGTGGTCACATGTGTCTGGGGGCCCCGTACCCTTACTATGGGTGAGTCCCCAGATAATGAGCCTCATGATAGTTTCAACTTGAGCACAACTCTAAAACTTTATCACCATGGATGCAAGTAGCCACTCCAACCTGGTCAAAATACGTAAGAAAAACATGCGCATATGATCTTCATGCAACCATCAGGTACTTTGCTCAAGATCTTAAGTTCCATGACATGCATCAGTTGGCCACTTGTTAACTTTTCCCCAGGCTCTGCAAGGTCACCACAGATGCCAGGGAATACTCATTCACTTTGCATCTTGTTCTGACTAAGTATCATAGTTAACAGGAAGTTGTTCAATTGCTGTCAACCTAGAGTGGCTTAAAGTTCAAAGAAAACATTCCAAAGGCAGGCCTGTGCCCTACCTTTAGAGTAGTGTTTTTTAAACCCACTTTTGCTGAGAGCATAAGTGTGGTCGGAGCAATATTAAAGAAACCTCACAATTCACATTAACTATCAAAAAGAAATGATTCCATATTCTCCATCTATTTTGATGACTTCTTACATTTTATTTCATCTTATTTTTACATTTTACATCTACATTTAATGGATGTTCTGGCCAACCTTATTTACCACATCTCTACACAAGGTGACTAATTCATACAGGCTTCTGTGTGTTATTCTGGGACTAGTTAATGTAGTAGAAACGTAGTAGCCACAAAACCTGCTCCTGTGAGGGCTTTCCACAGACTGCAGCTTCCCGCAAGGCAGATCCACCTGCACCCCACATGGGGTCCTTCACTGCCTGCAGAGCTGATACCTGCTCCTCTGCAGTCCTCCATGGGCTAGAGGAACGACCTGAGTTACCATGGTCTTTTCCGCACATTGCAAGGGAATCTCTGTTCCCACATCAGCGACCTCCTCCCCTTGACCCTTTGTGGCTACAGGGCTGTTTCTCTCACGTTTTTGTCACTCCTCTCACAGCTGCTACGCAGTGTTTCTCACACTTTCCTAAATGTCCAGTCTCTCCTCACAGAGCTGCTTCCTTCTGGATAGTAAAATTAGCAAAGATCAAAAGGACAGTAGAAAAGTGATACTGCCAATCATACAGCTTTTGTGTTTTGTTTTGGCTTTGGTTTCCATAAAAAGATGCACCTGCTCATCTAGATGCAGGAGATTTCATTTGGACAAAATATAGAAACTGAGTTTTCTGTTTACTTCTCAGGCTCTCTGTTTATACATTAAAAAATATACCACTGGGAATTTTCCCATTTGTTGGGGTAGGTTTCTTTTTGGTGTAAGATTTTTCTTGGTTGGTTTGGTTCTAACCTTTAATATAATGGCTTCTGTGTGTATCCAAAATGGCATTAGCTGAAAAATATGATTACAAGTTACAACTCTGTTTAACTGATGTCAAAGATTCAGGTCACTTGGATAGAGAGTTTTATCACAAACTATGGAAGCAACTTTTGTTGTATGCAATCCCATCTACTCAGTAGTCCTACTGCATTGTTAATCCATATCCTAACTACCTATATATTAAAGAACACATGCCCAGTGCTGTACCTCATGAAAATCTTCCTTGTAAGTAAAGCCACCTTGCTTAGGCAACAGGGCATCCAGTCACCCCTTCCTCTTCAAATACACAATGACATGAAACTGGGGACAGCTGATGCTCATGAACAGCTGTCACAGTTCATAGCACTTATATTTTACCTTAACCAAGGTTCAAATCTCTTTGCAGCACACTATTTCCTGTTTGCTGCAAAGGCCTCTGGAATCACATGTGGAACACAACCATATAATTAAAATAGAACACAACATTCAGAAGATTACACAACACGTAACAATCAAATATTAACACTTCTGAACAAAGTCCAATGTAGGTTCATGCCAGGTCGTTGATTGTTCATTTGCTAACCAGTCACATAATCAGATTAGTTTTGTCCTGCAACCTAGCCCTGTACTATGAATACTAGCACCCAACCTTCATTTTGCTAGCAGAATGGCCTCCATTTAAATCACATTAAACTTGGAGGTAGCTCTGCTGTTACATACTTGAAAACATATATTAGGGGAAAAAAAAGGCAAATGTTAAATGAAAAGCATATATCAATCTATTTCTTCTATTCCTCTCTTTAACTTTTTGCAAAATTCTTGGTTCAATACAACATTATGATACTATGAAACTGAAACAATTTTGTGAGGTCATTTCATGCTTTCCTACTATTGTTTTCCTGCAGCTCGTTCATTTTATGATTTAGATAAATACATAAATGTCAGCCCAGTTTAGGACAGAACTAAGAACCAGAACACTGAAATATCCTCAAGGTAGAAATCACATTTTCCTGATTCACTGCACAAATCTAGCCCTTATGAAATTCTAGCTTTCCTGTATTTTGCAGTTAAACTCTGTATATGTTTTTTTCTACTACCTGGGGCTGCAAGGAGGCTGTATACCTACTGCTGCACATCACAGAATTTAATATGTCAAAATGGCAGAGGTGTGGACTTTTGCCATCATACTGCATCTAATGATGATTAATAATGTTTTCTTGACTACCAGGTTATTAGTGAGCTATACTGAATGCTATCAATCTTGCTCCTTGCATTCCCGAACACATTTTTGGTCTCTCTTTCTGGGAAATATCAATAAAAATCAAGCAGATGGATTCTCTGTCTCTGAAGGACCTTACTTTTCTATTATTCTTACCAAATACTGCCTCTGACACCACCAGCATGTACAATCTAAATCAAATACCTTGCACTCAGTTGAGAGGACTGCATTCAACTTAACTAATATTTGATTAAGGAATGCAAGCAGTGCTTGGAGACTAAAGCACATTAAAGCAGAAGTAGCAGCAGGATAACTCCTGCTATTATGGAAAAACGGATAAATCGCCACTGAAACACAGCTGCAGCATGTACAAGTCAAACTCCAGCATTCTCACGGTCTCTCAGAAGAGTCCATATATGCTGGAACTTGATGCCTGAGTTATTCTATCTCTTCATTCAGTTTCCCTCTCCAGTTTGGATTACTGCTTCAATATGTGCCAAAAAGTCACAGTATGAGACTCCCATCCTTTATTAAACTCTGCTTTACGTGCCATTACTTTTCCTAAGTCCTATCTGAATACTACTTTTTTCCTCAGTGCTGTAAACAACTGCTAGGTTCTGCTCATCTGAAGATGATCAAAGCTGCCTGAACAGACATTCTGACTAAGGAATTTAAATCTGATATTAGAACAGGCATTGAACTGTCCAATGAACTTAAATCACATTTTAGAAAACTACAAGCAGCACAGAAGAAGTTTCACCAGTAGTAGTCTCAGAAGAACAACCTAAAACATACAGGCAAATCTCCTACAATACTTTAAGCATCAAGAAAGTTAAACAAAAAAATATTTACTTACACAGCAGAATATCTATGCAGCTATGGAGAGAGATAACCAAAATGTGGTCTATCTGAAAAGTGAAATACTCAAAAGTTTTTAAGGTTGAACCTAGTGTAGTATGGGTACCATTTTTATTTGTAAAGCCTATTAGTATGCCAATATTGGCAAATGTCAGGGAAAAAAGTCAATTTCTCAGCAGTCTTCTATTTTAATCATGTTTTATATTTTGCCATTCCATAAGCAGTCTGAAATACAACCATTATCTAAACACCCTACATTTTTGTTTCTGTGCTATTCTAACCAACAACTTTCTACAAAACACACTGAAAATGTTCTTTGCTAACCAGCAGCATATCACATTGATCAGATAATCTTTCCAATTTATTATTCAGAAAAATCAATTAGAACAAACCTACAAGTTACAATATGTGTCTTCAACGTTATGTACTCAAATCTTTAATTGTGGAGGGGAATCTATGCTGCATAATAGACCAAAGCAATAGACATGGGTAGATAATCTGAAAATGAATGACCAATCTTCATTCTGAAATGTGTATAAATATTAACCACTTCCGAATTATGCAATGTTTGAATGTTTGTAAATAGTCTCCCATATGTAACTATGTTTGGAATACTTACTGGAATCCTATAGGCAGACTCTGAACACCATGCTTTAACACCCAAAGGCTGGGGATGAACTTTAAAGAAAATACAATCACACTAAAAGAGAAACTCCAAAAGTTTTATTAAGATTTCAACAGACATCGAAAAAAAATATTGCATAATGATTGAAAACATAATCTTTTAAACAAAGTAGCAATGTGGTATCAAGTAAAAGAAAGACTGGAACAGCTGTCTATATATGCTGTAGGGAACATGTACCAGGAAGGGGTATGACATTTTTAAAATTCAAGGGCAAATGTGAACAAGTCACGTTTTGATAGACTGACTATACACCACAGATGTTTTACAAACTGCATAGCAGTGTAAAAAAAAGAGTTTTATCCTAAGTATACTGTATTCCTGCATTTGGAGCAGTTTACAAGGCAGAGATGTTGTTTACAACATTGATATTTTAATAGCTCTGGATTCTCATAAAAAATAAACTAATTTAACAAAAAAAGCCTGTATCTACATTTGAAAATAAAAGTGCATGTACTGAGAAATAGTGTTATTTCTTAAGAAGAGTACTTTAAAAGTTCATTTTAATAGATCAACAACTGATGATACTTTAGATGCAGTTCTGCACTGTGCTACAAGCGAGGTCCTAACACCAGTTCCTCTAACTGAACATCCTCTTTTCCATAAGCACCAAGACCTGTGTCTGCCTACCATACTTACCAGGGTTCTGGGGAGTTAGAAAGAATGCAGAGTACCAAACCCACCACATGGTTCACTAAAAAATACCAGTAACCCAAGACAGATGTTTTGACGCAGATTTAGCCATAAATGCGAGCACTATCTCCTCAACTTTCAGGATCCTCCCAGTCACACAACTACTTTTACACACTGGAGAGCAGCAGCAAGGAGCCATTAGAGCTAAAAGACAAGCACTCATGAAAGTCTGTTTCCTGCCTTGTACTGAAGAATTTGTGGGTAATGAGCATTTCAATGCATTCAGACAACCAGGCTGGGGATGTAAGATTCCTACCTAAAATCCAGTTGCTATAGTCAGATCTGTACTTGAAACTAGATTCTCCTTTCCAGCTAACTGTGGTAACAGCTAAGAATTACTGCAAACGTTGCTAACTTCTGTAGAGTGCTAACTCCTTTCTTCTCTTCATACAACGAAGAAGAGAAGTTTTGGAACAAGAACATGCCATTTGAAGATCCAGGCAAAGCTTCTATTTGAGTTCTTATAATTTCAGCTCATGGCACTGAAGAATTAGTTTTGTTTATTTTTTTTCTGGGCACCTGTAGCACTCTGAAGAGAAAAAAAAGGCAGTGAATGTTTAGCTGGACTGAATCCAGAATGGGAAATGCACAGATACCAAAGCTAAGAACTGCAGCCAGACAAGCCATAAACAAGTGTCCAGTACAGAAATTACAAGTAATAAATTTAGCCATCTTTGTAAACATATCCTCCTTACCAATCTCTTTTTTTTTTTCCTATAATGGAAATATGCACTGTATTTCATTGTTCCAAGCTCTGGTCTGTTTCTGTTTTAGATTTGTGGCACAGTTGCTAAGCGCAACAGGCTAGAGACACTGACAGTAATACAAACAAGTTGGAAAGTCAGTTCAAGTTATTAAAATTTTGCTATACCAGGCCATTTTTCATAGCATGTATTCTCTGTTCACAAACTCTCTGTAAGATCATCTCTTATGGAAGACTGGAAGCAAATTGGAGTTATTGGTTTCACAAATGTGGTTTAACGTAACATTTCTGATATGCCTTATGCAATTAACAAATCATGTTTCATCTTATGAAGATGATACATTTGCTATACATACCAGGAATTTTAAATGCTCCTTAAAAAAAGCAGCATTTTTATAGACAATTTAACAGAAAAGGAGACAATACATCTCACAATACCACAGAACAGGTAAAGCCCTTTCATTAGCTGCACTATAAATTCATAACTGTTCATCACATACTTTGAATTTCTGACTGCTCAAGCAATTTAACCCTCAGCCAACTGCAGGACAAGGAAAAAATTTCTGAACATTTGACATTGATATAATTTTAAGTGTGAGAGTAAAAACTAGTATTCCATGGTTTTAGCTCTAAAAGTTTTGCTCCCAGAAGTAAAACAACTTTTAAGAGTTCAGAAGAAAAATAGCAATTGTTGACATGTCAAAACAAAGTTGTACTAAAAATTAAGCTGCTGTCAATCTGAGTTCACTTAGATCATTCCTAAAAAAACATTTTAAAAAAAAGCTGATCCTAGATCACCCATTAACTAGGAAGAGCAGTAGAACACTGATTTCATGAGAAAATATGTGCTTAAAATGCTGTGTTTGAGACATTTGTTATAAAGTTTTGAATTCTTCCTTATCTTTCAAATATTTGGATTATAATTTGTTTAAAAAAACCCAACCAGATACAGAAGGTACAGGATTTGGACAGGACTTTCCTCTCACTACAGTTCAGCATTTCCTATCCATATGTGGATACCATTTAGAGGCCATTTTTGAAATGTTATCAGTCAACAGCTACATGGGCACCAGTGAATCAGAAAACACACCATAGGATTTTGTTCTTAAATTATATAAGTTAGATAAAACTACCCTGTCCAGCAAGTTCTGAATTTTTCAAACGTTAAGGCAACTCTCATTACTTCCCAGCTAAACAGTGTTATAAAAAATAAATGTCACTTCAAACCTTATATACACAGTGACAGAGTAGATTTAGCTAGAAAGTATCTTTAGTACATTAATAAAGTGTCTCGTCAAATTACCGAGGTTATATCAGGTGCTTGAGTGTATGTGCAACTGGAGTGGCTGCAAAGCTTAAAGTACTGGTTTCAAAACAGAGCGCAGTGAACGTCCCTCCTTGGTGAGCTCTCGCGTCACACACATACATGGCAGCGGCACAGCCTCCTCTCTTCTCTCCACAGCGTTGTAGCTACACTTCTTCAAGTGGTCAGCCATGCTCACAATGTCAGCAAACTTCCACTCATTCACAGTACAAAAGGCTGTACTGAAGCGCCAAACCTAGAAAATAAGCTGCACTTAGGTTCACAATGTTTTAAGATACCTGAACTCAGAGCAAGAAATTACATGCTTGTGCTATAAAACTTCCAGATGATGTTGTCAATAACACATACTAAAGATCAACATGACAAAAATACACTATATAGGATTTAGTGTGATTAGTCCCAGGCTGATTCAGACGCCAAGACAACTCTGAACACTCGGAAGAAGCAAAGGCAGTATTTTTTGTGTCCACGAAATAGATACAATCAGAAGTTAAATGACAAGGTATTTTAAGACCAGCCACAAGAGTTTGTTTCTTATCAATATCTGCAGCTCCAAAGGAGTGCAGCAAATACTCTGCAGTTTGGGGTTGGGAGAATGGGAAAAAACGTATTACACAAAGGTCATCCAAAGGTTTTAAATTATTTCAATATTTAAGGCATTCAGTACCAAGGCCATAGATATGATCTCAACAGGTTTGAAAAAAAAAAAAATTGCTGTAAACACTACTCGGGCAAGGAAAGCAAACTTCGTAGGCAGCTTTCCCACTTCTATGGAATATTGATCTTAAAGCAAATCATGGAGTGATCTTTTAACATTTTATCATATTGGAAAAAACAGAAGTTCATTTACTTACATCCAGCAAAAACTAAACAGACCCTACTTCCACTTCTCCAAGTGTGGAGAAGACTAAGAAAACCTGCAGCAATTTTCACTTTTTCTATACAACAATCTCTTTCTTGAAAGGTTATTATACCAAAATCCAGTAGTAACAGACATAATACCAAGAGAAAAAGCAGAAACAGGACCAATGTAATACTTTCCCTTTCACATTCAAAATAAAAAAAATATAGTAACTTACCTTTTCTTTTACCTGCCAAGAACTTCCTTCTGGGCACTTTCTCTTCTCCCAAAGCAGTATCACCATTCCACGTGCTTGAAGCAAGCTTCCACACACATCTCTCATTAAACGTGACACTCTTGAAAGTTGACATAAACTAAAGCCGTCCAGAAAACTAGCAATGTGCTGCAGCACCTCAAAAGGTAGACTACTCAGATGGTCGTTGTGTAGTCCAATTAAGCAGCTTTTTGCTGGTTCTACTAATACTGTGGATATGCAAGGCTGAACTCCAAATGACCGTAAGTGGCGGTCATGAATAATTTTTGCCCCTTGTGTTGAAGGGCAAAACCTTCGTTGAGAATATGTACACCCATAATATGCCAGAGGACACCTCTGCTCCATCCAGCCATTAAGGCCAGCATGAATGTCTCCATGCACATTCTTAAAATGCGACGAAAATTCATTCCTTCTAAACAACTGTCCACAAACAAATGTAAACATTGAACGCTGTTTTGTTTGGTATCTAGCCACATATTCCAATACCAAATCCAATCCAAGAGTCTGGAATGGACTTGGATTTGAGAGCTGTGGGTTGGCATGATCACATGCAGAAGCTGAAGCTATTTCCCCCACCATTGTATTTGTGGCCAATATAGCAGATGGGAGAGAAAATGTTTGGGTCCCAAAGTCAACGTGATACACATCGACAGCACGACTTTCTGATATCCCCCTACCTCCGGGAGAATCTCCTAAGCAAAACAACAGAGCTGCAGTGATTAGATCAATTCCCTGAAGACCCATAGGATCTTCTGTTATCTCCAAATCTGATGTATCAACAGCTTTGTCTTCTTTTGGTGTTGACCAATAATGGTTAACAAGGAATCTGTACGATCGATGCCGTAGAAGTGAAAATGCATCTATGTTTCTCAATCTTTCTTGCTCCACTTGTCTCTCTAACATTTCCTCTTCATTAGCATTATGGGGAAGTACTATATGATTAGCATTGCCATTAACTAAGTGGTCAGCTGGTATTACTTCAACTTGTGCTGTTACAGGGCAGGAGCTGCAAGACTCCAATGCTTCACCATCATGAGATGCAGTGCATTCACCATTTGCTACACTGGATGGTTTTGAATTAGATACACCAAGATCTTCACTGTGGTCCAACACCTTTGAACATTCATTTTCTACATGAAAGCCATTACACAAAAGTGAGGAGTTACTGAGGTTTAGATTTAAGTCATGGTTTTGCACTACATCATAACAAACATCACAAGCACCATTTTGCTCCATGTGCGAATTTTGACTCAGGCTATCAAAGCTCATTCCCCCAACAGCTCCTACATTATCTTCATCTGGATTTTCAGAGTCAGACTTTTTATCCTGAATAATACCACTAGAACCTTGTTCTTTAATCTTGGGATCTTCCTTCATTTCATGTGGTGAAACACAGAGGTTTGAACTTAACATACCAATGTCTCTTGTAGCAGTGTTCAGGATATCCAGAGCAGCAGCTAAACTCCTCGTTGTTTCTACAGTAGCTTGATAAAGTGCACCATAGGACTCTTCATCGACAGGCATCAAACCATTGGTATGCACTGTATTGGGGGCACTTGATTTGACAGAGGTTTGCTCTCTGGGTTCTGGTATTTGATCACCTGCTTTTGACATCATAGTTGCTACTTTAAGTGATTCTAATAACATGCGCTGGTCTTGAAGAGCTAAAGCCATATCTAGCTGCTCCACTTCATCAACATCTTTACTTAGGTTTTCGTAAGATTTGCGGTCAGCATAACTGACTGGCCATCTATTCCACTCCATGGTACAACATACCACACTTGCAGGACAAACTTCTAGATGATCAGCAATTTTATTTCGGGCTACTATGAAGGGACATCCAAAGCCACTGTTCAAACAAGGCACTCTTTCAAGTGGACATAACATGCGATGTTCCTCAGCTTTACATGAGTGAAAAACTGCTCCACAAACCAAGGGGCAGCCAATCAAATCACAGGAAACTCCTGGCTCTGGTCGGGTCATACAACGACGGCTGACACAGTTCACACAGTGTAAGTGTTGCTGATGTTCCTCCATTTTTGTAAATCCAATTCTGAGTAAAGAGAAAGGAGACAACAGCATAAAATATTAACTTAGTATTTACTAGCTACTATTTGCAGTTTTGCATGCTTGATCAATAGACATTTTAAGAAAACAAGTATGTAAGATTTCAAAGAAATGGTGCTTAACAGTTCGGCTGAAAATTAAAACTACACATTTGTATCAGAGCCTAGAACATAGTCTATGCATTTGTTTACCAGGTCTAATATATGCAACTTAAATAAAAATGTAATATAATCCTTCACTGTGGAATAGCCCTTTTTCCTTGCCCATTGCAAATAGATCATTCCATGAAAAACAAAGCATGACCTTTGACTATATAGCCACCTACCTAAAATTATAAATGATACAATTACACTGAGTACAGAGACAAAAAAAAAGGAAACCAGATTCATCCTCATGTCCAATTCTCTAAATTAAACAGAGACCGCTTGTTCCCCAGGCTGCCTACTACCACCTAAGCTGCAGACACCTTCTTCTTGCAGATCTGTTTAAGGCAACCTGCAGCCTTCAGCGAACATCTCAATTCCATGCCATGTCCCATTCTCTCCCCACTCCCTGCTTCTGACAGACTGCAGTCCTTTACAACAGCTCTTCACTCTTTTTCTTTATCTATAGCCTATAGCCCCTCCCTTTGTTTTCTACAGTAGTTATTGTACAAGGGTAGCAATAATAGTACATAATTGCACTACATATTAAATAAGTCCTTTTATTTCACTGAAAACATTTACATAAAACATTAGTTGCCAACATGGTCCTATCTATATGTCCACTTCAATCCACAAAATGTAACTTTTTAATGCAACCTATGGCCCCCCTGGTCACAACAGCAGCAATTCAGAGTGTAAGGATATCAACAACTCTGCATAACAAGGCCAAACAGCAGTAAAAATCAAAATACGTATACATCCATGGTGCAATCTACAACAACCCATTGACACCAAGAAAAAATTCAATTCTTTGTTGTGGCATGGAAAAATAAATAAAAAACAAAGGAAAAAAAAAAAAAAGAAAAAAAGGAAAAAAAAAAACAGAAGAGTAAACTTTGTGTCTTTGTACCACACTTTGAGAAAGTCTGGAACTGCACTCTAGCTGGAGTGCAGGCCCACACAAGCTACCAAGTTCTCCCCTATGCTCTTACAAACTGTCTCTCAGAAGTGATACCAGTGGGGATTAAAGTTCAGAGGTATAAAACGCTCAAAGAATTTAAGATTAATAAAAATGGTTCCTTATTTTGCTAACAAGTGCTCTCATGCATTGTCTTTAGACTAAACTCTTCATGTTTAATGCATTAAACCTTCTTAAATTAAAATTATTCTAAACTATGAAAACTGCTTATCTTCAACTGAAGGTAAAAGGAAACAAAAGTGCCTTTTAGAACTCACTTTAAATAATTTGAAGCATTTAAATAGAAATCTATGTGACACTTTACTCATTTGTATTCTTTTATAATGCTTTGAAATACATGCCAACTTTAAGTAGCAATCAGTCCTCATACCCCCATGCATTGTAATTTGGATAACTTAAATATTTTAGCCACCCACTCTCCTGAACACTTTTAACAAAAAAGCATATGTGCTACACTTAGCAGGCAAAACACAGCTGAATTTCCCCCACCATACCTTAGCATTTATATACTGAGTAACAGTAAATTTTGAATTAATTGTCAAGTGTATCAGTCACTGGACTCAGTGACTGACTTGTTCAACATTTTTGCAAACCTCTCTGGCACACAACCTGCTTTTGACTTGCAAATTAAGTCAGATAGAATCTACTACAAAGAGACTAAACATTCAGTAAAGAATGAAAAAATTATTTGACTTCTCTGATGATAATTTTAGTTCTTTCAGCAAAGCCCTCTGAGTAATTCTTGCTAAATACTGTGGCCTGTTGCTAGACCAATGAAAATTGCCATCAATGCTGAAAACCAAACTACTCCTCAAGTCAACAGGTGAACAGAGATCAAGAGGAAGCTCTCAGGTTATATGTGTATTTTAAAGTGCATAAGACAAAATGGAAATAGCACTGAAAATTACAATTGCTAGTTTATAATGCCAGAGCCTTTAGAGAGGCCAGCTCTTCGTCTGTGGGAGAGTCCTGCTCCCATAAAGCAACAGCCTGCTCACTTCAAGCAGGCCAGAAGTGAGCCACTTGGAGAGCAGCACGCAGCTGTGTTCAGGGCAGGAGTACCTGCGGCTCTCTTAAGATGGGACAGTGTGTTGCTAACTGGGCTCAGCTGCATGGGTCACAGCTGCCCATGAGGGTACCCGAGATGATCTCTGCCTCACTCTGGGGGTCAGGGACGCTTTCACCCTATCCAGCAGCTTTGCCATCCACTTGACAGCAGCCCAGGTGAAAGGAGGGCACTCATGTTATGAGTTGCCAGTGCCCTTTCTCACTGGGAGAAAAGCTGGGCACAGTCTGACAGCAGCCCGGGGGGTAGTGCTGTCAGGACTCCCACAGGAGCAGGTGAGTCCCTCCACAGCAGTGAGGGGCAGGCCTGGGCTGCCCTGGGCGCCGCAGCCCGGGCGGGCCGAGACACACGTCCATTCCAGACCCTCGTGGCTGCCGGCAGCCCATTCCATCCCGATTGTGACACCCGGACTTCAGTGGGAATTTCACATCAACATCAGATGATGTTAAGATGCGTTGCATGACAGCAATCTGGACCAAAATTTTACTGATTTTGGGCAAGGTGGACGAGCCACCTTCGCTTAACCCAGAAAAGGGACGTACATCAATTATGTTGGGAAAACGGCACACACACTGCCAAGCCAGCACTATTCTACTGCTTCTAGGCCAAAGCTGGCCCACATGCAGCAGCTCAGAACACAGTCAAACTGAGCTCGTGTTTGCCTGCACCGTTTCTGAAGACATACCCTAAATTAGTCAACCATCACTAAATACAATCTTTAAATAGCCTGAGCTTACACAGAACATTCTATTAAGACAGTAAAACATCCTCCTCCCCAGCACACTATCTTGGTCTTTACAAGTCAGATTGCGAAACCTGAGTTGCACAATGATACTGGCTTTTCTCAGGCTCCTGAACTCCTTTCACTCATAAGCTAATATTCATCAAAACTTAATTATTTCATATAAGCAAATGACCTTTCAAAGTAAAAAGGAAACAAAATCTGGTGAAAACATCAAATGTCACTAACAGAAAGTGTGTGAAAGCCAAAGCTGACACTAAAATCCCAAGTCTTATCAATAGCTAGATGCTAATTTGTTCTACTACAGATGCTTCTGGTAGAAGCAACTGCAGGTTGGTTTTACAAAGAAACAGTTATGCACAAAATCAATTAAATAACTGAAGTAACTTATTCTCTCAGTTTCTATAAATAAGAATTTTACTGGTCACCAAAGAAGCTTGATATTAGTTGCCATTTATCTTAAAATTCAAATCCTTTGGGTGATTTTCTAAACATTTAATTTAAGATCAGTAGACCATCAGCAGAACATTCACTAAAATTCTGCATTCTGCTTACAAGCCTTAACTCCTCACTACCTGCTGCAAAACTTCAATTTAGTCAGAATGTTGCACTTTATTTATAAGTTACTACAAAGCCTCTTTAAATATATTAATGTCCTTTTATGCATTTTTAATTTTAATACTTCAGCTTCAAACTCAACAGCTGTTTTGGGCAGTCATGAGTTCCTGGACTGCTTGAACTACTTTAGGCTTCTGATATAATTCAATTCTAAAATTGCAAATTAAGTCCAAAGGAAAAAAATAAATGACCCTATCAAACTGGTAAAATAAATAGATAAGACCTCAAGAATTAGCGCACTGATTAATCAGTAGATGGCCATGACTCACTCTATTTTGTAAGCTAACTTGGTAAATCGCAGAACTTAGCACCTCTTTCATTCATAGATTAAGAGCATTCACATATGAATAATTTCCCATTAAAGAACAACAACCAATATATCATTAGTATTATACTGAAAACAAGAACCACCCTCTTCCCAAATATTGCTTTGTAAAGAAAAAAACCTATTGGGTAAAGGGGAGATAAAGAAAATTCTCGCTGGAGGTAACAAGTCCTTTTATTTCCTCTAATACAGCAAATTGAAAAGGCTAAAAAAGAATGTCATTGCTGACATAAAGAAAAATACCTGTCGCTAAAACATGTACCAATAATATTTACAGTGTTCATATCCCACTGTGTTCCTTGTCACAATATGGTCAGAAGACAGTGTCAGAACAATGACTACAGCAAGAACGAACAGCTGTCCTTTTCTGATAGTGTAGTGTCAGCAACCAGCTTCAGTTCCTTCAGTTCAGGGTGTCGAAGTATGTACACTTGACTGTTACTAGCAGAGAAACCTAAAAATACATCCCGTTCCAGTGAGGTGACCACTGCTCTCAGAATTTGTGCCATCACTTGATGTTATTGTACATACTATACAGTCAGCTGACTAAATCAGCCAGAACATGCTTTGAAAATCTGTCATAATTAAAAGGATTAAAATTCCAGCTGCTACAGCCACGTGATTTCCAGTTGCTGTTGTAACACAAACATTAAAATAGCATAATAAGGGTTTCAGACACACACTGTGCTTCAGTTGCAAGTGTGAGCTCTCACTTTCTTCTATACCACAAAAAATGTACTTAGCATTATCAAACCCAAAGCCTGCTTGTTCACTCTCTCCTATATGAAGTCTTTGGGCTCAATAAAACAGGAAATCACAGCAACCATTACTGCTATTGGAGCCCTCCATTACATAGCCACCTTTTAGTCATCAAACCTATAAAGACTCCTCTATCAAATTCAACTGAATAGAACAACAGGTTCTTAAATTACTGCTTCAAGGAAGTAGAAGACTAGAGACACACAAGCTGTACTACAGGTTTAAACTCCAAGGAGCATCCAAATCCACCCACAAGCAAATACATGCAAACCATACTAAAAAATTCCCTTTTGTTTTTGGACACTGCAGAAGTGATGCTTTAAGTTTTAGCCTTTATATTTTTCAGATCCTGTACTGGATTGGTGTATAACTCCAAACTTCACAGAGTGTTAGTAAGCTCTCATCACAGTTTGGTCAGACAAAACAATCCTTCCAGGCCTGAGAACTAACGTGATCATCACAGCCTCAGGCCCTGAAAAGTATAAACAAAAGTTAATTTGGGGGGAGAAAACTGGGGGAATGTGAGTTCATTACCTGAAGCTGTAATTGGACAATTAACCCCTGATTTGTAAATAGACCAAACTTATATCTGCCCAAAAAACTCGTGACCGTAATCCATCTTGGGTGTAGCCTCTGCAAGGCTCCTGCACTGCCCAAGGTGTATTGGCCTTTAATAAATACTCACTTTATTCTCCAGCTCTGTCTAGCCTCTGTTCTAGGTAGCCAGTCCAAGGCATCAGAAGAAACAGCTGTATTTCTCAATCTTCCATCTTTTACCCAGATTTCTGTCAGGAGCTTCTCTTTCAGATGCCAAACTTAAATTCTCAACCTTACACGATACTAATTACTGCCCCCCAAGTTCATCAGGACAACCCTTATTTCTGTTACAAGGTAGACCAGGGAAGCCAAAACTACATTCAAAACAGTTGGATGGATGAGTGTTCACCGCATTCTCAAACAAATTTATCCACAACAAAGATGAGAGCATATTCCCTGGCTGGTAGTGACTGCACATACTGAACATACTAGAATGAGTCTACATTAATTTACTGTTAATCACTGAAAACATGAAAAGAGTTTCAATTACTAAAGCCTACTATGTAAGCAGGACGCTAATTCAACCACTACCATCATAGTCTACAGCTATTATTATGTATTCCACAAAAGAGGCAGAAAAAGGTTACACTGAAATATGGCTTTTTACTGCAAGAGAAAAAACTCTAAGGAAGACCATACTCCTGGAAAGATTCCACTTTCATCAGTGGTCTAGCATCGAAGGAATATATACGAGCTGCTTTTTTTAAGCATAAATCAAAATTATCTATCCACCTCACAAACAAACCCGACCAAAAAAAGAGAAATCTCTAACTACAGCAGAAATAATGAGCACTAGAATTATAGGGAATTGCCATCTTTTTTATGCTAACCTTATAAGGAAGACTTTACCATGTCTGCCTCTGCCCCAAATATGCTTTCTTCCTAGTGGCAAAACATCTTCCTACCATTCAGAGAATATGGTGAAATTATTTTCACCTAAATCATTGTAGCGAGAAAAAAAAAATAGCATTCAAGGGAAAAAGAACCAAAGCAAAACACTGCTTTGACTGAAGCGGACCCTCTATGGATGCCCTATGTGTCTGGCTTTGTTACATTTTTGAATAGAAGCTCGATGAAATGACGGAACACTTTCTTCTATTCCTGTTAAACTCAGCTAAAAGAGTGCTAAAAATTAAAAGCAAAACTACTAGGCTTTTCTTTAGAGTACTTTTGTGACAGATCTGCCATGCATTCTTGCTTCCTTGACAGATTCCCGAGAGAAGAAACCCAAAGACCTCAATGTGCCTTTGGCCACACACGGACACAGGACAACCACACGAGGAACAGCTACACCTGCTGCATGGCTCAGGCACAAAAGCACTCTACCTGTAGAGACGGTGACAGGGCAGAATCAGCTAGACAGCCAGTAGATTTCATGTGTAAAGCACTTCTGAACTTGAACACAGTGTGACTCCTTGATTGCTGCGGATTCTGCAAGAAATGAGATCAGAAGTAAGGTTTCATTGCCATTGTAGACATTACTTTCTGTATGTACCGTCCCCATGAAAACGTCATGTGCTTACACTGTCTGAGGCTACAAATACTGACATTTTTTGTGGATTTGAGGGGAATATAAACAAGTTTTTAATAGACTTCCCACGTACAACCTAAGTTCTGTCATTTTAGCTTATTGCTAGCTGTTGGTCACACTGGATGGTAACCTAATTATATTTAAGGCTGTAAGACATTATTAAAAGTTATTATTCTGACCTACTGCACTAATTCACTGCTCTGACCACTTCAGGAAAAAAAAAAACAAACTTGTATGAAAGACTGCAACAGTTGGAGAACTAAAAGCAATAAATAAAGTCTGATTCTTTTATGAAATGCATTTTAGTCTAGTTAAAAGTTGTCCATCTTCAGTCTTCATACATGAGAACTTATTAAGCAGTTGCTTACTATTAAAAAGCTTTTTACTGTAACAAGATGCTTCTTCTATTCCTTCATGCCCAAGGATTACCACTAACACTTAACAGAGGTGAAACCGAGGCGATATGCCCAAAGGAACAATGATATGCTTATCCCAATAACAACTCAAAAATCCCCCAGAAAAGCAGGAAAGAAAATAAGCCATTTCTCAGCAACCAGACACAGAACTACTGGAAAAAATAATGCATTTTGGTAGTTTTAACCACCCAAAAGAAACCAAAAATAAATCCTTGTTATGTAATATTTTAATTCATACATGCTGCTGCCAAAGAATTCCTGACCTCTGCATACTTACAGAAATCAGGCCAAACATCTCATTAATGTACTGTTTCAGGTCTTACTACACAAGTTTATCCAGCTCCCACAGCAAAATGAGAAAACAACTTTAAAGTAAATAGACTATGAAAGCAACTTCTTTCCAACATCCAACACTGAAGTGCAATGTCATGTATTCTGTCCATATCAAGTTATTTTTTTCTGTTAAAAAGATACTCTTGTTAGTAGACAATGGCCTAACTAATATGCAGCAAAATAGACAGCAAAAAAATTTAACAAAAAAATTTAACAGACATACCCACAAGGGTATCTTACCAGATTATACTGAAGCAGAAATGATGGGAGTTTGTCTCAAAACATTTTGAAAAATTGTAAGTAAAACAAATGAAATTGATATTATAAGACAGTTTGAACAACTTTATTCTATTTTCAGGTATTTCCCTTTCTTATCGAATGAAAGACACTTTTCGCAGCAACTGTCAGGCTTTTCCCCCTTCCAAGCTGCTTGGTTTTAAAACCAACAAAACAGGAAAAAAAAAAAAAAAAGACAGTTTTACTTAAAACTATTGTCTAAACAAAACCTCACCTATCTCAAACAGCTGTTAACAGAAAGCTGGGAATATATCTCATAGTGAGCACGTTATACCAGCTCTTTCAATACGTTTCTAACATGAATGAAGAATTGGAAAACACAAGCATCTTCACTACAAGTTTGTACAGGGTTTGAGGACATACCATTATTCATCTATTTGTTATCTCTAATATAATTCAGACCGCCTTTTCCAAATGTCAACAGGCTTGATGTTATTTCTTTTTGCCCAAGGACTCCAGCTGAACGATCCTATCCCAACACATTCCTTATCTGGTGACAACAGTGACTCAGACAAAACAAGGTTTTGTAAGAGTATTAAAGCTTTGCCAATAAAGCACACTCCTGTAACGATCCTATTTGCAATGAATCTATCACACCAACAAATTTCTCGGTCAAACAAGACTTTTGGAAAATTACAGTTTGTACTAGAGATGTTTCTAAATAAACAAAAGGCTGAACTTCATCAAGACACCACCCACCTTCCAGCAGCTCTGTAGCTAAGTCTGAACCAGGTATTACAATCAGCCTGAACCACTACCTAAAGTTTTACATGAACAGTTGTAACTACACCACTCAGAAACTTATCTCACCACGCCTCTCATTCTCAGGACTTAAATTTAGACCTACCATTTTTTCATCATAATTTCACATTAAGAGCTTAGATCAATGTTGATCTAAGTTCTTAATGGACATTTGGTAAGAAACAGCACAGTCAACTCAACTGGATGTTCTACTGACTGTAGGGGTTTGCAGGGTCCTGAAGCTTCAAACAGCATTAGCAGATTATTATAAAATTATAAAAAGACACCAAGTGTTGCATCAGAAACTATTAAAAACAGTAGCTTGCAAAGTAAGTCAGAATCTAGAGCTCCCTGCCATTTCAACTCTCTTGGCCTGTTCCAGACCGGTTTGTATTACAAGACTTTTCAGTCTTTTTCCTTCATTCAATATTGAGACTAGACAGTGTCCTGACACCTAGGACAACTTACACAGATTTCTCTGTAACCATCACTAATGTAAATATTCTTTTCTTTGCGGTCTGTTCAGGAATACTTACCACCCTTTATACAATCTAACCATCTCACCAACAGATACATTATCTTTATTCTTTTTATGCAGATAAGGAAACTGAAGGGAAATTGTCACCAGTACAATGATGTCTATACACGATTCCCTGCCCCCATCTTTATTCCACTAGATCTCATTGCCAGAAGCAGACAGCATTTGACTCCTTTTAGATAGAGCCCACCAAAGAAATAGGTCTATCGATATGAGGGAAATTTTGTTGCTTTTAGTTCAATTGGACGGAAGGCAAAACAGGGTTTTCTTACACAGCTGAAATCTGCAGCAGCCACAGGAATTCATTTGAAGACTAATTACCATATGCTCTCTTATTCACAACGTTGTAGACTACACCCTCTGTTGTAGACACTCTTTACAACCTAAAAACCTGGCTGTCCAGAAACATGCAGAAATCTTGTCCAGAAACTTTCCAACCAGATATTGCTTGTTAAACACAGCACTTATTTTGCCCATTAGACTTCTAACATCAAGATAGGAGGCAAGAGAAATACAACCCAAGTTTAAGAAGTTAATTGACTAAATACAGAATTTAGTGCAAAAGAATGTTCAGGCAGCAGAGTAAAAACGCTGCTTTTGCATAGCCTTTGCCCATTCTGCTGGGTATCCTCCCATCCTCTAACACCTTCTAACTTTGGAAGCAAATGAGAGAAGAGACCCCACAGAAAGTCTCAGCTTGTAGTACAATCCCAATTACTCTCTCTAATCTATTTCTTCTCTCAATGAAACTTGACCATTATGGAAAAATTCCACATAGATATTTACATGCATACATAGGGGAAGACAGTGTAAAGCTGCCAGTGCATTTTTCAGTATTCCAGGTACTTGACTTGCTTACCAACAAAGTTCTTCCAATATTTTTTGTACTTCTGGGACAGGGGTGCAGAGGGGAAGGCCATAAATAACTGACATCCTCCTCAAACGGGATGCATGAACCTTAACCTCCCAAATCACACCACGAGTTAAGCTGAATCATTCAACACGAAGCAGAAAGCAGCAGGTGTGCAGGTGAAGGACTTCACCATCAAGCACTCCACACTCCACACTAACAGAGAAAGCAGAGGAGGTATCTTGCCTTAAGTGCTAGCACCAACAAGGTGAGGCTGTTACTTCAGGGGCACTGGGTTTGGACTAGTATGCTAACAAACACTTATCTGGCATATTAACAACATAATCAACAAAAGGGAAACAAGGATTATGAAAAGCTCCTCAGGCAAATCCGAGCAGAGCTTTAAAGAACAAAAGAAAGCCACCACTCCAGCCCATGGGTTATTTCCCTAAAAAATTCTGAAGACCTGCTGCGAACAACAGCGACACTAGAACTTTTGCAAGTGAGGCCACACAACTGTTCCAACAAGCGAGCCGTTCAACAAACTGCTGTCATCTCCCTGTATGCTTCTGACTGCCGACCCGTGGGGTTACAGGAGTACAACCACACGACATTCCTTACCTTCATAAAGGAGGGAAACAAAGGCTCCACCGCACGTCAAAAAACTGCCATTAAAAAAAGGGACTGAGAAAAGACAAAAAGCACCATCTCTTG
The DNA here is from genome assembly GCA_013397315.1 of Donacobius atricapilla. NCBI lineage: Eukaryota > Metazoa > Chordata > Aves > Passeriformes > Mimidae > Donacobius > Donacobius atricapilla. The sequence continues at coordinate 734,184 of WBMY01002809.1, read as the reverse complement.
AACGGTCTGAACACATCTACTCGAAATAACACGAACACGGGGGATTAGAGAAGGATTTCAGCAATACCTCCGGATTATTTGCTCTCTTCCCCCTCCTTTCACGCAGAAAGGCGACTCGCCGACTGCGGTCTCCACCGCAGCAGGCAGACCCCAGCCCTACACCCTTCCCACGGGCTATCGCGACAACCCGACAGCGCTGGCAGCACGGCGGGCTCAGAGGAAGCGGCCGCGGCA
>WBMY01002809.1:648845-733667 GCA_013397315.1 Donacobius atricapilla | reverse complement strand
GGCGGCCGCAGTCCGGCCCCGGCCCGGGGGCTGCTGCGGCCGCTCTGCCGGGCCCTCCGGTGCGGGCCGGGCCGCGGGCCCAGACAGCCCCACTCCGCTCACCTGGGCCGGGCCAGCAGGCTCGGTTCCAGCGTGGATCCACCACCACCACAATCCATCCTGTAACGAAAGACACCTTTTCTGGGCCTCTGCAGGCACCGGGCCTTCCTAAAGCTGTCACCTCAACAAAACCTTTCCTGCCTGCCGTCACAGTACACCTTTTGGTGTTACTGGCAATGCTGCTAAGATCGTTCTTGGAGTGTGTTAGATTTATGGTCCAGAACTTTACTCCCAGAAACTTGGCCGTGCACCCACAGGTGCTGGTTGCTGAGCCTTCATTTGCAGGTTCCACCCTTCAGCCTGCGGAAGCCGGTCTTTTAAGAGGCTGTAACTAGGTGGGAATTACACAGGATAGGAACCCCTGTAAGGGTTCTTACTCCTCATATGCATGCAACGTTTTAATGGGCTGCAGTGTGTCTTAAGAGTCCTGAGGAAAAAAAAGAAGTTTAACTTGGACCATGACCTTTCTTCAGAGGGAAACTATTAAATGTAGAGCTAGGTATTTTGTGGCCACAGAAGATACAGAGTGAGTTGATAAGAAAAATTATGTTTTTTCTTTGAACTTCCAGGAAAACCTTCTTGGTCTGCACTTAGTTTCTGAAGACCTTATTTCCCTGCCATTTCTGTAGATTTCTGTTGGAGAGAGGTTATACGTGTTTAAGATCTAGCCAAATAGATCCTCTCAATCTCTCAGCACCCAACCCAGGTATGGGGAGTTAGTAAAAATGTGACAGTTTCAAGTTTGACATCTTAGAAGAGTCTTACTTTTTCTTACTCTAAGAGAGCACGAAGGAAAGGCATAAGTAATCATTTCCATGTTAGCTATGTAAGACAAAATGTAAGGTGACTGTAATATTGAGGCATCATTGCCAGCACTTCCTATAATAAGCACTGTCAGGTTTGCCCCACCCTTATATGACAGCCTTGGTCTTCCTTGATCCTGAGGACAGGCCCTTTTTCCCCTCATAGGTTTGATTATAGGATCAGTATATAATAATCTAGCCAAGTGAGCTCCAGAAGATGGCAGGAATTGGCACCATGACTCAGAGAAGCCAAGCAGAATCGTTTCATCTGCTCATCAGACAATTATATAAATTGCTGGGCAGAATCCATGCAGACAGTCGCTGGTTTTCACAACTGCCTCTTACTGGCAATGCCTGCTGTGGGACAGGTGAGGTTACTGCGCTGCTTACTCTCAAAACAGTGGAGTGTGCTCACTGGCTGGCTGAGGTATTAATTACACAGGCTGTTGTACTGCTTTTGTGGCTAGCTGGCCCTGTGCTGGAACTGAGTTTCTGTGACAGAAGCAAGGGTTTTATTTTAATTGGTTCTTTTGAGTGAGGAGAATGAATTTCTGTGGCTTGGACTTCCTTTCTCATACCTCAGCTGAGACTTGTCTGGTCATTTAGTCATTCAGGGAACAATCTGCTTCTTCTCTAATGCTTTGGTGCTTGTACTTGCTCATGGTCCCAGAACTATCCCATGGTCCCCACCTGACAATCATTATTCTCATGAACTGCTCTTTAAGGTGAACAGGCAAGTTTTAATCATACCATTTGGCTAGCACCACTGACCTACAAACCAGGAGGTCTTTGAGGATTCACTGGATGAACCACTGGAGGGGTTATTTTCTACTGTCTTAAATCCAAAACAACTAAAACTTCATTCTGCTTACTCATAAATGGAAAATGAATATCCGTGTCTGGTCCACTATTGTTCCGTACATGACACTGTCACTGAAGCCAACAGGAGAGTGAAGTGTAAATTAATTCTTCAGGCAGTGTGATTTGTGTCTCTCCCTTCATCTGAAGTAAAGTCTACATCAAATGCCAAGGCAGTTGTGAGGTGTGCAAACCTCATAAGCAAGTGGCTGTATTTGAAATAAACCACATTTATTCCTAAGGTTGTGGGTAATGCAATTTTTTGCTGTCACTTTCTTTGAAATGTGAATTATTTAAACACTTTCTAATTTCAAATTTAAAGTATTACAGTCGCTTTTCACTGATGGGTATTAATGTGTGGAAATTCTTTCAACATGGAGATATAGAGCAGGAAAACTAATTTCAAGTGTTTCCGAAATGCATTTGCAAGTAGATTTACTAATGTGAGCATTCGTATTTAGCAGTGTGTAAAAATAAACAGCTGAGATCTGCCCACAAAGCCACATATGCAATTTGCACTGCACAGCTTTGACAGCAGGATGTTTCCAAACAACAGAGGCCTCAAAAGAAGTTTTTTGCAGCTCTTGAGCTTGTGTTTTCAAGCTAGGCCCATCAAGTCTGACACTTACTTTAATGCCTATATGGTTATATCTCTTCAAGCAAAGCCTCTCTAACAAGATGCTTTGTCATTAAAAAAAAAAAAGGCTATTAAATAGCCTAGAGATGTGAAGTAGCATAGTAATCATAGTAATACCCTTTCTAAAGCTTTTTGAGTTAATATTTTAAAACATGTGGAGCATTGATTATAAAAGAAGCTGCTTGATAAGCTAATGAATTTGGGCATTTTGTGTTGTTTCATCCTGTCTTTAGCATAAGAAGGGGTTTTGGTAGGAAAATCTACCCTGTGGGGTCAGATGTTTTAATGTCAGCATAGTTGCCCACCTACCTAGTTACAACCCTTAAAGCTGCAGTGGGTGGTTGCTCCAGTTTTGTGGGAATTCTTGGTCCTCTGACTCAGGTGCTGGGATATAAATAACTTCAGAATCACAGAATGGTTGGGGTGGAAGGGTCCTCTGGAGGCCATCTAGTCCAGCCCCCTGCCAAGGCAGATTCACTCAGAGTAGGTTACACTGAATTGCATCCAAGGAGGTCTTGAGCATTTCTGGAGAAGGAGATCCCACAACCTAAAAAAGTCAATGAAATTTTAATCCTGCCAGATTGGACTCCCTGGGTTGATTGTAGACCTGCGAGGAAGAGTATGATTGTTAGAGGAACTAAGCATCACAGTGGTGGTCTTCTAAACAAAAGAAATTCAGAATGATTCCGTGCCATACATATGTGCAGGATACTATTTTCTGGGATATGATATTGTCTCTTCAACGCAGGAGTTGCTTTCATGGGGAAAAGCTGTTTTCAGCTGTGTGGGCCTCTCCTGTGGTTTCACAGGAGCATCATCCTGTATGATCCAACCTCTATGAGAGGATGGATCAGTCTCCAGCCCGAAGGGAAAACTGTCCATGATGTGGAGTGGCGTCTTCCATTATGGATGGCAGCTCGGCTAGGCAGGACTTTAGGGCTGAATTGTTCCTAAAGTTGTCTAAGTACAGCATAGGCATAGGGAACCTTATGGAGCTGTGTCTGATTCGGACTAGTGGAAAAAGGGAAGAGATGGGCCCTCTGACACCACGTTTGAGAGGAGCTGTGTGAGTTTTACATAGCAGCATCAGGAGACCTCTCTGATCTCATGGCAGGTTTGACTTGGAAGCTGCAGTGCTCAGGAGGATCATTGCAGCCCCTGGGCTTCATAGCCCAAAACTGGGTTTTAGCAGATGTAAAGTGCCCTATTAAGCAAAGTAACAGTGACATAACACGTTCACGGGATGTAATTCTCTTTGGCACTAGTAAGTTCTTTGTATAGCTACACTTCAGCAATTTTTATCTTAGTTAGTATTTTTATTTTTTCCCTATGTTTGGGAATGTTATAGTTCTTGTTCTTACAACCTTGCCATACTGTGTGACCTCTCGTTTTAGTGATTCCAAGCTACATCATTTGTTTAGAAGTAAAAGCTTCTGCTTAATAGGAACATAAGAGACTGTGTAATTGGGAAATGAAGTTGAATTTATTATTTCTGGTCATCTGCCATACTTAGTACAATTCTGATTAAAAAATGGCAGATTATAAGGTGTGTATATGCTTCTCTACAATGAAAAGTCAATTAATGCACAAAACTGCTTGCTCAGGAACAAGAAGCTGAACAAGAAGAGGAAGGAACAGCTCTACCAGCTCTATGAGGCCATGTGTAGGAGCTATCTCCTTTCAAGAGAGAGCTCTGACACCTATATATACAAACCAATATATCATGTATTCCAGAGGCACAGGACAGCTTGTCCTGCAGCCAAAGCAGGACTATCTGCTGCTTAGAGGACTTGTGGTGGAACATTAACTTTTTTTGCAGACAGGCTCATTTGAAGTCATTTGAGGTCAACAGTGGCCTGAACCTGCACACGAAGGCGTAGAGCTACAGATGGCCCAGGGCAGCTTGAACAAGGGTAGCTATACTGGACCTCATTTTCCACCACTGCAAATCAATGCACTTCTTACAAAAGTTGTGAGGGTTGTGGTTTTTTGGGGTTTTTTTTTTGGTTTTTTTTGCAGAAGTATTGTTCACAAGGAGGTACTAACAGTCTCTGAGAATTAATTCCTAATCAAATATGATTTTAGTCATACATGGGATACACCCAGCAACAAGAACAACGAAAGTAAGTTAGTGAGGCTTTATTGACTCTCCCAATTGTACTTATGCTTCAGAACTGTTATCAGCAATGCTGATCACATCCAAAGTGGGGAGGTTTATTTGTACATATTAGTTGATTTGTACAATTCCTAGTAGTGAATTGCTAGGATGGTAAAGGACATACTAGAACATATGCTTGGATTTCAGCTCTGGTTTGAAAGATATATTTTTACTTAGTGAGCTTGAAAGATTTCTGTTTCTTTGTCCCTAGTATTTGCACATTTGACAAGAAGAAATGTCCATATTTGCTTGTATTTCTGTCTATAATACTTAGAATAATATATATTTACATAGAATACCTTTAAATATTATATTTCTATATTGTACATAATTATGTGTAATTTCTATATATTATATAAAAATTATTTTCTTACCAGACCTTACTCTCTTGTGCATGGAACAAACTTCCATGTACATCAGAAAGTCTAGGTTTTGGTGACCAGATGTAAAGACAAGTAACCACTGTGGCTGTTTCAAAGAATGGCTGATGCACTGTTACCTCTTCATGACAAAACTGACAGATGTATCAGAAGAAGAGAAATCAGAGGCAGTTCTGGCATGACAATGTGGCTGTCAGCATGATACCAAAAGGAAGAATTCCAGCTGGATTTAACTAAGAGAACAATATTACAATGAGTGCTCATATTTAGAAGTATATGGGCAAAAATATGTACAGTAACAGTTTATTTTAAAGTTATTTGTACAATTTGCCTTTTACAGTAATGTCCTCGATTCTGGTTTTTTTTTTCTAAGCCGGCTGATTCAACTGAGACTCTCTGCACAGAGAAGATAGGTTATTCCTTCGTATTAATTGCTTGCGCCTGCAATGACAGGTTAAATCTGGCATCCTGCACACTCCCTTTTCCCAAGGACAAAGCCTTCCCTCTCCCCAGGCCCTATATATAGAGATAAAGTTCTATCGAATGATGCTGGGGATCTCCAGTGAGCAATGCTAGTGAATCTCTCAGCATCTTGGTTGGAATGGGGAAGGGAATTCCCCAAGTGCTCAGTCATCTGGGGAAATTTCTTGATATGCATGTCATTGTCTTGATTCAGTTCTGCAAAAATAGTGAATTTCAAAAACAAGACTGTGAATTAAGGGAGAACTTTCACCATCCATAATAAAACAGATCAGGATTCAGAAATTCTACCCCTTTCACACCCTTGCAACATACTCAGAACTGAACATCCAGGTCAGCTGCACAGACGAAAATAAAAACTTGCTTCACTGATTGGGCTCTCAGCCCATGACTCCCTCCCATCACAGCTGTGCATAGAAGTTACTGGGGTTGTAGCTATCTCTCCTGCTTCATAAACACACGTGCTGGAGGCTTGGGAATGTCCCAGTTAAAGATATTTTGCAATACCAAAGAAGAGGTCTGCAGAAGGATTAGGCTGAGCTTCAATTTCTTGTCTGGAAGCAGGAGACTGAATCTTGTCAGATTTTTGGACCTTAGACCTCATAAATTCTAACTGCAAAAGGCTGAGGAAGGCCACTTGCTGTATGATAGACTAAGAAATCATTGTGACTTTTTCAAAACCCCACAAAATTGCATGGCAAAAATCTACTCTATTCCACAAAGAGACGATGAAGTCAGCTACTGCAAATAGATGCTGATGTTATAAGGCTGCACATTTTGAAGGAGATAAAAGGTCAGCAATGCATTTTTAAGGGTTCCTTATCCTCCCCCACGGGTTTTATTCATATTGCGGAGTAAATGTAAAACAGCTATAGTTTATAGTAATAAACACAAAAGGAAATTCAAAGGTCCCTTGGAAATTCAAAACACAAAGGTCCCTTTGAGACAATCACTACTGGATAACCCCTTGTGATGAAATCAAGACCCACTCTGCAGATATGCCTTGAGGAGTTTTTGTTTCTCACATGAGCAGTAATCAATATGGAATATGCCCTGCCCCTTATGGTACCACGATCTCCTTTTCTTCATAATTAGATGAGGCTAGATTAGGTCCTCCTAGGAAAAATAAATAAGATGCAATGGTAAATTACTTATTTATGCCCTTCAAAAGTATTTTATGATGACATTGGTTTGCCAAGGTTTTGAATCACAAGGTGAACTAAGCACTGGTTTAACAGGATCACGTGTTCCTAAAGTTTTGGGGTTTTTGTCTTTTTAAAAGAAGTCATTCTGTTGTATGACAACTTACATAACAAGATCTGAAGCAATAACTGACATTTATCTCTGGAAGCAGAAGCAAACCCTAGTACTGTTTTTCTCAGACTTTGTTTGTTGAGTGTGTTTATGATCTTGTGACTTTCAGACTTAGCATCTGTTTTGGAATCTGTTTCTAAAATGTCACAGTGTCTTCTGCTTTAATTTCTTCCCTTGTTTAATGTCAGCATGGTGACTTTCAGATATATCTTTAAAGAGATAAACTAGTTCATAAAACTTTGTTGCCATGAGGCAGCTGCCATTAATGACTAAACCTCTACCACCTGAAACCTATCAAGTAGATATTGTATTTTGTGTCATGGTACCTCAAGCACTAGGAATATGATATAATATTTTCTCCTCTGATCTACAAAGTATTCTCCCCCTGGGCTTGGAATAATAAATCTTGCTATTATCAACACTATAGGATGCCCCAGCATAAAACAATCTGTTCTTCCGGAATATTATAGTGCTCCCATTAGAGAACTCCTGTTCAAGACCCCATAATTCATTAGCTGAATGCTTGTAAATGTCACCTACTTATAACTCCTGTAGGAGCAAGTACTATTGCGTGCTTTCTGGCACTACATACCTTGTCTGATCTGACAGAGACAGATTTTTTGCTGTTTGTTTTCCTTCAGGACTACAAGCGTGTAATCTAAGCTGTGAACTACCATCACTATGGAACTTTTCTTTTCCTGTGCGCATCACTGGACAGGCTGCTCTAGAAATAATATAAAGTATCAGTCCAAATCATGTAGACAAAACACAAATTGATTTTAATAGGATTTTTGCCTCTTTAATCATGGTTAAATAGTGTGCTGTCTGGCTGCAATAGTAAAGCTAAAGTAAAAACTTGTGCTGATTGCTCCTTAGTTTCATTTCTGCCAAGTCATTGCACAGGCTTGCTGCAAGAAGTATTAGTCCTGTAAAGGGAATGCTAAAACCCTGTGATTGAACACTGCTCTGGGCTAAGTATCAGCTAAATGATGGCAGCTGGGATTCAGAAACTGCCATGTAAGAAACCTGCTCTCTTGGCCCAGCAGTAGTGTAACTTCATCTTTATCCTCACATCACACCTGCAAAACTTATGGGCTTGCAAGCAACTTCTGTGACACATCTGAATTCTGCAACGAGGAAAAATGTAATTGTAGGAGACACCAACAAATCTGAACACCTGGATCATAAACACTCCATTCATCAGTATAGATGGGGTTTCATCCTTGGTAGCTTTTGGGCAGCTATATAAAATAAAAGCTATGATGCAGTTAGATCCACTAAGCTTTTAGACTGTGGGAATGGTTTTATCAAACACTGAAGTGATTTAACTGAACAGCAGAATCCAGTGACTAGACCTGATATTCATGCATCCCACAAACTAACCTAACTGTGAATTGAAGGAATCAAAATCGGATTGAGAAAAGCAGTGAGAATTTGTTAAATTTCAATAAAGTGGTTACTTATTCAGAAGACTCTTTAGAAAAAGCTACTAACTCCATTTCCCTGTTAGAAGTCCCAATTTCTACTTCATTTTCAAATAACAATTTTAAATTTTCACACTACTTTTTAAACATTTTAAATTTTTTTCCAGATTTGCCAGAAGATAGAAAACATGAAGGACTTCGAGGGGAAAAAAAAAATCTTGTTCATTTGTCTTCACTTTTTTCAGTGAGGGCTTGAATAAAATCAAAAGCAAAAAATACCTGGGGTGGAGTCACAAGATCTTTTTCTAAGAGCAAGGAGGTGTCTAAACAACAGTGTTGCCTGCTGTGTTGGATGTCATACAACCATTTGTCTCAGGTGTGTTTTTACAACACTTCTTGCCTCCCCTTACCCATGCCTGTTGCTCGGCTGGTGCTCAGAGATCCCTTCCAGGCCTTCCCTTTGAGGCTGGGCAGCCCAGGGGGCTGCCTCAGGGGCTGGAGCAGGTAATCTCTCTGCTGTCATTCCTGAGATGGATGTGATTTAATCCTAGGAGTGAACAAAAATCTCAAAAGTATTTTAATGCTTGTTCAAAAAGCTGTTACAGTGAAATGCTGAGTTTGTTTCATCTGCAGTCAGTCTTTGTGTGTGACTTCTTGCAAACATTTGACTGTAGAGTAAGGCATGTTGTTTTACACCACTGCATATGTTTATTTTATTTTAGAGAAGAATCCAATATTGTAAGTTCTCAATATCAATGAAAAAAGGGGGGTTTTCTTGTTGGGTCAATTTGATGGTCACAAAAAAATGGATTCCCACTGGGAGGTGTGGCTCCAGCACTCTATAATCTAGATATTCTGGAGACATTACAGATTTTGTGATAATCTTCCATATTAAAAAAAAAAAAATCAATAAAAAATCTTAGCCAGAAAAACTTTTCTGTAGAGGAGAATTGGATCACAAAGTAAGTAAACTCTGACTCCAGGGAACATGGTGCCATTCTGAATCAACATGGTTTGAGTTTTTAATGAAATATGCAAACAAGTAGTATACTTTGAGTAGGACAGTGAAGAATGACTCTGTTATTGTAAATAAATTTGCCTCAATGAAGTTTTTCACTGGCTGAAATGTTCAGTGACACATTTCTTTTTATTTATTTCAAGCCTTTACGCATGTTAGTTTTTCTGCACACTGTAAAATTTAAAATTATCCCTTGGAGTGAAAGCTGTGATGATCATTCTGTTGAAAGATTTAACTTGAAACTGCAAGACAGACTACCCCAAAATTACTGGCATGCCTGTTTTTGGATTTATTCCAGAAGTATTTGAGCACTCCCACCAAGAATTGCATGAAGAGTTAGGTGCACCCAGCTGCAGGCCCTAAGGGAAAGGCCATACATCATAAGAAATCCTGCTGGGGGCAGCTCCTGCTAACTTGCCCACTTGGCTCATAGTCAGTAACCTGCCTCTGTGCAGTGGTCCAAAATAAAACCTGATGCTACAAGAAATACTTGCTTCCCTTGGTAAGCCAGGGCTCTCGGCTGAGCTGGTAAACCAGCAGAGATGAGGATTTAGAGAGGAAGATGTGATGGGAGGCTGTGAGACAGCAGTTTAGCGATATCTTAACCTGGATCAAGAGCAGCTGATGGTTTGTCAGACCAAAGCCCATGTACTTGTCCCTGCAGTCTGAAGCACCAGCTATTGCTCATCCCTGGCTTGTCATTCCATTTATTACTGGCAGATAAACACATTAGCTTGGTGTTTCTGCTCAGATTATTATCAGCAAAAAGGTAATATATTTAAATTATTGTCAGACTTCATTTTAGTAATGCACAGAGACGAACTGCAAACTCCTTGCAGAAGGATGTGTTTTGTGCAGTTTACAGAGGTATCACAATGCAAATCAACATTTACTTAACAAGTTTTCTTTCCCACCTGCATTAGCTAGTTACTATATTAATGCTTTCTTAAAATCTGGAGTAAAATTACATGGGAACTTATGCAAATATGAAAATACGTATGATTTTATGGTCAGACTGTACATGTTGTTCAGCTAATGATACTGCAATAGAATTGTTCAATATAGAGAACTTATCCTCTGTGGTACATCTCTGCTTTGACTATTCCTTTTGACCTGAATCCTTCGAATTGAAAGGATAACTTAATATTTTTTTGTTTCCCATGAAGTAAGAATTCAAGAAATTATTTTAAAATTTCAAGCAGCTCCTTTTCAAATATTTAATCTCATAAAGTAAAGATCTTTGTTTCAAATAGCTTCAACCTCATTCATAACCTATTAAGTCCAAATGAAGTACACTGATTTTCTTCAAAGCATTGATTCTTTCCATTATTTTCTTACAAAAATCAATATATTCCTGTGGAAAATTATTCAATTTCACTGCATATTTTCTCCAATAAAAATATGCAGTTCAGAAAAAATTCAATCAACCCTAGATTCAGGTCAATGTTTAATTATTGAATAGGAATGCAAGCCTTTCTTCTATAAAGGTGTACTGGACAGCATGGGAAGGTTCTTTTGTTGGTGTAGACCAACAGTTTTCAGTGGGAATTATTAAATGTCCCCAAACCTGAAGGAGACAGATACAATTTTGTCATGATTCTAAATCCTTAGCTTCAAAGGTATTTTTGTGCCTATGTCTAATTGGTGCTTGTGACAAACTCAGACGTGAGAAGTTATTGTAGGGTGAAAATTTTTGTAGTATTAACTGATTCAGACTTTCAATTGAACTTACATCTTTTTCAATATGACAGTTCTTTATAATAAATTCCCTTCAAATTCACTGTGGAAGGAGGCTTAACATAACACATTTCAGTTAAGCAACTGGTTTTGTCTAAAAGGGAGAGGGACTTCACTGAAATATTTTTTCAACATTTTTACCAACACAAAAGGTGCCAACTCTCAAATTTACAATAATACTGTTTTTAAAAATCTAAATTTCACTGAAAGTTAGAATGATTTAATAACCTGCAGCTAACTAAAATGTTTTTACTTAAAGCAGATTGATTGTTTTGGTTTTAGATTTTGTTTTTTGGGGTTTTTTTTTCCAGTTATTTCGTCTTACCTTGAGAAAAAGAAATCCGCTGAAATGGATCAGCCTTTGAAAGTTGGGTGCCCCCAGGTATTATGTCTGGAGACTGGCTGCTGGGGACAGAAATGCTGTGGGAGCACAGGGGCAGTGTCAGCAGTCCATGTCCAGGGCGGGTGGATAAGTGGACCACAGCAAATACATAGTGAGAAAGTACCAGGTATGGACACAGGAGAGCAAAGCTGAGGTCTTCTGTGAAATCTCCTTCTCAAAAGTAGGAGAGCCAGGCAGAGAGCTCCAGAGACAAGAGAAAAGACAGCCTAGGAGAAAATGAACCACGAAAGTACTGAAGATGCTGTTTGGCCTGACTCTGCTACTGACTCACGGCAGCAAGGATGCCTGTTCCCTGGATCAGCTACAGCAAGTGTGTCAGATGAGGCTTTGTGTTTCTCAAGGCTCCCATCCTCTGCGATCTCCTCTCTTGACCAAAAGCCATGCATTACATACTGGCTAGGTGAGGATACAACCTTTCTGGTGGCATCCTTTATGTGTAATACCCACAGCATTTTTCTTGTGAGTTATTTATTTTCCATCCCCATCTGACTGCCTCCGTCATTGTGGGGAAACAACAAAGGCTGCCAACTCAGAATAGGAAAGTCAAAGGCTCAAAACCTGATGCAAGCCACATCACTCCATCTGTCATTATACTAATCTAAAGCATGATCTAACTGTGTAATGGAACTTGCCTATGAAAAGAGAGAACTTTAAGAACCAGAATGAAGCAAGAATAGAGAAGCATAAACAGGAGTCAAGAGAAGGATGCAGGGCTTACATCCTGGGGTAGTCATAGTGGTGGTTGTCATTGTGACAGAAAGGGCACAGAACCCCAGGGCAGAGCTTTGTGAGTCATAATCTCCTCATTATCTATTGCCATTTCAGCACTCTGGCCTCAGAGGAAATGTGGTAGTCATTGTCCTTCAAAAGTTTTAATTTAATTTAATTCACTCTTAATGAGAATATTTATATTAGCACCCCCTATGCTTAACAACTGGAATTATTCCTTTGTTACATCATTAGGCTTCTTCCCTGGATTAAATGTTGATGTTTATGAAGTATCAATGAGAGCTCTCTTTTGTTCACAGTTGGACATGATGATCTTAAAGGTCTTTTCCAACTTAAATGCTTCTGTGATTCTGTGATTGTGAAGCACAGCAGTGGTAGTAGCTTTTTGGCATCAGTCTGTCTTCCAGCCTTTACCTCAGATGTATTTAGAAAAAGGAAAAAAAATCACTTTGATGGATTGACCCTGGCTGACATCAGGTACCCAACAAACCACTCAATCACTCCCCTACTCAGATGGACACGGAGAGAAAATGGAATACGAGGCTCATGCGTTGAGATAAGGACAGGCAGAGCTCATTTACCCTTTACCATGACAAGCAAAACAGACTCGACTTGGGGGAAATTAATTGAATATATTGTCAACCAAAATCAGAGTAGAATAGTGATAAATAAACCCAGTTCTTAAAATCACCTTTCCCCCACCTCTCCTTTTTTTCCATGTTCAACTTCACTTCTGATTTCTCTACCTCCTCCCCTAAGTTGCACAGGGAAAAGTGGAGTGGGGGTTTGCAGTCAGTTCATCACACATTGTTTCTTCCTCTCCTTCTTGCTGAGGGGAGGGACTCCTGCCACTCTTCTCCTGCTTCAGTGTGAGGTCACTCCTATGACAGTGAGTCTTCAATGGACTTCTCCAACCTGAGTCCTTCCCATGGGCTGCAGTTCTTCAGAAACTGTTCCAGCATAGGTTCCTCTCTCTCTGCACATGGACACAGGTCCTGCCAAAATCCTGTTCCAGCATGGGCTTCCCACAGGGTCACAGCCTCCTTTGGGCATCCACCTGCCCTGGCATGGGGCTGCTCCATGGGCTGCAGGTGGATCTCTGCTCCCACGTCCACGTCCATGGGCTTCAGGGGCACAGCTGCTTCTCCATGGTAGGTACTACAGGCTGCAGGGGAATCTCAGCTCTAGTGCCTGGAGCACCTTCTGCCCTTCCTTCTGCATTGACTTTGGTGCCTGCAGAGCTGCTCCTCTCCATTTGTATGCCTCTCTCCAGGTGTGGAAAGAGCCTTGCTTTGCAGCAGGGTTCTTTACCCCCCTTCTTAAATACATTATCCCAGAGGCACAGGCACTGTGTTCAATGGCCTTGGTCCTGGCTGCTCGTGGGTCTGTCCTGGTGCCAGCTGGCATTGGCTTTGTCAGAGATAGAGAAAGCTTCTGGCATCTTCTCACAGAAGCCACCTCTGCAGCCCCTCACACAACCAAAAGCTTACCATACAACCAAAATATAAGCATATAACTTACCAAACTGATTTTAACAAAAATGCTGTCCTCCAGAGTAAAAAATGCTGTAACAGTTCATATATCCTCAAATTTGCATCTATAAAGAAATTACCATCTTCCGTATTTGGCGTAATTGTTCAGATCAATGACATAGCTACAGTGAAACAGTGCATAAACAGTTCATAAAAACCATGTCTGGACTGAAATATCACTCTTTGCATGCTTTAGAGCTATCCATATTATGTTGCTTTTAATTTTTATTTGCCTTCTTGTATCTTTTAATAGCCTCTTATTTTAAGAAAAAAAAAATTACTGCTTCTGAAATAACACAAGCCAGTACATTTTCCAAATTTTGGTGGTGCCAGGCACACCGTGCTTCTGATGCCACTCTTTGTCAGATGATAGATGAAACTGAGTTCAGCAAAGCCAGAAATCCTACTCAAGGCCCAGTAACTGCAGCATGAGCTCAGTGCTTGGCTGAATTGGGATCCGTGGTGTGAAAGGCTACACTGAATTTTTCCCAGGAATACTGAAGTTGGCCCAGAGCTACCCATACTGTCAGATCAGCCCTTGGTCTGTGCAGGCACATATCACCTCCACGCTGATGGTGCAGGGTGGTTCTGACATTAGTCCAGTGTGTAACCTAGAAATTCCCCACTCAAAACCACAGGACACTAGATTCCCACAAAAAAGAGAAGTGGCCAGTCCTGTGAATCTTCTCCCTGCAGGGGAGAAGCTGTTTGCTTATTTTAAGCACATTCCCTGTTCACATTCCCTGTGGCAAACGAAGGCATTAGCTCAAGAGCTTTCTGACTCTGAGACTTTTATCTATAGGATCCCAGAAAGTGTACTGAAAATTTGTAGGGCTTTGTGGCCTGGGGAGAGGCCACAGATGCAGTTAGTCATTGTATATATATAAGTTAATCATGAGATCTTATAGTTTGAAGCAGATCAGAGCTCATTCTGCCAGCCTCATCCTTTATTACAGAGGCCATGTGAAAAGGCACTCTTTTAAGGTGAGGAACATCCCTAGACTTTAATTTTTCTCTTACTGGGTCTTTAAACAAAACAGTTTATTAGCTCCATTTAAAGGGAAAAGTAGAATTGCCTGATGTCAACACCAATTTTATTCTACTTGTCAGGCCAATTTAGCTTGTAACTAATAGGATGGGTGTTGGCAAGTAAACACAATACTGATAAAGGTTCTTGCAATTATACTGGAGAAGTTGCTCTGTATTGTGTTCATAAAGACAGTATGTGCACCAGCAGAAGTCTGAAGGTTAATGAAGAAATATTAGGAGACAAGGAGACTTGTCAACAGCTGCTGTTTGTACAAACCTTCATAAAGGGAACATTTCCATCTTTGTGCACACACAGCTCCATTAAAAGCAATCACGGTTAAAAGCAATTATGGTTATTTTGTTAGCACTGAGGCGTGAGATTGCTCTGCTCCAGAGTCTGGCTTTTGGAATGGGGTGGTTTCAGGGGAGCCTCAGGCACATGCTCCAGGCTTGCTTTTGCACTTATCCTAATATCACCCTAATATCACCCTAGTGCCTGGGAGGGGTCACTTCAGGACGTTGCAGTGAGGCGCCCAGAGACTGGAGCCGCAGGGAGTTCCCTGAAGCACCACACCATCTGTTTGCCAGCACGGTCCTGGCAGCTTCTGAGCCCACAGCCCACACTCCACCACATTTGATAGAGGGGTAGTTGCCAGGGACAGTAAGGTTCCACGTGTGTCATGTGTAAAGGAATGTCCAGACGAGAAGGGAAATTTTGTCAGTGCTGAGAGGAAGGAGGCCCACATCTCCCCTTCCCTTTCCTGGGAAGTGACCTGCCGGCAGCCCTGTTGACACATTGGCTCAATGAACATGTTGCTCACTAGCTCCAGGCTGCCTTCCTCCCAGCCACAGACCACTGTGGGGTGCGTGGTGAGTGCTTGGAGGTGCTGGTGAAGGATCAAAAGGAGGTGAAGGGGATCTAGAGGCATTACTGTGCAAATTTCTGGGGGAAGGAACATTCCAGGCTTCGGCTGATGAGGTCCTGCATGAACACTAGCTTTCAGCAGAAGCTGGGACCACGTGGTGGCCAGGGTCCCTTCCAGCCCAGGGGCCCTGGAAGATATTCTTTGAATGCTTGGCTGTAGGGAGATGCTCTAGAAAACTTGAAAGGAAACAAAACTTGGTGGTGGAGGGGTTGACAAAGGCTGGTAGCACATTCCCTGTCTGGTGTCAGCTGGTGTCAGCTGGTGACAGCGGGGTGCAGGTGGGAGGTGATATGCAAATTCATAAGGAGACAGGCTTTGTTAGCTCTCAAAGCAGAGCAGCTTAAGAGGAGAAAATGAACATTCATTAGTGTAATTTCCAGGTAACAGCTGGTGCCAGACACGATTAAACTCATGCTGTGAAAGAGGCAGTGAAGCCAAAAGTACACATCACCTTTTCTGCAATAGGTGTTCAGAACCTAGAATTCAGGCAGTGTCACACATATGTCCCCTCCTTCTACATGCAGAGTACCGTGGCTTCTGGGAAACTGTTGTTCTTCTCAATTCTCCAAAGTGCACATCTATTTGTCATGATTTTTTGCACATTTTAATAATTCACATTGCGAATTGTAATTATGGTGACTGATCCAAGGAATGTAAGTGTAGAAAGCTGCTGTGCCTTGCTGGATTTTTTCCTCTCAAATTATACCTATAGTAAATCTTCTGAATCTGACCTTTCTTTATAGCTGTAAGATTCTTTCTTTAGTGTATGTTTTGAAACAGCACACATAGCAAGACTTTGTTCTTGTCTATGCAAAGATCTATTGCCATGGACTTTGAGCAACACCTGCTTCTTGCTTAGTGTCCGTCAGTCTCTTAAAGAAAATTTACAGTTTTGCAGAATAGGCATACTTGCTCTCACTGCATAATGCTAGTAATATCTTACTACTGATATTAGTTATTCAAATGGTGCATTAAATTTACGCAAATTCTTCACGGTCATAAAATTTTCTGGAAACATCAGGAGGCCTCACAGATGTTCAAATGAATAAAGAGAAACTAGGACAGGCCAACAGTGTGAAGAGAAGACAGAGAAGGCACAGAACTGTGTGCCTAATCCTCAAACATGCTATTCTGCAGTTTGAGCCATCTCATCTGCAGCACCAGAAGATATAAACACAGCATTTAGGAAAAAATAGGGGTTTTTTTGAGAGCAGGCCATGGTACATATTGCCACTCTTCTTCCTCATTTGGTGAGATTCTTTTTAATGCTGAACACAAACATTTCCCTTTTCAAAACCATGGCATTTGGGGTCATTCAGGTGTAATCTGGACCTGGAATAAAATAGTAACTTTTAGCAGCTTGTTATGTGTTAACATCAGGTCATTTTGTAGCTAGATTATCTACATGTATTCTAGGCTTTGAAAGAGAAACATTTAATTTCTAAGGAATAAAATAAACTAGCTATTAATTATAGCTGTGCTCTACAGCAGAAAGGCCATAGGTTCAAAATATTGAAATAGGGGCTTGGGTTTTTTCTCAGAATCAAGCTTTCAGCCATGGCATGGGGAATGCTGAACTGCACACCTACAGGATGCACAGTAGATATCTAGCAGCTGCACTGGTGGAGGATGCTGAGTTGCAGGAGATGTATATCCTCATTCACCCAGAATTTCTTTGGTAGCTGAGCAGAGCTCCCATTTTGGCTCCATAGACAGCCCTGAAATAATGCAGGCAGAAGCACTGGGTTTTTTCTTGAAGAGTTTTGCTGTTGAATTGGAAGTGTATGTGTGTCTGATCATCTGCCTGGTTCATCTGAATTAGAAGGCAGCTATAATAAAATCCTCTGAGCTTGATTTAGGGAGCTCCAGTATAAGTCTTGTTCCACATTTACTGTTTGATTTTTGCAGCAAAACATTTTCTTACTGTGCTAGTTTTGGCTTGGATAGAATTAATTTTCTCCACAGTAGCTGGTGCAGGGCTGTGGCTTGGATTTTTGCTGTAAATGATGTTGATAACTCAGATGTTTTTGTTACTGCTGAGCAGCTCTTACACAGAGCCAAGGCCTTTTCTGCCTCTCAGCCCACTCCACCAGTGAGAGGGCTGGGAGTGCACACAGAGTTAGGAGGGGACACAGCTGGGAACGCTGACCCCAAGTGACCACAGGGAGATTCCAAACCATATGGGATCATGCTCAGCATATAGAGCTGGAGGAAGAAGAAGCAAGGAGGGGACATCTGAAGTGATGGTGCTTGTCTTCCGAAGTAATCTACACACGTGATGCAGCCCTGCTTTCCTGGGGATGGCTGAACACCTACCTGCCCACGGGAAGCAGTGAAAGAATTCCTTGTTTTGCTTTGCTCATGCATGCAGCTTTTGTTTTCCCCTTCAGCTGTGTGTATCTCAAGCCATGGCTTTTGTCACTCTTCTGATTCTCTTGCCCTGTCCCACCGGTGGGGAGGAAGTGAGCATGGGGCTTCGCCGGCAGCTGGGTTAAACCACACACTTACATAACACGTGGCATTTCCCACAGCTTAAATCTTAGCACGTTTAGACAATTAAACACGTTTTTTAAGTCAATCGCCAAACTTAAGAAAGCAAACAACAACAAAAAATTGTCTGGATGGAAATTAAGTGGATGTTTATCTCTGATAAAACAAGCAGACCAAGAAACAGGAACATTTTGAACCAATTCAAATGTTCAGCTTTTCCCGTAGGTTAATTGCAAAATGAGAAACACAATTTTAAAGCCATATAAATATATCTCTTTCTGGAGGCACTGAAATAATTTATTTACTTTTCCAATATGAAACAATTAAATATCAAATATTTCAGTATTTTTATAATTCCATCCTCTTTGGTTTAACTGGAATTTATTGCCAAATTCAAATTCAAATTCTATGTTTCTGCCCCCAACCCCACCTTCTTACCACACAAAAATTAATTTTTCAACTAGGTTTGATTAATCGTCTGAGAGAATAATAGATTGCTCAGCATTATGTAAGAAGTCAAAGCACAACAGTAAATACCATATAAATGCTTCCTATCCAGTTTCAGTAGATGCATGCAAAGAACAGCTGGATTTTCTTGCATTCACGCTATTTTCCACATTACCTGTTCTTGCACCCTGAAATGCAAGTCACTGTGCACCACTGACTGTGGGCAGGCAACAAATAGGAATGCAAGTCTCTCATAGCTCAGCAAAATACATGATAAAGTGAGAAAATAGAAGACTTTTAGCCACCAACATATTTTCATTTGACTCAAATAGACAGGACAAAAAGAGGATTTTCACATGACAAACTGAGCCAAATGGAACTTTATGTCACTTGTGATACAGGATGTAAAGACTGTTACCGTTCATGTGAAAGTAAGAGAAAAGAGACAGATAAAATATTCCTGGGTGGGAATTGCAAAGCAAACCTTTACTCTTGTAGAAGTATTAATAGATAAGACTAAGGTTTCATTGCAAGCTCTCTTGTATTTAAAGACTCCTGATAATTTTTTAACATGCTATCCATCAAAATTCACAGTGAATGATGCAAGATTCCCAGCTACTGCAGGAGGAGACAGTGACAGAGGCCTGATGATTCCTAGTCAATGCTTCAGAAACCCATGACTGAGTGACAGAAATAACTTCTCATCAATTCAGGAAAGAGCCTTTAGGAAAGATCTTCATCTGATTTCTCTGTGCCTCTGCTGATTTATGGCAGATGGGAAACAGGTCTTGTGCCATGTAAAGTCATTGCAATGATCAGAAGAAGTTTGCAGCTGAACTTATGAAAGGAATGGGATAGATGTTGTTCTGTGTTTTTTTTTCTAATGTTCTTTCACCACATTGATGGCCTGGAGTTGTCTCCTTGAACTACCACCACTATTTCTATTTTCCAAAAAGAAAAATTCTCTTTTCTTTACTACTGAAAGAATTATAAAGAAATAAAGAGAAAATGGTTTATCGTGTCAGCTCTTTCCTCTGACACAAGGATGTCTAGTGAGTCATCTAAATTCAGATTAAAGTCTAGAGAGCCCACTGAACTGCAGGAGCTGTTTCTCCATGGCATTCACAGTCTAGCATTATCTGTCTGTTCAAATTTGATACATTTTACATTATTTGGCGAGTCTGACTACAGGAATATATATTTGTCACTGAGATCAAATGAAATTATACATATTACAAGGGAAAAAAGCCCACCAGATGAAGGCATAAAAATACCCCATTTGTTTCATATGGATGAATACTTCCTAGAATCTGAGGATTCTTTTCAAAAGAAAGGTACTTGGAATCTCCATCTCAGTCAGGTCCTTGGGATCTCCATCTCAGTCAGGTCCTTGGGACAGAGAAGGATTTAATTGATTTCTGTATAAACATTAAAATTAAGCATTTGAGTTCATACAGCCAAAGCAAGTTGGATTCTTCATTCTATTAATCCTAATTCAGATTTACCGTAACCTTCTTACCTAAAGATCTACAGAAAATTGCTAGACTGAAATTTATGTAGGAATACAGCTGTTCTGAGGCTCAGTCACAAAAAGTATAATGAAATAAGTACAGTGAAGGCAGAAAAGTCAGAATATCTATTTTCATCATTTCCTAATACTTTGAGTATTATGTACATCCTGAATAGAAAATATCTTCTCCATAAAACAGATTTTTGAAAATGCCAACTCAAAAATGTAAAGATATTTAAATATTTTGACATCTAAGAATGAATAGTTCTTATTTTAAGTCAACAGGACATAGAATTGTGAAATTCTTGCTGAAACCCTTCATGCTTCCACTCCATCCTGTAGGCTGTTTGCTTCCCTGTGACATACCTCTTGCTACTCACTGCAGCGTTCCCATAAATCCCATAGTGCACTTTGGCCCCTGGGAAATGGGAGGCATTTAGACTATCAGTCTCAAAGGAAAATGACTCAGGGAAAACTTTCACAGAAACTGAATATTGTATTTAAGGTGTATTTTGCCTAGAAATCCCAGGTCAGCAGAGTAACCCGAGCAGAGTAACAACTTAGCACTACCTACTGGTATTGCCTTGTGAGCCCCTAATTACATGTGACGCTGTCTGTAGTACAGAACTAGGCCAGCTCATGTACATTTAATTTTTAGCAAAGTATGTCTTTTCTTTGACTCATGTTCAGATCAGTCTTTTACCCCAAGCATGGACTTTAATGAAGAGCTCTGCACTGTTCTGCAAAGGTAAAAGGTAAACTCTGCGCGTGCCTGGTTCTCAGCAATAGCGCAACACGCACCCCTCGAGGAGAGCAGTCAGCAGCTCTTAGGGATGTTTCCTTGGCTCTCTTGGGCTGACTGCTTGGCAGCCCTTTCCATTAGGAAACTAATGCATTGGGATGGACATCTGGGGAGACAAAACTTCGTCTGGAAACTCTCATCCCTGGTTGTTTGAGGGGGTGACTCAGAGCCCCTTCATGAAATCTTATCCTGCTCTAATCTAATTTAGCAGTTCCCTGGCTCAGACATCACTGGAACAGTATGTCAGAAAAATAGCAATTACTGCTCCGCCTTGTCACACAGGGTGGTTAATGATCACTGAAATTAGGAACCAGCCCAGCACCTTTTCCACTGGTAGCAATAGAGAATCAATAAATCTTCTGTGTGATAGCAAACAACTCCATCATTAAAACAATTCCGTTACTCTATCTTTTTTCTTTTTCATAGGCCAATTTTGCAGTTGTGAAATATATTGCAATCTTGAAAAACTTCCTTTGGGAAATAATTTAAGCAACTATTTGGGCCTGACACCTTTTTTCTTACACAAGCCACCCACCCACAATTTCCTTAATAAAGGACATCACATTAATTCATAGAAATGCAAACCTTTCCTATGCCAATGTCTTCTTAACAAGAGCAACAAAAGTCTTCTGAGTAAAAATTAAACAAGAAACCAAGCCTACCCTATGATCCAGTATTAGTAATACCATAGGTTCCTCTTTCTGAGCTTTACCAAGGGGCCCTGCAGCCACAGCACAGAGTTAAGGTTGAGATGAGCAGCTGATCAAGGCATGGCTCAGTTGTCATGTGGCTCTGGAATTCAACTGAGGGAACCAGTACAGCAACCTGGAGAATGGTTAAGAGATTAAGGAGAAAAAAAATTTTTAAAAACCCAATCTGTTAAATGCAATCCCAGGTATTTATTTTAAGTTTCATTAGTACCACTAAACATAGATTCTGGAGAACTGGAGATTGGCTGGTGGAGAAACAGAATATTTATGTGTTGTGTGTAAGAGCTGAAGCACCTCTTCACTCACATCTGTGCCTAGCACACAGTGTCTCCAGAAAAAAAAAGGCAGGAATGGAAAAGGACATACTTTATTTTTCCTGTCAAATGCAGGACCCTTTTGCTCAGACCTCAGCAAACAGTGCAAGGAACAAATCCTAATGTGGAGTTTGTATTAGGGCGCGTGGTAGCTTGTTTTTCAGGTTCTTGTTTGCAATGACCCTCTTGGTGCTGAAGGCAGTGTGCGCCGCTTACGCAGCCACTACCAAAGGCTGACTTGGGTACAAGCATGGATGCTGAGAGACTGGGATGTACTGACACCTTTGGATGGGGTAGGGAAGAGTGGAATGTTTTATCACAGACTCTGTACCAAAGAGGCGTTTCTGCCCTCAGTGTGAAAAGGGAATTTTGATGAACTGCCCAGTAAGGATGCTGGAACCAGAAGGCTCTGGATGTGTCTCCGACACCAAACGACAGCTTGACAGGACTCCACACCCATGTGCAACAGCCCTGAAAGTTCCCTTTTCCCAAGCACAGGTCACTCTGATTTACAGATGCACTCGCAGGCAGAGCAGCTCACAGCTGAGTACCAGAGAAGCTGATCTGAAAAACACCTCCTGAAGCAGCAGAGCAGTAACACATAGACACTTCCGCAGAAGATTGTAGTAATCTCCGCCTGTTGGCAGTAGAAAGAGCAGCCCTCAAGCTGAAAAATGATCTGATAGAGGAAGGTCTTCCCCTTCCTTTTGTCTATATATATGAACTCTCCAGGAAAAGTAATAAGGAAATACTGAGTATTGCATTAGCAGTAGACAGGTAATATTTAGCTTCACTTTGCTGTAACAGCAGATCCAGTTGGTGATGTGGAAGAGATGATCTCCTGCCACATGAGATGTTAACTTGAATGTGACATCCTCTGGGGCTCAGTTCCTGATCAAGTGAAGTCATGCTGGTAGAGTTGCTGAAAACAGCACCAACAAGAAGTACCGAACTTCCCCCTGGTAAATGAGGGAAAGAAGTCCAGCAGCATCTCTGGTTCAAGGCTGGGGCTAAGTTCCCAAGAAGGTGGCCATGCCAGGGAGCATTTTAATTATATTGGCCAGGGTGAAAAAACCCTGATGTTTTCTACCCAACCTTTGCAATTATTTATACAACCTCTGGTATTTTGCAAAATGAAGGGAAGATTATTTCTTGTGTTTGCAGAGTTTGCACAGGGAGAGCTCCAGCTCTCTGTTTACCACTGAGTCACCAGCTTAATATCAGCTTGACCAATTCACATTAAGCTGCAGCCAGTTACTTCCACCTTGGCGGCAGCAGTTCCCTCTCACTGCCAGCTAACCCCTGGCACAGGGCTCTGCAAATGCTCCTCCCACACTGCAGACAGAAAGTTCCTGCTGGTTTAGGACCACTTCTTAATGTGACTGAAGAAACTTATGATGGTTTTTATGTACTAATTGCCATCCAAATTGTCTCGGCAGAAATTAGTTTTAAGTTTACATGCTGGAGTGGCTTGTGAGCTGCAGGATGTAGAAAAATAGGCTAAATCACTTTCTGTTTTGAATGGATGATTTGTATTTAAGAAGGGGTTCAACTGAGAAACAGAAATGCAGCCATACATTGTCTCTAACTCAGAAAGTCTCAAAAATTTAGGCCCAGGTACAAGGGAAGTGCATCTAAAATACAGCTTTCCATTTCTAAATGGTCATCATCTCCATCCTCAATTTTCATAGCAGTTCACTTACTGTTCTCTTGGAACAGAGACTGAGCCTATAATTATCAATGATGTATGCCATGGCTCAGTTAGACTGAAGTAGACTGAGGCTGGAACTCCCAAGGGATGGGAGACAATTGCTCAGCACCCATTACAGTTTCACTGACACTTAGGAGAATTAGTGCAATTGGAAATTGCAAGACACAGGAAATTCTCAACCTGACTCCAGGAATCCATGGAGGCTAATTTTAATCCTCCTGAATGTAGGTTTTCCTGCAGAACAGAAATCTGGGAACAGATGCTGCCCTCGAGAGCTCAAATATTTTTCTTGGAAGAAACCCTATGCTCCTGTGAAATAGTTAGCAGGGGTCTGATCCATCTCTCCTTTCTGTAAACATCCTCGTGTTTACAGCAACATCACAATGTTAAGTATTACTGTACCAAATCCAGATGTCCCAACTCATGAAAAACTTCTATGAAGGCAACAGGAATTCTTCCGTGGATAAGGCAAGCTGCAGCTTGCTCTAGATGGATGTAACCAGAGCCTAAGTTTACTCTCACTTGCACTGGCATGAGCACGACAGAACTCCATAAAGCTCCAGATTCACAGTGAAACTGACTGACAGCAGAACATGTGCCTAGATATTGCAACATACCCAAAGGAACCAGCTTGTTTGAACATCTCATAGGAAATGTCCAGTAGGACACTTTACCTTTTGATCTTTCACTCCAGTTGTGACCTCTGTTTAGCTTTTACCTGTTGGAAGTCCAGATTTTCCCTTTCCTTTTGCCATATGAATGCCTAACAAGTTTTGTTCTATTAACACACCATCTTCCTTATTCAGGATACCATGGATAGCTAAGCAAAGGAAAACTGGATGTAGCAATAATTTCTTATTGTGTGTGCTAGAAGGAAAAAGTTTCTCCCCCCAGGTATTACCCATGCACTCCCACTTCGCTTATTGCAGTTCTCACACCCCCATTCCCATCCTCCCTGGATGAGGATTACAGGTCCCAGTCCTGCACTCACAGTTCCTTAAGACAGGGGCTCACTGCAGGGCTTGTGGAATTGACACAGGGACCATCCTGTGCAGTATCAGCCAGGAGGGAGTCAGGAGCCAGATTCGGACTCAGCCTTCAGTCATATGCCATGGGTAACACATCCTCACTTGCCTAAAGCCAGAGGGGCTTTCTGACTCCTTCCCAGTCAAACCTCAATATGAAACTGATGTTTGCAGGGTGATTCCACTGAAATCCTACCTTTCATTTTTGACGCTGTACATCATATTACAGTATTTGGAGCAGAAGGGATCTCTGTCTCTCCAGCAAGGTGTAAGTGTACTTCATTAGTGCAAGTGCTGGTATGGGTGATCTCATACAGTGCTCTGATCATTAACACTTTGTAATGAAAGCCTGCATCTCACTCACACCACCTACTGAATCAATGAAACTCCACTGTGGACTTTCTGTGCAATCATCGTTTAAGAACTGCACCCCAAAGAGCCTTGGTGCCCTCCTCTTACATACTTAACACTTTGCCATTTGCTTGTTTCAAAGCGTAACAGATATATGTATAAAAGCCTCTATCAATGGGCGCAGTGTTTTTGACTGGTGTACTGCCTTTTGCATAGGAAAATGTTATCTCCTGCCTATTTACGCCATAAGTACTTCAGCATATCAGGTCATAATATGCCCTGGTCTGTTAACAGATGTGGTGTTTTTGCCAAGGTTACACTTTTTTCCACATTATTGCTAAAACTGACACCTCTTGAGGAAGGCTGCCTGGCTGCTCAGTGCAGGACAGCTGTTGAAAGCTGTCAGCCGAGTGTGGGGGACATGGAAGACAATCCTGCTCTGCCTGCACACAACACTCAGCAGCAGGGAGCAAGTCACAAGAGCCTTTGTGGAGCTGCATCAATACACAATAAATACCAGAGTGAGAGCAGGAACAGGATCCTGTTGTATGCCAGCAGGCACTGCGCACGACAGCTTGTACTGAACGGCTCCAACACCAGCGTGCCAGCAGCTCTGGGCACGCAGGCAGCCCCGACCAGCCCCGTGCCAGTGCTGGCTGCCCCTGGCCCAGGTGGGCGAGCCTGCTCCCCCGTGGAACGGCAGAGGCTGCGGCTCCATCTCCACTCCGCTGCCATCTGACTTGGGGCAAGTCCCTTCACCACCCTCACGTCCTTTGCAGCTTCTGTGCAGTGTGGTGGCAGGTTATCCCTCCCTCTATAACCGCTCCACAGACCATTTAACTCCACCGAAAATATCCTACTTTGGATTATATCCCGCTTGTACAGTGCCAGGAAAATAAGGCCCTGCTGCAGTGCTGTCCTAAAACTCAGTTAAGATACCTTTTTTCAATATAATTTCTCATGCTTTGTCAAGAAGTTTGGTTTTATAAAATGTATCAGCTATTTTCTTTTTTCTTTAGGTTCTAAGTATAACTAAGTGCACTTTTAAATATTTTATTAAATTTTGAAAATCTTAAAAGGAATTATAAACAGTAACCGATGAACTGCCATACACCAAAGGGCCAAAGAGGTCTCCTAATTATACCACTCTCTTAAAAATAGTTTGTATATATTGGGATTGACCAGGACTGATTTACAGTTCTAGGAAGGAAAATATGATACAACTGATCCAACAGACAGCTTTATCAAGGAGATGCCACAGACCTGGTCTCCATGGAGCAGGAAACTGTGATGAAGAATTGTTGTAGGGAAGAGTGAGCTGTTTCCAGAAGTCAGCAGTTTTGGAGCTGCCTTCAACCAACCACTTTAAAAAGAATAATTATGGACTCCTGTGCTTCTACACATATTGTAATTGCAGTTATGAATATTTACACATGCAGAGCATTCCTATCAGTAAATACTATTTAACAGTTAACATCTATCAGACAATTCAGTTGCAGACTGAGAAATAGGAACACAAATGATTAAGTGCTGTCTCTCAGAAGGGGCACCAGCTATTTTTCCACGAAACAGGAAGAAGGAAAGAAAAGGTAACGAATGTTACATCAGTCAGTATTACTTCAGTAACAGGATAATTTGAGACAAAAATTTATGTTCACAAAGGCTTTGAAATAGCTGCAAAGCTCAAGAAATACTATGATGTAATTTTGAGAGCAAACTCTGAGTGCAAAAGAAAAGCTATTGATAGGAATGTTAAGTTACTCAGAGACCCAGAGAACGTAAAGTTGTACATTTATCCATACCTGATAATTTTCAAATAAAAATTTCGCTTTGCTGCTTTCTAAATAAATTATTTCACTGAAATTACAATAGCTATATAAAGCAAGGAAACAGAGGTAATCAAAATACTCTTTTCTTGGTTTATCATCTAGGAATTTCAGTTTTGGAACATAATTGAACACTGCTCTTTTCTGTCCTGTGGGTTGGTTTCTAGAAGTCCCTAACTTGGTGCTGCAAAAGCTGATTAGTTTCAGTGTTCTGCTACTTGAACAGTTAAGTTACAGGATATGATGCTGCTTGCAAATTCCTGGCAAAGTTAATATGCAAAAAAAACCCCAAAAAACCCCCAAAACCCAAACATTTTCCATCATAATGTGTGTAATTATAGATTTAAGTCCAGGGTTGTGGCTTTGGACTTTAAAATCTCTCCATAGAATCAAGGGACTTGAAAAATGGCCAAACAGTGTCCTGTGCCCAACAACAGGATTCCTAAAGTGCAGAGTGAGTGGAAACTTTAACACTACACAGAAAACCTTTCCTCTCTATTTTAGAATCAACCCCCCCCCCACCACCATGACAGGGCTGGACACCCTTCTCTGCAATTCCCCCACTCTCACATTGGTATTCTGTGTTACAGCAGCAGCAAGCAGAAGTAAAACCTCCCTCACTTCATTCTCCTTTTCTACCCCTTTGGTGTTTCATGTCCCCTAATTCTATTCTACAGGTTTTTAATGAGAGCTGTAAATGATTCAGGGTCACTTACCTTTGTTAAGAACAAGTAACAGAAAAGAAATACATACTCCACAGAGAAAAAAGGAAAGTCCTAAAGAACAGTGGTAGCTTGTTGATGAAGTGTTTGTTAAGAATTCTAGAAACTCTACAGAAAATTTATGCTTACAAGATGTTTAAAGATTACAGTACACAAAATGAGAGATTCCCCAGAAATATCCATGCCATGTCCCTCATTTGACACACCTGCTCAAACCTTTGACAAGATTTCTGAGCACTCGTTTCCCTGCACAAGAGGATGGGGCTGGGCTTACTGCCTTTCATCCCCACTGCAGACATTCACAAGGCGCAGAATTTCCCAAGTGGCAATTACAAAGTCCACTGTCTTGCCCCTTCAGAGACACTTGATAATTTACAGCAGAAGTGATTAATTTCCTTGCCTCTATTAAGCAAAATTTGCCTGTTTGGTTCAGGGAGATTGATCTATAAATCTATATTACAAGTTTGAACTGTTATCCTTCACAAATCCACAGCATACGTTTCACTAGGGAATCCTATGACTTAGATGCACATTAAAACACGTATCCCAGGGGCCAAAACTTTTCAATATTCTCATTTGTTCAAATCCTGCAAAGCCCTGTGTGTCCACAGCACAAGAACCTTCAGTAAGAAATTGACTAATATTTCAAATCTGGAACACGAAAATGTGCCACTGCATTTAGATGAACATTTAGCTCCAACGAATAGGCTGTACTTACAATCTTTCACCCTTTGTTTATTCATTGCTCATATCAGTGACTAATTCCTCCCACAGAAAAATCAGCAGAAGGGCACTCAGAGGAACATTTTATAACTATTCTTCATTTTTCCCCCTCAACCTCCTCCAACTCGTACAGATTCCACCGCTACTGCAACATGTACAACAGCAGTAGATATGAATGGATCACCTAGTCTCAGAGATATCCCCTCCATCTCTTTTCTGGCTGGTGGTGAAGTGCTCTGGGCTTTCGACCTCTGTGACAGGAATTCTAGGATAGAATGTCTTTTAACCAGATCTGCTTACAAGATCTAACAATGGGGGCAGCAGTTATCTGGCGTATCACAACTCCTACATTGCTGCACTAAGATTTTGTAGAAGGCTAGAAGAGAAACAACACATTTCAATATTACTTGGTATAATAAATATAATTGAGGTTAGACTAGAAGTCTGTCGTTTCCTGGATCTTTCCTCGTGTCCTTCTTGTAAACTGAAACAACACTGCCTAGCTTCCAGCCAGCAGAGACCTTCCCAGACCTTTGGTAGATGATCAAGAGGAGCTCTTCCATACCATACACCAGTTCCTTCAGAATGCTGGGATAAATCCCATCAGGCCCCATGGACTCGTGAACATTCAGCCAGTACAGCTAGTCCCTTACAATTTCACCTTTCACAAATGGAAAGTCACTATTCTCACACTTGTGAACCTCCATCTCAGGAGACTCCAAGAGCGACAAGGCAAACTTCCATCAAGGTAACAAGAAAGGCAGTCCAGGTTTTCTTCCTTAAACAAACAACATAGTCAAGAGAAAGTCTGACAAATGAAGATCATCTGTTAGCATAAAGAAGCAACAATTCATCATAAGAATCCCATTAGCTCACTTGCTCCCACAGGATAGAAGGAAAAGCAGCATAAAACTCCCCACAACTATCTAAGCCAGCCTACACCAACAATTTACATTTTGAGACACCCTGTAAGCAGTCAGACCTTACGCTTGGTAGAATTTAGAAAGGTAGTTTCTACCCAATGTGAAGGTTGCTATCAAACCAAGAGAAGTTACACCATGGAAACAATGACAGCTGTTCCTCAACTGATAAAACTTGGTTTGTGTCCAGTTCAATGGAAGGGGCTGGGCACTTGCTTGTGTAAGCTCTATAAATACACAAAACAAAAGAACTTGGAAGTTAGCCCTGGGAGGCTGATATCTTGCACATAGAAGAAAACCAAAGCAGAGGTTTACAGGTATCTCACAATCCAACTGTCAGAGAATTACTTTAGTACTTAGAAACCCTACGTCATCTACACCAGGTGACTTAATTCCTTAACAACATTTGAAAGCTACAATTTCAACTACCTGTCCTCTACACAGCGTATGACTGTAGAATAGAGAGTGCCTACTTGGGACTTGAATCCAATACTACCATGAATCAGTAGTTATCTACTCCTTCCTCCTTCTCTAAAGAAGAGAAGTCAGTGGATACACTGACTTGTGATTTGTGACAGTGATTCAGGTGCACTTTATGAATTCCAGAACTATAGACTTGGCAAGTAAAACCTTGTAAACCTCACTGCTTACTCAGTAAGTAGATTACTGGGGTCCTTTTTGTGTGTTAGCTGTATGATATAAAACCAGATATATAAAAGTTAACAGACTGAAATTCAGTATCTGATTCTACAGTGGTGAAAAATAGGAGCAAATGAAAATATTATCAGTACAAAAAAGAATTTATACCAGGCTACAATTCTCTTTACCACAGATACTTTTCCTGCGATCCAGTAAGCTGGTTTTACTGTAGCCATTTTATGGATTATAACTCTTTTATGTTACTTCCACTGACCAAACACATTCTTTGTAACAAACAGAGCAAGCTGGGGGTGGGTGGAGGGTGGGATGAGATGACCAATACAGAAAAAGAGAAAAACACAGGCAGAGGGAGAGACAGATGTCTTGCACCTCATTTTTTTTCTCCATTATGAAATCCATTTAATCTACATTTATATCATATAATCTTGTAAAAATCTCACTTGTTTCAGGCAACCAAAAAAGGAAGAAAAAAAGCATAGGCCCAGTGGCTCTGTAACTCACCTTTCAGTCTTGAGAAAAGTATAGCATATAGATTTTAAGCAGTAAATCTCTAAATTAAGCTCCAGAAACAGGCTTTATTTACAGCTAGACAAACCCCTAGATTTCTAGGTTTTCCTTAGAAACTCATCTAATTGCTTACCTTGCAATAAATTTCAAGGTTTAATTTTTTCTTACATTGGTCAATGCAAGATTGACCAATACAGACCTTTCTCCCGCCAAATTAAATGAAGCACAGTTTTAACTGACCAAATAATTCTGTGACTCCTGAAAGAGGTAATGTAGTCATAAGGTTTGCAAAAATGGACGGAAAGAGGACAGCACTGTTTGTGTTAGAAGAGAGTGGTAGAGAGCTGTTAGCTGGTCCAGACAGATTTTTACAGGAGGATTTATGTCTAATTATGGGTTTACCCAGACACAACTATTTTTTACCTCTGTAGAATCCTACTCACAGATAATCCTAATACATCTGCACATACTGGCAGACGTAGTTTGGATGGCCCATCTCATAAAAAGCATCATCAACTCTGTCCAGTCCTTAATATGAAACTTGAATATGCAAAGGAAGTCATTACTTAAATATTCTTCTGTGGTACCTGACCTGCATGTAAATTGTAGTATACCCTGGACTTTCGTTAGTATGCTAAGAAGTTACTTAACAGCTAAGATGTAAACCTATTCCTGGCACAGACTGATTTAGAAAGCAAGGGGGAATCCTAATTTAAAAATTCTCTTAAAGATCCACAGTGACATTCACAGAGCTCAATTTAACACCAGAAGTTTAACACCTCAGTTTCCAAGATAATCGTATTGTGTGGTTCAAGGAAGTTCACTATTTGCATCAAGCTTCTACAGATACCAAAATGACAGATCTGTTCTACAAGGCACTGAACTTTAGATACAGTGAGAAAACCAAAATCCTCACCAACTACAATCAAAAGAAGTCTCAACATTCTTTGTCATGGAAATGAAAGAGATTAAAAGTCAGCACTGAGGTCTTTGGAAATAGGAGAAGTTTCATTTTTCAAGGGACTGACTTCAGTGGATGAGTAATACTGTTAACTTGGATCACATTTACATGTTTTAGCAGGAGAACACATGAGAATCTGGTACATGACTCTGGTATGTCCATACAAATGTTATGCAAACACTGCAGTCATTACTTATAGGTTTCTGCCTTCTATGGAAAATCCCATTTCTATGAGTATACTAGAAGTCTTAGGATAGGGCAGACTTTGTTCTCAGCTAAGATACTGTCTTTCAAAATTTTTTGATAGAGAGAAAAACCTTGACAGCACCATGAAAACAAGCTTACTGTGCTTTGATAAGAGACAAGCACTGCAGGTGTACAAGCTACACCCTTAGCAGGAACAAAAAGAAAGAAAAAGAATTCATTTCATGAGTAGTGTCTTAAGATGTCTGAAGGAAAAACCTTTGTCAAAGATACTAAATATCACAAAGAATGGAAAAAAGCATTAAATTTGGTCTCTGTATTTGGTATTATGTAAAACTTGAAGAATTCATTTTACTACTGACAGTGGCTATATACTCCAATGGTTCAACCTTCCAACTTCAAGAGGCGCTTTAACACGACTCATGCCCACATTTTAATGTAATATCTCCAGAGCTCTAGGTGCTGTTGCTCCAGGGCAGCCAGGAGAGCAACTAGAATGCAGATTTTCTGGCATTCTATGCCGTTATATGAGTATAAAACAAGGTAAGCCAGGACTAAAGGCTCATGCAGTGCTTGATAAGAAGCTATGCTTTTGGTTAGGAATTCAAAAGCCACCTATTTATGAATAAACAATGAAACCATCATGTTTATATAAATAAGCCGGATGCCTTAAGATTTTAGCCTTTATATTTTTCATAACTTGTACTGTATTAGTGCATAACTCTAAACTCCATATAAAGTGTTAACTACTACCTTCACATTTTGGTTAGACATAACAATTCCTCTGGGCCTTAAACTCAAAGACACTGTACAGCCTCAGGCCCTGAAAAGTATAAAGAAATGTGAATTGGGGAGAGCAAACTGGGGGAATATGACTTCATTACCTGAAGCTGTAATTGGAGGATTAACCTCTGATTTGCAAATAGACCAAACTTATATCTATCTGGAAAACTTGTGACCATTGTCCATTTTGGCTGTAGCCCCTTGGGGAGGCTTCATCTGCCCTTAATGTACCTGAAGGCCCTTCATTAAATATATCTGCTTTTATCCTTTTAACTTTGTCTGGCCTCTATTTCTAGGTAAGCCCAAAAAAGGCATCAAGCCAAAAACATGAAGAGGTTGGGAAACCTCTCATAGCTGACATTTTTCAGTTTGCCTTTCTGTCTTCACATCCATTGACAACTATTCTCCTCACGTCTAGCTAATCAAAATGGGAGCTATGAATGTAAACACTATGTGCTTCCACAATTTTTAGCACAGATACATCATTTCTCAGAGTGAATAGCAGCTTCTTGTGCAGTCATACTGTATCATTCAATACCAAAATTATGCGACGCTGATGAGGAAATTGGAATGTCGCTGCCCTTAGAGTTCCTGGAGTGTCTGTACAGCATGATCTCCAGTACACTGTAAAATAATTTAGGCTGGAAGGGATCCATGCAGGTCATCTGGTCCAACACACCACACATAGCAGGACCAACTTCGAAGGTGGATCAGGTTGCTAAGGGTTATTTGAGTTCCCAGTATGTTTAAGGACAGAGATGTCACAGTTTCTGTGTAAACTGTTTGATCAATCTTATCCAGAGAAGAGTCTACTATCTATTCCATTCCTCTTGCTGCAAACTAAGGGAAGTAGCCTGTTGCTTATGCATTCTCATTTGCCCACTGGCTAAACACAAAACTGTGTTTTACACCAACTGCACACCTGAGCTTGCTTCTATAATACCTTTGGAAATTTGTGTTATATAAATGCACATCCAAATCCAATGCCAAAAGGCTTAAAATTCATCGTGCCTGCCTTCAGCAGTCTGCAAGTTAGCCGAGATTTCTTTTCCAAATTAGCTACTGTCAACAAAGATGGGGTAGAGTGTTCTTGCATATCTAAAGAGGAAACTTCACAAAAGTTCCAGTGCTCTCCACACTTTTTCTAACTTAGACCAGGCACCTAATAACTAGCCTGCCTACCATAATTCCATTATTTGGTAGATTTGGATTGCTGCATCTTTAAGGGGAAGAGCGAGACAAAAATCAGGGTGAGACAATGCACAGAAACACCAAATAATTACGAAGTGATCAGCAGTGTAACCAATTAATTTTTGAAAATTCAGCAGCAAATGCTTTTCTTGTCTTTTCAAACAGAGCGTTAACTTAGTCACAGCTTCAAGTGAAAACATGTACAGAACGTTCATATCTTTAACTGATCACCAGACCAACACACATAAAAAAGCATAATTTAATGATCATCTTTTTGCCATAAGCGTTAACAATGAAATATTTAACTGTTAAAAGTCTTTATGAATATCTAAAAGCCTAATACAAATATCCAAACTATTAGGAAACATTTGTAATTTGAAGTGTTAACAATAAGACATTTAATAACTCTTCATTAAATCTAACAAGCCCTTTCTAAAAGAATATTAATTTACAGTCATTCTTTCTAACAACTCTTTGTACAATAAAAAAAATTAGATTTTTCTGTTTCCCTTTCCCGCCTAACCACCCTCACAGTTTTGCTCTGAGACTGAGCTACTAGCTGATCAAGCCTGATGGTAAAAATCCTCTCAACCAAGGGTCCAAGATCTCAGTTTTAGCATCCAGCTCAAATGCTCTTTGGGAAAGAAAATCCATGTTTTTGTATAATGTGCAAAGTGCAACTTTTATCCAGTGCCATCAGAAGTGTGTGCTGCTATGAACATCACCAAAGAATAAATCGGTAAAAATGAAGACTTCTCAATTTCTGATTGCTCTCTTACAGACAAATGTTAGATGACGTCTACAGGAATGAAGATCGAGTGGATTTTATCCTGGTGCTTACTGGATCAGGTACTTGTCAATTTCATTAGGTCAAACCAATGTTTTTACTCAAGTTCTTCCGTTTCCTCTGTAAAAAGGTCAGCCAAATCTGCCACTGTCAACACTGAGGCTTCTGACTGTTTCATGGAAGAGCTTGTGTGGCTGTGGGAAAAAATTGCACGTGGGCGTCAGAGAAAGAATCAGTGTAAGAAACAAGCTGTGTGCACTGACGACAGAGCCCACAGTTCAGAGTCAATACCTGCTCAGCTTTGAAGCTCAGCCAGAAACACACCTTCTGTCTGGGAAAACACATACACTCATCAGCCACTGCTCTTGCACATTCCAAGTAAGATAAAAAGTCCATCCACTGTCCCCAACAGTGGTCAACACCAAATACTGCAAAGGCAGCAGAACATGGGATAATCTGCTTTGACCTGTTAACATTTCAGGGATTTGCTTTAGCTGCCAAGCATGAGGTTTAATATTACTTTCAAAACATTAGCCCTCATGTGATCATTCAACCACTGTACATTTGTCCAAATTTTATGTGCAAAAGTAGTGCCACTTCATAGGAAAGGAGAATAAGTCATTCTTCAAGAGCTAAAACTGAAATCTTTCATAACTACAGCCAAAGATATGCATGTAATTTTTAGTTTAATAATCTGTAACAGGCAAAATTTCCTTAAACTAAGGCCTCCTCCTAGATTTGTCATGGGTATACCATCCAGTTAAAAGGTACAAACCTCTTACACTGCCTGCATAAGGAATGCAAATAGCATCTTTGGTCCCGCTCCAACCCATCACTGCTTATAGATTTTGGAAAGATCACAGTGAGAACTGCTTTCTTTTCTGCACAACAGCCTGATGTATGACTTAGCATCTGGGCAATGCTTGCATGGACTGTGAAACCAAGGAAAGTGACACAGCACCGTCGGACGAGGTTTGCAGGATTAAAAAAATAGTGAAAGAACCCATGTCCTGTGTTAGTTTATAACAGATACTATTGCTCTAGTGGCAGGCTTAGTACTACTCCATCAATGGCAATGTTATTATACCAGTGGAAATAGGTAAACTGAAAAGATAAATCATATCATAATACATAATTTATTACTTGGACTTTTATGAAATAAAATACACAAAATATAACCAAAATATTTTCCAGAGAATTAAAATACCTTAAGCTGCAACCAGGTTAAAACTTTTGAAGAACAGTTGAACAGTTTATATATAAGATATACATTCCTAACCATAATAAAAGTATGATGGAGAGCCACATTTTCATTTTTCAGTGCAATAATGACATTTTAAAAAAATTCAACACATACCTTCTATCTACAGTTTTCAGCATGGTCTGCATTCTCTCTTCTATTGTTGCTTTTATCAGGAACCTATGAACAATTGTAGATCTGAATGTGTTTGAAAAAAAGAAAACACCATCATTAGTGAGCAGTACTGTTACTGCTAAAGTTTTTAACCATATTTTTGTCTCATACTAATTCTATTAAAAGTGTTGAAAATATGTCTCTGGTTTTTAAGAAATAAATGTTACAAGTGATTAGCACCTTCCACTGACATTTCAGAGTGCTTAGTGCTTCCCTGTAAACACTTTCACTTTACTAATCACACACTAAATGAATGTAAGCTGTATTAGTTAAATCCTAGACACTGGGCGAAGTTCTCCTTTCTGTGTCCTTACTAGAAACTTTCCTCCTGAGCCTAAAGAAAAAGGCCCACAGGTTATACTTCATTGTCACAAATTATTTCAAAAGACAAGAGCTCAATGTGATGGGTAATTAAACTTAATACCCAGAGTTTTAATAATATTATTTTTGAAGACAGCAAAATACAATTAAAAAAAAAATCAGTAAACACTGGTAAAATATAAAACCCAAAATATCAATACACATAACACTAAATGAAAATTCCATTTATGATGCATTATGATGCATTTTGAAATAAAATTTTAAAAAAGCACTAATTTAGAAAAGTGCCAAGCAGGAGAAAGTGAAATGGAAAAAAAGTCAGATCCAAAGATAAAAATGAAAAAGCACGCTCCCCAGTATAAACATTTCTCAAGGTAAGAACCCTTGAAAATGCTTCAATGGTTTTCAGATCATAGGTTGAAATGTTGCCAGGTAACATTTCACAGAAGAATGCAGGGGGAATACTTTGGGATTCACAGGCAAGGTCTACCCCCAGAAAAGAGAAGTAAGTAAGAACTGAACTGGTAAGAGCTACACCAGTGACACTAAAGAGAGTATTCTCTAATGCTCAGTGTACTTGGAACACAGCCCTTTTTAAAAATAAGCCTTGCTGAAATCTTAATTCTTAAAAAGTACAAGGTATTCTTGGTGGTTTTATTGCAAGGTTTTTGCCACACTTTTCGTGCCAGCATCAGGTAGAATTGCAGCGTGGGCTGTTGCAATCAATCTTTCCTATGCCCTCAGAGCTAATTCAAAATCTTTACTAACAGACACAAATATCCACCTGTTCATAAACATTCTTTCACATACACGCTCCTTGATGTCCTCCTCTCTTTGCTTTCATTTCTGGAACACAACCCCCACTATTATTCTACAGCATTATTATTCCAGAATTGACTGCAGCTATTTTTCTTCTTCATGTACTGGCCTTTAATTTTTTTTTTCTTGAGTCACAAGATCTTAGGAAAAACACATACATCTCATATGTCAAGGACAAACTTCCTAAAACCTTTTTTAAGTGTCCAGTACTACCTATATCAGAGCGACAACACTGAAACAAACAAGAGACATGCAAACTCATTAATGTCTTCAAAAAGGGGTGAGGGCAGAATTGTGATTTAAAAACTTACCAGTTCTAGCAAGAGTGCGCTATAACTTTCTTTCTGAAAAAAAACCCAACTAAAATAAGCTCCCCCAAAAAACCAACGATTTATGCAGCTCCTAATGTGGAGCTGATAATGACCAGTTAGAAAGAGCCTCTCAAGGAAACTCAGAAAGGCCATGCCTGAACTTAGCCATATATGACATAAATGCTCGGAACTACAAAGCTAAGACATTTCTGGACATTTTTGCAAGCAGAACTCCAAAGTTAAAAACTAAGGCATCAATGGCACACATAAAATTTGGCAACAGCTGAACAAGGTTTTTTCAGATCTACTCTGGACCATATCTCAATCATTTAAGACAACTGTGAATCTTACTTTGTTTGGCCAATACGATGTACTCTGCCAATAGCTTGTAGCTCATGTGCCGGATTCAGAATGGGCTCCACAAGCAGAACATGAGTTGCTTCAATGATGTTTAGTCCATTGGAACCAGTGTGAAGAGGCAGCAGCAAAATATTGATGTTGGGATCATATTTAAATGCAGACAGGTTTTCCTAAAAGGTAAACATCACAGCAGTGTGACAAAAGTTCCTCAATGAAGAGTGTGGGGGACAGGGCTATATTTTCAACAAATTATAGGAGCTAATACATGCTCCAGAGTGGCAATCTTGCAGGTCTGTCATCCCAGAACAGATACATGACAGTCTCAGGAAGGCATGAACTTCTTGCAACACAGACCAGTGTGACTCATTCTTAACTTCCATGCCAATGTATCTTTCTCAAAAGTGAATATACTGTTTATCTCTAAATGCTTTAAAATAGGACTTTTTGAGATTATAATTTTTAGAGACGAAAGCTTCTGCCATACAAATTTGCTGCTCTTTTAGTTTCTGAAATGAAGCAATGAAGTAAAAGGGATCAGATTAACTTCTATGAACTATAATTTCCCCACTGAAAATAATTTAATAAAAATATCCTTTATGTACCTGAAATTTACTAATTCCATTGATCTGAGAAAAAACCATGTTGTTGTCATACAAAGCTTTTGAAATTATATCCAACACATCTTGCCACTGTAAAAAAAAAAACAAAACAAAACCACACAACACAATAAAAGTAACTCAACATTACAAACAGCAATGACAACTAAAAATAACAATTAACTTCCCTAACAAAAAGCAGATTTAAAAGCTTTTCAAAATGCTAGGATTTGCAATTTTTTTAAAAAATTGTGCACTAGAAACCAAATCTTTCATAAGACTAAGTAAGACAGGTAATTAGAAAGATCAGCTTGAATAAAAGAGATTGGTAGCCACTGCAAAAACAGTTTTACAATGTATCAAAAACATCTGGACATCACAGTTAAAAATATCTAGAGTATCTACTGCTTTCATACAAATCTAAGTGCTGGCCCTTAAAAGAAACAAGCTTTCATCTGCTGAGTATGATCATTATTCTTGTTCCAGTTACAGTACTTGCCCTACAAATCCTCAAAACAATCAAGTGGTTGTACAGAGTGATTCAACATTTTCGTAGCTGAACTAGTTCCTGAAAATATTATGAATGCTTTTAACTCAAAACACACATGCAAAGGCAAGACAGAAAATGGTGATGAATACCGTTGAG
The DNA here is from genome assembly GCA_013397315.1 of Donacobius atricapilla. Lineage (NCBI taxonomy): Eukaryota > Metazoa > Chordata > Aves > Passeriformes > Mimidae > Donacobius > Donacobius atricapilla. The sequence continues at coordinate 695,029 of WBMY01002809.1, read as the reverse complement.
AAAACTAAGGACTTAGCCCCTGGATCTTTAAATTGAATTCTCTTCAGTGTTCGGACCACAGCTTCCACTTTGGTGGAGTGACTTCCCTTTGAAAAGTCAAAGAAGAGCATTAGTAGAGTAGGATAGTAAAAAACTCCTTCCACATTCATTGTTTTATTAAATGATGTTATATGAGGTCTCTTACACATCTTACACAAAGTTAAAAATGACCAGCCTTGAGGAAAGGCAGGTTAAAGTAGCACTGAACTACTTCCACTCTCCACACTGCGTTAGGATCAGCAGTGTGTAACATCATGTGCAGCACGTGGAAGAATGACGTGCCATGCAGACACACCCTCTCGTTCTGCATGAGGCAAGACAGACAGTTTTGGTGCCAAGCAGTGCAGTGCCACCGAACATGCCCATCAGGCCTCCTGCAGTTTGACTTTGTGGCATAGTCTTTAGAGAATCTTTCAAATGCACATTAAAATTTGCTTCCCTTCACACCTCTTGAAAATGGACCAAGAAAGAAACCTACCTGAATGCTATTTATGTTGCTCATTCTGGCAACATCGAACTTACGTACACTACTATGAAGCTTGTTAATTATATTTACAACAGTAAGCAAATTGTAAATATAATTAATTTTTGAATGATGGTGAGCTGCAATGAAAATATCTTTCTATTCTGGATTCAGAAGTATTTCAGTGCTTAATGAATTCAATACTTTTTTCTATTTCTTGTCAATTTTGATTTATGTACTCCTCCCTTTCCCCTTAGATCAGCAAGAGGATACAATGAGATGCAATTTTTTTTCCATCTCCTTCAATATGTACTTTATATTACAGCAATTTTACCTAATGTATTTTTTAAAGAAGCCTTTACTTTCTTTCTAGTTCCTACACACATAGTAATTTCAAGCTGTGCTAGACTGGGCAGGACAAATACTGTTTTATTTCTGTCTGCACCTGTCTTTTGAACATTGAATTAACTATGTTGGCTCACTACAATAATAGATCGAATTTACTGAAGTCATGCCGTTTGCAAAAAAGGCTGGGAAGGATGTCAGCAGTCTCAGCACAATCTCGGAACCAATACTGGGCTGCTTGTTCACTCACACAGTAGGCAGCTCACATGTAAAAGACTTTCTGCAGACTGTTATACCAAAGGCTGCAGTAAGCAGTGCCCTTTTATTAACCAGGGTCCTCCACAGTGATCCCAACTCCACAATGTCGCAGACACAGAAATTAACCAGCTTTCTTCCACACCATTTCTGTTGCACCTGGTAGACACTGACTGTCCATCTGACTGTTTGCAAAGTCAGAGGAACAATTAGAAACGCTTATGATGGTAGGTGTTCTGATCTGAAAGGATGACACATTTGCAGCCCTATGGCTGCTGCCTGCCAGTCATAAACATCTACAGATCCAAGACTAGCTTTTAGGACTTCTTACATAATTCCAGGGTCATTCATGTGCTTTTCCAATACCATTCATCTCTGATTCAGTGATGACAACGCTGGCTAATCTGTTCTAATTGTCTTTTCCTCAGAAACTGTTTTCAGACCTTATCATAGGTTCTATTTTTCCCTGCTATAACAGATAGCAGCTTTAACTACTATTGTTGACTTTTCCACCCTTCAGATTCCTGTGACTCAGGTGTCACAAAGGTGACTTCATACAAATCAGTAAGGGGAACTATGGTGCGGAAAAGAAGAGCACAGTGCTCAAAGTGGTAACAGTCTTTTTGCTCTATTTTTTAAACAAGGTAACTGTATAAAGCTCTTCATCCCTTTGTCTACATTATGTTTAACTATATTAGACTTATTGAACTTACAAGTGACTGAAACTTTGGCTCCCCGCACACACAAAGATTTCAATTTTGTTCTCTATGGAGAGATGGAATTGACAGAAGTACCCTTGTTTTTCAGTCCGTCTTAAAAAATGGTACCGTACTCCTGACCCCTACACCATGAGTCTGTCATTTTGTTAAATATTCAGATGACTATTTATAAAGAAACTGGCTAGCCCAAATGAATTATGGAACAGTTAACATTAGGATCAAAACTACCCTCTAACAAACAACTTCTGTCTCAGATGACAGGCTGGCAACACCCACTGTAATACTGACCAGACACAGGAAGCTTTTATAAAACCAAAACATGCAGGGATGCCAGTAATCTCTCTCTCAGTATAAAATGCTTCCATTTACAGTAGGCCTTTTGCGTCTAGGGCATTACCTTAAGATGGTTAGTATCGGTACAAGAAAGAGTAAGATACAAAGAAAGAGAAGTAGTGAATACTTTAAGAAACTGGAAGGATTGAAAAAGATCAGATTAAAATATAAACACTGAATAAATCATACTATTTTCTTATCTATCCTGAAAGATATTGATCTTAACCTCAGTATTCTACAGAAAACATAGTAATTTTGTTAGTCTTTGTTAACTATCCTTTAAAGAAATATGAGTTAGAAATTTTTATTTTTAACAATGTTGCTTGTTTAGAGAATAAATACAATGAAGCTACAGTGTAAATTTTTAAATTCTCGTGGATGAAGAATGAGTTTGCTCAAGCAAATTCACATAGGATTCATATTTTTGCTTTGTTCAAAGTCTTTGATGCAGAAATACCTCAAGAAAACATTACAGCTCTTTACACAGGACAGCAGATGACATGCTCTTTCAGTGCCTTATTTATGAAATTTGGTTATTTAATTATTTTTAGTGTAATTTATTAAACATATTTGAAATTTTCTCAGAAACAAGGCAATATCTCTAAACTGTATATGGAATAATTATGTAAAAAGCTCTGCATGAAGTGATGTTCTAAGAAGTAGCACTTGAAAATACAGCCTATTTACTCCCCCTGGTGCCACATACTGTCAACTACTTTAATAATTCGAGTTAGGAATCATCTACTCATAAAATGGCATTCTATTTGTCCAGGGAGGTTGAAATAACTAGTGTGAATGTGGTAGCATTGTCTTCAACACAGGGCAGCAACTCTAGAAATTGTGCAAGGTTCAAGGAGACTTGCACAGGTATCATGGAAGTCTGCCGGCACAACTAGTTATTATTTTTAACTATACTAATCCGATTAAAATTATGACAGGTTATGTCCAGCTGTATTATAATCATATTTTAATGAAAGACAGCAGTATCATTTAAACCAAAGTATTATCAATATAATTTACCTTTGCATTTTAGCCCAGAATCCTCTACTTTTTTCCACAACTGCAATAAACACAGGTTTTTGGTTTCTACAACATTCTACAAGACATTCACAAAGAGCAAAATGTAGCTATGCATTACATATAGGTCAGTATTGCTAAAGAGTCATGGAGGTACTATCTCTTCAACCCAATAAAAAGCTTCCATTAATAAAAATGCAAATACAACAGTGCAATCAGGACTGAATTCCTACACATTTGTGTCTAGAGGTTTTGTCATTAGGACAAACTATTTATAAAACCATATAGTACACTTGTCTGCCTAAATGCAGTATGCTACAAAACACAATGAATATGCACTGCTGGAAGTTTGGGCTACAGAGCTCCTGCGAACAGCTCACCTTTACGGGAATATCATCCTCCTGATTTGCAGTTTCTGCAGTGAAGACGTAAGATATTTCTTTATGAGATGTTGTCTGCCTGCAAATGGCACATTTAATTGAGCTCCGGCGGGTGCCAACGCTGTACTGCTGGATGATGATTGCGATGCACTCATTGCAAAAACAGTGGCCACACGTCAGCACTGCCCACTATGCAGGAAATAAAAAAAACCCAAACACAACACAGCTTCAGTTTTGGACCAGTGCAAAAGAAAAACAGCATACTAATCTATGATAAATAATGTTTTCATAGAGAAATTATGTTATTTTCATGATACCCATCAGATTAAAGAAGAATTTTACAATTGTTGCACTCCAGCTGCTAAAAACACTGCATTTCAAAGTTTTCCACCACTGAGACATTCATGATCTAAAGGAAGTCTCTGCATATATTGTTCATTGTTTGCATTTTCTCAGTTTTGAACTTCAGGAAAGGCATTACAGTCTTTCATTTCTATGGAAGATAATTCTTAATGCCTTATATGTAAACACAGGCAAGTATTTATGTAATTTTTTAAAAAGTACAAAATGTTTTTATTTGCCTTCTATAAAATCCTTTACCTGTGCAATCATTGGTTTTATTTAATAAGTGATAGGAAAAAAAGCTTTAGTTTTTCCTTACTAGAAAGTCCTAGACAACATCTTTGGACTTACACAGTGTCTTAATCTCTTCTTGACAGAATATATGTAAAACAGAAGATTGCATTGCAGAAGCTGTTCTCCCCTTGTGAGCCTAGAGCATCTCTACATGTCAGCCAAAACTTTCCATAACAGAGAAGCAATTTGTTTTGAAATTCAAAATAATATCTTTTGCTGTACTAGTCTGTTCTTTAGGCCATTCCAAGAGGAAAAACTAGAAGTTTTCATGGGACCAGGTAGCAAAGGAATGGACTGAACCACTGATTATCAAGCAGAAGGTCTATTAGACTTTGTAAGGTTCTTTCAATTGCACAGAAACAGGATGCAAAGTATTTTAAAAGTTCTGTGCAACATGAGAGCTGCTATCATCTAAAGCAGCAGTCTTGCTGGTAAGAAAAGATAAAGAAAGTTAAGAGATTATTTCCTCTTTCAATGAGCTGCTCCAGCTCTGAGATAAAGAATAATGGTAGTTAACAGGACTAACAGCTGTTCTCTGTAAAAAATTGTATTACCCTTGGTAGAAGAGCACAGAGGGTATTTTGGAAACATGGCAGGACAGCAGTTTATGCTTACACATGTCTATAATGCAAAGAGAAGCTAAACTTCCTTAAAATAGCTATCCTAAAAGAAAGAGACAATTTAATTCGACCATACAGGAGTCCTTTCATGTTTTTCTCTAATGCATGCTAAGTCAAGCTTAAACTATGGCTTTGTACTTTTTTTATATAGATTTAAGTCTCACTTGAATTTCAACACCAGCAGTTCAGCAGGGAAGTGATGGGTAAAGAAATCCACATTGCCAGTATTTCTTCTATGGGATTTTGCTACTGTTTGCGTATGTAATATTTTTTTCTTTAGAAGAAAAAAATACCACCAATAAGAACAAACACAGTAAAATACAAAAATAGACAATAGAAGTTTACCTACTTCTTCTTTCTGTTAGCTTGTAAATGGGAAATAAATCTTTCTGCCAAAAGTTTAACTTCAGAGTTATAAAACAATCATGAACACACACTTAAGCACTGATGTGAAAAGCCAAAAGGAGTAGAGGTGCTTGCATCTAAGAAAGAAGTTATTTCATGGGAGATGCTGGTTGGTACATTACAGGAAACAGCTCATTTTCCCTGTTTCATTACATCCATTTAAAACCACATCTTGACAATTTGACATACAACTGGCTCAGCTCTAGTTAAAGATGTTCTAAAACTAAAACCCGCTGAATCTTACCTGTCTTCCCAGCTGACGTGCACAGATTGGACATGGTTCCGGGTTAACTCCTCCAGTAGTTTTATCCTGAGACTATAAATCGGAAAAAAAGTATAAGCTTTGTGTTTTGTCATTCTATACTTAAAACAAGTTTCTAGAAAAAATGAATAATGAAGCCCTTAAAAGAAACCAAATCAAACCAAAGCACTGTGTGAGCAAATTAAAAACGTATTCATGTACTCAAGTCCATCTTGATGAGTTAAAAAAATATGTAACTTATGGTAAGCAAAAGGAGCACTATTCATTCTGCAGTCTTTCAAGATGGCATCTGCAGCTCTATAACAGCTCTGATAAATCCTAGTAAAATACAAGCTTCAAACAAGAAACTGCACATATTTTCTATCAGCTTCCGATTATTGCAAAAGCACTTCAATTTTGCTTAACTATGCTTATTTGAACATAAATGCACTTACTCAAACACTGTGATTAAAATAACATAACGCATGGAGGTTGTTTCTTTTGGTTTGGTTTTAAACTCTAGGTGTGATTATCCTTCTGTTTCAGGTAAGCTCTTTGTAAAATACCAAAGGTATGGCACAGACATACATAATTTTATAAGGCTTCTACTAAATACGGCCCACTTAGTTTTAATGAAAACTTTAGGCATTAAAACTAGTTTACAGTTTAATAAGCATGTAATTAAGCAAGTAACTAAAATATATAATGTAATAAATAATTTTATGAGCACACAGTAACACAAAGAACAGCACACAGAATTTCAAAATGTAATGAATCTTTACAGAAAATAAAATTTCTTTAAGAGAGAACTTTTAAATGAAAATAATGGTAGGTTTCTTCCCTTCCACAGGTAAACAGAGTAGATCACTTAGGTAAAGACCAAGGAACTATCAATCTTACTTTCTCCAGATTAGTGAGGTACAGAAGTTGCCCTAATTTCTTTTGAAGCTGTGATTTGGCAACTGCCTTGTCATTCAGAAGTTTCACTCGATTTTGCTCTACCTAGGAAAACAACATTAAATATGTGTTAAAAGGGAAAAAAAAGTTAAGTTTTACAATGAGGCTTTTTTTTTTTTTGTAAAATTCAGCTGAGTAATTTAGTGGTGACAGATAGAAAACCAGCTCATGCTGGAAATTTAAGATGTGCTTCTTCCCAAGCAAAATTGATTACCTGTTCCTTTCCTGTACCCAGTATGAACACAACATTATGAATGGGCTGAGACACAAAAGGTACACAAAATTGCTTTTTATTGTTTTATTTACATTATTGATTCTTTACAGAAACAAAATTAAATTAAAATAACCTAAATTTTTAGAAGTTTCTTTTGAACTTCATTCAATTTTTCAACTAATTTCTTATGATTGTGTGTATATATACTAGAATCAACTGCTGGTTCCAAAAACAATGTGTAAAAGACAATTATTTTCCTTATATTTCTTAGAAATTTCCACTTTTGATTTAACCTATACAAAGGCAGAAACATCAAGCTGACTGTTTTTTAGATTAATTACAGCTGATAGTCGAGAAGTGTAATACTGCAGAAGAGGCAGGCGCCTGAAGGATGAAGGCCAAAGTAATGTTTCCTTTATGGCTGCATATACATGCATACATCTTAAGACTTTATTAGGCATTTTTTAAGCAAAGTGCTCCTTTTAAAAACTGTTTTAATACATAGGTGAATTTTATTTCCTTATGGAAAGAAGCACTTTTATCTAACTCAATCTCACAGAAAAAAGTACAAAATGTGTCTATAGAAAATATACTTCTATTGGTGCAAAAAAATAAAATAAAGAGGTTAAATCAACCCAGCATCTTCCCTACCATCATAAACAGAGTCAGGGGTAGCTCAGAAATTTCTAAATACGGAAAAAAAGATTATTCTTTGAGGGGTTCACTTCTGTTTTATATAGGTGTTTGTGGAAAGTATCAATATGGTTAAGGAATCAGGTCAACTTCATTTTCCACCAGCTTGGAAAACTGGGCAACTGTAGAGAAAGGAAGGAAGTTGCTGCTGCTGAAAGGACAGCAGTCTTTTGTAAATATGACACTCTGTCGGAAGGCTAACAAAAATATATCAAAGTAACAGTTACAAGCTCAAAATGGCCCATGTACTTAATGTAGAAATAGGTAAGAATTCTATACTCCAGCCAGCCCGTCCGAAATGAAAATGGAGATACATTACAGACATTATACATAGATCCAGACGCAGATTTTATTTTTGTAGGAGGTAGGTTCCTTCCGAAAGAAACCATTCTTCCCTGCCCAGTACTCTACCTCATGTGGTTCTATAATGTGGAGCACTGGTGGATTTGGTTTTGGCTCATCAGGGTGACGCACTCTCAGCCGTTCTGTTGCCATTGCCAGCTCATCAATAGCAGACACGTGATCCCGAAGGACCATCCAATACTCATGAAGTAACTGCAAGAAAACCCCAAACAAACGAACAGCAGAACTGAATGGAGTTACACTTACTTGACTCTGCCATACAATGTAAAATAAAATGTGAGAATCTTTTTGGGGGAAGAGATAGTATTTCTTTACAGCATTCAGCCTCAACTACAACTAATTATAAAGGAAAACAAGCAGTATAGACATTATTTTGCCTGCTCTCTTTTCCAGCCTCTCTGAATAAACAGCTATAAATAGCTCTCTCTTTTCTTCTACAACTACTAGTATTACAATTCAGAAACAAAATACCTTGCAAAACAAAAACAACACCCCTGATGAATAATAAAAAAAAGAGTTATTTCACGGAGTATCATCCTTGTAACTCAGTATGTATTAGAGTAGTACAGACCACTGAATCAGTATTTCCAAGTCACAATGGATGGAATCATAACACTGTCTTCATTCTCACTGGCATATTAGTCCCATCTTTTGTTTCCTAACATAAATGCACATGAAAAAAACTGTGTTCCTTCTTCACAAGACTTAAGGTAAGTTGAATTACAGAATGGACCGGTTTTGGATTTGCTGAGTCTTGTTACATTCTGATATCAGTAAACAGAGGGACACATTTAATTATATCTTTATACTGTCTTAATAGATGCAATTATATCGCTTAGTAATTTGATTAGTAGCCAGCATAGCTTTTATAAACTCTTAAATCATATATAAATAATTTAAAATCAAATCCTGTAATAAGCACTGTGGAAAAGGTTGGTGTAGGCAAAGCCTAATTTCAGGAATATGACTTAGATGTGTTAATATTCAGCTGCAGTTTGGTTATAATAAATTAAATGGACCACACAACTGTTTGATCACCATGCAATTTAGTGTACCTTATATTCCTTTTTCCATGCTTCAAAGAGTTCCAAGAATACGCTCCCTTCTTCGGTTAGCCTAGCATCCATCCGGTGAGCTTTGGCAAAGGAGAGAAGAGCTTTCAAGGCACGCTCCGTTTCACTGGTTGCCCAGAGCCCTCTGCTTGTGGTGGGCAAACGGTCATCAACAAGCCCTTCTTGGTCTTCTATCATCTCCTCAAATATTGCCATCTGGCCTTTAACACTTCAAAACAAACCAAACACAGCACTGAGCACTGATTTTGTACTTCCACATCCATCCGTACTTATTCATCGTCTATTTCAGCCTTCTTACATGTGATTAAAGGATAATGCAAACCAAGCAAATATAAACAGCTGTTTTATTTCCTAATCAAACGCTTGCCTTGAACACAGTGACCTCAGTACCAATCCTCAGGCCATTTTGTCAGCTTAAAATCATCAATAGCTTTTGTAAAGGCTTACAACACATCTAAATCATCTTTCAGTGGTTATTAATGTCACATTCAAACAAAAAGATTAAATTCTGACTTTTTATATAAGGAAGAATTATAGTTAGACCCTGATGCAATATTTGCTGTGTATTGCACTGCGAAAGAACAGAACAGCTTCCCAATTCTCTCCTTGATAAATAAAGCTAATTTAGAAATACATTGATTCTTCCTGATTCCAGCAATCATGAGGCAACAGAACTCCCACTGGTAAAGACTTCTCAAAATGTTTTCTCAGTAACCTCAAGACTTTTCAACCCAATTTTGACACTGTGAGGGATATGAGAGAGAGAAGTCCAAGTGAAAGCATGTAGAGAGCTGTAATCTGTGTCTCTCAGTACTGCCCATTACGCTTATTTCTCTGACACCCCGTGCTGGTGTCACCCTTCTTTCAGCTTCATCTTGACTGAGATCTCTCATTGTAACACTGAGTGGGGGTGGTATTATACCACTCGCAACTGGACTGCAAATAAATATTTGCACAAATAGGAACATGTATTAAGTTAGCATACTTGTATTTATACACATGCTTTCTGAACATGTCACCCCTTCATTTCAAACGTATGGTCATAATACAGAGGCTTGAGAGAAAGTGGCATGTATTCATTCCTTGGACACCATTTCTCCAAATGAAATTTACATAAAAAATTAAACCTAATAGAACTGCTATCAAAGCCATCAGCAAGAAGTTGCTATCATTTGGTCACAAACTTATTTCAGAAAACATAAACCAATCCAACTTCCACTTTTTCTAGCAGTGAGAAATTTATAAAGCTATGAACTTACCTATGCATAAAGAGCTTTGACTCATATTCTGTGAACAATTCGTCAGCCTTACAAAAGACACAGCTGCAATACAAAAAATTGAAAACAGATGCACTCAGAATTTCATCAGAAATCAAATTATCATAAGCCCTGATTCCAACATATAAAACTACATAAAATTCTTAAAAACGAACAAAATAACAATCATATGTACACTAATATAGCTGATCCTAGAAGATTTTATAAAAATAAAACCAAAGGTCATGATTCTAACAAATGGATCTGTGATATCTGAGTGCATACAGCTCCTGAGTACATAATAAAGACTTCAGTAAGTTATTTCAAATAAAGGAAAATTTGTTAATACACATCTAAGGTGTATTTTGTGTTTTCAAGACCTACTTGTTAAGTGGCAGTCTAACAGGTCGCAAATGGCAGATAGTGGCAGCCTCAATAACCTGCTTAGAAGGAGGCCCTTCCAAGTTTTTCACTGCTTCTCTTACAATCTTCTGGAACTTCTTCACTTCATCCAGCTGGGTTGTGAGTAGGTATTGAAGGCCTCTGCAGTCACGGAATCTGATTTAAAGAAAAAGGGAAATTATTGTACACCAAGACACCAAATCCAAACTTGATTCAGTATTTTAAAGTAGAAGAGAAATAGCTAATCTAGGACAACATACAAAGTTGGTACCACAAGCAGATGTTTATTACTACTACATGCAATGCTGTCCGAAATCATTCCAGTGTATCCCCAGAGCTGATGCCTGGTATTTTTAGAACAGAAAGACTTTTTCCAAGACTTGAGAGGTGTGGCCAAATACTAGTAGTGAACACCAACCTGCAATATACTGGTCCACAATGCAGATCTACTAAAGGTAAACCACTGTACATACTTACAGTCTTACTTGTGTCTGCTGGCCAACAAAATGATTTTCAATGTACCTGTGCAATTCCCAGCAGACACATATACCCATCACAAAAATACACTTTATTCAGCAAGTTAGCTTTCAAAGTTAAATTTATTAAATGGACATAAACAGTAAACTATTTTCCTGAAACCTAGTTGTCTTTTGTGATTGGAGGGGTGTTGTGGTAATGAACACAAACATGAACACAAGTTAAGCACTTCCTACATTGTATTTTTCTTGAGAGCAGAAGTCAATTGCTGAAAGAAAGTGCATCATTCCTACAAGGTTTGACATGGATGTACAAGACTGTGGTTCTACACTATACAGAAAGTTTGATCCAAAACATCCGTTTGGTACAGTGCAGAGAGCAAAGCACAGGTTTAACACTACTAAAGCTTGGCATTCAGTATGACCTACTTCAGTAATGTGCATTTTAAAATAACATAGATAAAGTTTGCCTAACCAGGTAGTCTGGAAAGAAATGTAAATTGCAACCACAAGTCTGCTGTTAATATTAACAGTTGTCAAATAACACCAGTTTTATAAAGATCTCCCTCACTATACCATGGAATAATCATATCCAGTACTCAATTAAGAGTACTTGTTACTTCCACCACTGACCAGTAGCACTTGATAAGACAATGTTTTTTAAGTTTTCTCTCATATGCTAAAATAAATTGAAAAGGAAGTAAGTTTTATCCCTGTGTTATAAAAGAAAGTTTAGTCACAGATACCTTTTCCAAAGTTACACAATTTGTAAGCAGAAATTTAAGAAGATACTTCCTAAATATCTAATTTCAATCGAGAAAAAAACAAAAAAAATCAATGTGATACAAGCTAACCGACAGATGGATGTGTAGGAATAAAAGTTTTGCATGAACATGGAAACAATCCTTTCCTCATATTTATTTTGACCAGGATGTGATGCTATCTTTCTCAAACAACCACAAAACATGTATATCCAGACTCACAGACTGGCTGAGGCTGGAAGAGGCCTAGGGATGTTGTCTTGTTCAAATGCCCTCCTCAAGCAGGGTCACCTAGAGCTGGTTGCCCAGGACCATGTCCAGACAACTTTTGAGTATCTCAAGGCTGGAGACCCCACAACCTCTCTGGGCTACCTGTACCAGTGCTCAGTCACCCTCACAGTAAAAAAGCGTTCCCTGATATTCAGAGGGAACATCTTGTGTTTCAGTTAGTGCCCATTGCCTCTTGTGCTGAAGAAAAAAGAGGTTAAGTTTTGTATCTTTTATTTAGATTATTCAATAGAATTATGTTAAGTACTGGAAATAAAAGACACATGTACTTCCAACATGAAGAAATTTCAACCTTTTGGAATCAGGATGACAGAGTAGTCACAATGAAGGATACAGCTTTACATATGGAATTAAAATATGTGTGTATCTTAAGTATTTAGATTTATACACACGTTTTATAAACTTGTACACATGTATATACATTTATATACATATATTTAGATATATAATAAATATAATAAAAATGTATTTGACTAAAACATGATTCAGGAAAACTGTATTTAAGAGCATACATTCATGTATCTGAGAAAATTGCCTGATGTTAAACTATCAGAGCACTGTCCTTCCTATGTCTCCCTTTTCTGTGATGAATTTACAGACCTTTATCCAGAATGTACAAAAGGGGGTTTCTGCTTAGGAGAAAAGGGTCTACTCAATCCTAAAATTTAGGGGGGACCTTGTTGCTTTCTATATTTATCTAACAGGAAGGTACAGAGAAGACTGAGTCAAACTTTTGTCAAAGGCACCCGGCAAAACAATAAGAGACAATGTACACAAGATGCAACACAGGAAATATTAACCAGGTAAAAGAATTTTAATGTCATTTTTTTCCCTCCAAGTGGGCCAAATACTGGAACAGGCTTCACACAGAGACTATTGAATCTCCCTCCTTGGAGATACTTAACAGATCAAATCCCTGGGCAACTTTACTGGATTGAACAAGCATGCATCTGGATCTTGAGATGGGGGTTGATTTAAGTAGCCTCTGAATGTCCTTTCTAAATTCATTACTCTGTAACTGAAATCAAGAAGCAGTGGTATACTGTTGTCTTGAACATGAAACCAACCTCAAATTCTTCACTCAGAAAAACAGCGATGCTATTTTATGGTGTTGCCCAAGGATTTTCTGATATTGTCTGTCTACTTTCCTTTTAAGCAAGCCAATTTATTTTACAGGTTGCTCAATTTTAATGTTATAAACTTTAAATTCTTCTTACTCAGCAGTTTCATGAGTATAGTAGACTGTAAAACCACCTTAGATAATACAGAAGAACATTTCAAAGAATGCTGATCTAAGAGAAAACAGTAATTTTCCTGCTTTTCTTTCCAAGTCTTCTATCTAGTTGCACTTTTTCAGGGACTGGTTTTGAAATATAATTGCAGTCCTGATGCTCTGAAGCAGAAATGTCTGCTACCTAATTGCAACTGCTAGCACAAACTAGAAAGATGACCTGAGTAGATTTAACTGTATTGAAGAGCCTATTTCAGTTATTCTCTTACTTCTCTGCCATGGAGAGTTTACTTGTCTGCTGTTTGTAGTTACAGGTTATTTCATTTTGCACACGTTGAACAAGCTCCTCATCGATGGCATACTGTATTGCTGTCTGGATGACATCCAACCACCAAGGAGAACCTGAATGTATCTGTATGAAAAGCAATAGATTTTTCCTTAACATTCAACAGAAAAACAATCTGCTCATTCCAGCAGAGGTGTATACTGCTCTTTAGGCCATGGTCAAACACAGACTGGCTAATTCCATGATAAGTGGAGGATGAGAGTGTGACTAAAAAATATCCCATCTTCTGCTGACGTGACTAAAACTGTTTACATTCTTCACACCTTTATATTCCTTCAGTAGAGTCAGATTCACCAAGGCTATCCTGCCACACAGAGATAACTGTGATCTCAAAGTTTTCTCCTTCTCTCTCTCTCTATCTCAAAAGCAGATGAAAAGATCATTTAATCAGAGAAAGCGAAGTTCCCTGTGAAATTAAACAGTGACACTGAAGTGACCTTGTAATTTTAACAGGTGAAAAAAGATAAATGGCTAGAGTTCTGGATAAACAGATGAAAACAATATTCTTTGAAAATGCCAGAAGTCAGAGACAAAACATTTAAGAGGTACCTGCCTTTCTCTGAAGTTCCCGAATGGTTTGAAGAACTGGCTGTAAGGCCTGATGGGCTTCTGCAACTTCTGCATTGGATTTACTCATATAATGCTGTCGAAGTTGTTCTGCCTGTATGGAAATAAGAGCTTAAACTACGCACAAATCATATCTGTGAGGAATACTGCAAATGTGAAAACTCCCCAGCTACCACAGTGTTTTTAAATGGTTACCTATCTGCTACCCTCCTTCATCTGTAAGCAATATTTAGCAATATTTTTTTTTCCTCTAAAATCCAGCATTTATTAGTAAGCCAAAAAAACCACTTGAGACTACAAGTTACTATAAAGATGTTAACTGTGCAACTTTGCTTTTTGGTAAGCCCAAACAACATGATAGGAATTCAGTCCATTACAAAAAGAAACTGGAATATAACTCAGCATTCTTACTTACCTGTGTTGGATAAGCAAACAATAAAAAGATCCCAGAACAGTCTGAGAACAGGACAATTGAACTTACCTACATATAAAAATCACTCATAAAATAACAAGAAGGGCTGAAATTTCATTAAATGCATCAGATATAATTTTTTTCAGAGAAATTACTTCTAACACTGAAACCTCTCTTGGCATGCAAGTGCCACCACTACAAAAGCAGTGTCAGTTTATTTTATATTTTAAAAGCTGATAAACAAACAACCTAGAAGTAACATGTATCTTGAACCATTACATACTGATTTCACAATATACATTTATTTTGTGCATTTTAGTGTATGTTTAAGTCTTTTTTTGTTTGCTACTACAAAGATAGTACACTGCTGTTACACAGCCCAGTTTATCTGGAGTGAACAGGACTCTCAGGTTCTTAAAAGAGCTACTGGCAAAAGGTAGCTTTGAAAAGCCACTTCTGCATCACATTTATAAATAAAATTTCTAATAGCTTTCTTTATAATCATGTCAGGATAATGCAGTATTTAAAAACTGCTAGAATTGCAGGTCAATAAAAAACAGGCAGTACCTCTATAGAACTTCTAAAAGGCAGGTACACACTTTATATATTTAGGAGAACAAGGTTCATTAAAACACAAAAAACCTGCTATGCTTACATAGAATTTGCATAAAAATAATAAAATACCAGAAAATAACCAAATAGTAAGACAGATACTCATTACCAGCATAAAACAGGAGAGGCTGGAAGAACTAGGCCCGGGCAGCTTGAAGGAGAGAGGCTTAGAGATTACTAAAGAACAGCTTCCCAGCAGGCAGAAGGAAATCACCAAGACTGAGAGCCCAGGCATTTTACTGAAGTATATGGCAAGTGAACAAGGGACAATGGCTATAAATTGAAACAGGAAAACAATTCACACTGAACTTCCCTACTATGAGATATATGGAATACTGGAACTGGCTACTCAGTTAAGTTGTGAAATCCCTTCCCTTGGAGGTTTTAAAAGGCCAGTTGGATAAAGCCCTGGGATACCTGGACAGAAATCCATGTTGACCTTGCTCTGAGGGGGAAGTTCAGGTAGAGACATCCCAAGGTCCCCTTCAGCCCAAACAGTGACATAATAATGACATTCTTTTCTACATGTTGTCCCTATGTCCACAGCAAGTAACCAGTGAGGAAGTGTAACCCCAGCTATTTTGCCAGATAGTTCCCCAGTTCCAATTAGGGATATAGTTAAGCTTATGCATACAGAAAGTGATATACAGTGATTTGCTCATTTGGGCAAAGAAAAATAAACTTCACCTACAGAGAACTCTGACTATTTGAAGTTAAAAATGAGGAAAGCTAAAGCAAATGTGAGGCAATAAAGGACTCAAAAATTCAGGATGACACATTCTTTATCAGTAACATCTATGTAAGTTATTTCCACAGGAACATGGGGGTGAGGAAACAGCATTTTAGAGGTAAAAATTATTAAAGTTTCCATAAAACACACTCAGAACACAACAGAGGCAACCAGCATTGAGAACAGCAATATTATATTGGACATTTCTGCTCTCTTCACGCAGTAAACAACTCTTGATTTTAATAAGTTTAAGGGACATTTCTGTAGTTAACCCCAAAGCTATTTCTTTTGAAATGAAAAGCATTGTTGTTTCTTTAGTTAGAGAAAATGCCGAGGGGACAAAAAATAAAAAAATGCTCCTCAATATTCATGTAAAAACAAAATATGTTTACCTCTTCTGCAAGTCGACTATCACGCAAAGTCGGAGGAATTCCTGGGTGCTTTGCTAACAATTCCATCAAATTATGAGTAGAATGAAGTCTCTAAATATATACACAAAGTCAAGAGAAATCATGACAAAAATCCATTGTAACATCCATGACAGGAAAAACCTGAACAGCAACGAAAGCTTACAGCAAAAAATTAGCATGCATTTAAAATCAGTTTTGTCTTTCTCTGCTAATCTGAAAGCATCTCATAAAGAAAAGAAAGATTCCTACCCGCATTTTACTGGGATAGGAAACGATAGGAAATGAAATATTAAGAAGACCTTTAACATCTCAAAACTAAATGAGCAGGCATGAAAACCAAACTATTTATCTCTGAGCACTTTCTTTGGTAACTGCCTTTTAGAATATTCTGAGGAAACAATTCATTTAGCCTACTTAAAGCAAAATAAAGTGCAAGGAAAAGACCGGAAGGGTAATAATTTTTCATATTTTTCTTTTGTCTGAAATAAAAGATATTGAAAAACACATGATCTTTTGGTATACTTTAGGGAAAAATAATTTTGATTATTAATATAAGGAAACTCTGCTCCTCTTCTCTGGTTTCACCCTTTGTTTCTCAAACCAGACCAATAATAATATGCTTCCTGCACAGCCCCCACAAACTCATACTAATAATCTCCGTTATCATAAACTTGTTCCCTTCTCACATTCTGGATTCTCTTCACCTCTACACTATTACTATCTCAGCCACTTAAGAGGACTGGCCAGCAGTAATTTGCCAGTATCCCGAAGAGATAATCCTACACAACTGAGAAGACTTAACAGAAGTAAAATTTTATTACACTAAGGAAATATTAGGCAGCATGTATTTTGAGGGGGAAAATCCCCAACTTTATTGGATTGCACAATTCAGTAGAACAATTTAATTAACAACCTATGAGCAGCTTACACAAGTTTAAGCTAACACATCTATGCTAAGTGCAAAAAGCCACCAGGAAGTCACAAAGAAAAAGGAAAAATCAAAGAAGCACAACAGGGACATCAGGTGACCACATGCAACACAATCAAACAATAATTTGCTCAGAGAAGGAAGTAAAGAAACAGGCAACTGATCACTTCTTATCTACGTGTCACTAACGTTTTAAATTTCTTATTATGCTGAAGAAAATTGTGGTCAATTTAGAACTGATAGTTCTTGAAGAACTATAAATATGTTACTTAGAGAACCATGACTTTTTTACCAGGAAAATATATTCATATTTTTATATAGTATTCAAAAGGCAGGAAGTAAATGCCCAAAGAGAAAAGGCACTTCAATTCTTTTCCATGTTTTGATGCCCTTTTATCTTCTGCAGTGCAAATATTTTATTCTTTATTATTTGGCACATAAGTATCACTCTCAGTGCAAACGCTGCATTCTGTAATTGCAGGATGTAATATAATGTGAGCAGTCACAGTCACATGCACCAGACTAGGAATTCAGCTTGTTAACTGTACTGCAGAACAGCAGGTGGAGATCATACACTGCTTCAGGGACATCATGAAAACTCACAAGCAGGTTTTTAGAAACACAGTGGCTTTTTTTTTTTTGTCAAAAAAAAAAAAAAAGGAAACATGAAGGTCACAGGACAGATTCCTATCTAAAGATTGTGATCATTACAGCAGGCTGAAAGAGTAATTCAGCGCACCACTGGAAGGAAGAAAAGACTGACCTGTTAAATTAAATCTATAGTATTCCAGTTCTTAACTAGATCGCTCTACATTTCAATGCTCACTCACTTGCAAGGAATCTGTTTTGAGCTTTTCTTTGTGCTCTTCAGATGATCTTAGTACTTCTCTGTACAGCTCCGCAGCCAATGCATATTCTCCTGAATTAAAAAAGAATAGCAAAAACACAGACACATTGTGCTGGTTTTTAAATATACAAGCAGGCATGACCTTACAAGTGTTATATTACTTGTAAGATACTAAGATGTTCTCAGTCTGTATAGTAAGTGCCTATCTTCAAGCAATTCTTTCCTAGTCATTCTATGCCTCCCCCCCACACAAAAAATTGGCAGAAGACAGAATATGATATTCTATAAAGACTAACGCAGTTTCCAAATTAAATATCTTTTGTGACTGTAAGATCTGCAAACCTCTTAATCTTAAAATACGTATTCATGGTTGCATAAATGCAAAAGAATCTCATATTGCACTTAAAAAAAATCATCTACAACTCACTGCAGTGATGCATTGCTAAATTTGCACCACAAATGCATTATTCACTCTCCCAGTGAAAACCATGAAAGTTGTGTCATACTTCAGAAATGCAGAAATGATTAGGTACATGCAGGGAGCATAACTACTGATGTAAGCTGCCAGCATCACAATCACTTCTCAGAAAATAGCTTGTATCAATTAAAAAGAAATACAAAATTGAAGTTGTGTATGGAAAAGCAGTGAAAAAATAAATCCATTTTCATTTTCTTTTCTCAACTGATGGAAATTTACTTAGCCAGTAATACTCTTAGAGACTCTTAAAACATGGAGAAGTATAGGGACAAGAAATCCATAAAGACAGATAATAAAAAACATCATCATCCAATCTGTATGGAAGTGTAACAACTCTATGTCAACAAGATTTGCTGCTTCTTATATTGAGAGTTGCATTTGGAAGGGTGTAGTCCCACAATACAGGATTGCAATTACAAGCAACCCGCCAAAAGCTATACGCAGAATTTGCTAGCTTGAAGCTTGTCAGGCCTCCCTTGAATTTTTCTTGACCTGCCTGAACCTTTCACATGGCTTAGCTGTGATAGCAGTTTCTGTAATTCACTAGGTGTTTATGGCTAACTTTTAGTATATTTTTAAACTTTTGTTTATCTTTTTGTGGTACAAACACAGCTTTATATAGACAGCAGTAACAAGCAGTTATTCCATGTAGAATGAGATATTTACAACTACCACAATGATGTAGTGTAGGGAAATACAGGCCTACTAACAATAGCAGAGGCTATTGACAAGAAAAGATACAGGATGCAGTGTAGAGTACAGCCATGGGATGCTAAGAGATGGTGCACAGGCTTGGCAGTGAATAAGAAAGCCATGGCTATAAACAACTCACCCACAAAGAAATG
Source organism: Donacobius atricapilla (assembly GCA_013397315.1). Classification (NCBI taxonomy): domain Eukaryota; kingdom Metazoa; phylum Chordata; class Aves; order Passeriformes; family Mimidae; genus Donacobius; species Donacobius atricapilla. The sequence continues at coordinate 675,687 of WBMY01002809.1, read as the reverse complement.
CAGACTTAGAGCTGGACAAAACTGGTTTTAGGGGCAACAAAGAGAACAAAGAAAGAGTATGTAACATTCATAAAACGCATCATGTACACTAATTGGCATTTTCATGGAGCTGCAGACCAATGAAGAAAGAGAAAGATGCAAACATGCTAGCAAACATAAAAATGACCCTCACTGGATTCTTGTGTGAGGAAGAAACCATCAACTTAAACATTTCACTCCTCCTGATGAAGGTAGTGACTACTGGCCATTGCACTGCCACCACATCTAAGAAACCACTGACCTCAGGGTCCAGATGGGCCTAAGTAGAAAAGTGAGCATAAAAGCAGAACAGGAAGTAGATACAACTAAGTGTGATTGTTATACTTTTCTTTGCCTGTAGCAATTAAATTGGGACTAATAATAATTAGACCTGTAAGTTTTCAATTATACTAAGACTTAATTCATGGCCTTGCTTTTATGTAAGGTGTGCTTCCCCCTTCCAAAGACTGAGTGCAAGGGTAATACTGGGGGAGGAGTTACAGACCACAACTCTGCCTCTTTTGTCCTGCTTTTGTTTCTCATCAGACCATTTTTTTAATCAATCCGATTTTCAAAATAGGCCAGACAATTTTTGCTACTAGTGTATTTTAGAAGCACTGTTACGTTACTATGTAACTCTTTTTAAGCACTTACTTCTATCAGAAACGCTTACCTCAATCCTGCAATTGTAACAAAGTATTTCAAACCTACTAAATTAAAGAATCTGAATGTAGTCTTTCTGTGAGGCAAGTAAGAGAAAAGGCATTTTGCCTGTTCTCTTCGAAGGAAGACTTTGACATGAGCTGGAAAAATTCAAACAGCATGTCAGCTTTAGAAGAACTTGGTAAAGAGGCCTTTTTACACATTCATAACTGAGGAATTGTAATTTATTTTTATTTTGTGGGACACTCAAGATTAATGTAATTATTTTGTTTCTCATTCAAAGCTTTTTTTTCCTTATAATTCAGACAAAATCACAAAACTGACGGAGCTGTCTAGCAGGAGCAGCAAAAGGAATCCACAGTCAGCACAGCAGTTTGCATGGCTGAAGGCACAAGGAAAGTCCAGAAAGCAGTACTGATAAAACAAAAGCAGGTTAAGTACAATTACACAAGTATGACTTCTTTTAACCTCCCAGTACACAGAGATGGAGCATATTTTTTACTCCTGTACTCGAAGGAGTAAAGAATATGCTACAGCCCTTTGGTCTTACCTTTAATGATATGGATACCAGCTAAGCCATTAAGAGCACACACGAGCTGTCGGTGAGCTTCTTCACACTCTGTTCGACACTTCTTTTGCAGAGATGCCAACAGTTCCTCCATGGTCATGGTGCTGAAAAGGAGACCAAATGGCTTGAATTTGAAACAAAATCGCAGTACTAGAAAAGTAAGAGGGTCATGCTGAGCAGCATAGCAGATCGTTACATGCATCCAATATACTGCAAATGGGTTTTTTTCAGATTTCTTTACTTATTAAAAAACCTCTAGCTGTCAGATTTTCTTCCTGCGAGAGCTTTACCCTAACTTGAGTGTGTCCAGAGCTTGACATCTCCTGAAACACGAAGAAATAAGAAGCAAGAAGAAAATTTGAACTTGGCAACACAATACTTCATGGGACAAAATATTTTTCTCCTTCTGTTAGTGGCGAACTGGAAACAAGAAAAATAGAACTCATTTTGTCAAAAGCTGTTGAGATGAAAACAGCTACAACAGACTACACTTCTACCCTCTTCTCCCAATCTAAACACAAAACACATGAAGTATCCATGTAAAGAAGAAAATGTGTGAAATGAGAACAGAGAAGACTAACAAAAAATTATTCTCAACTTACTCTTCTACATTTGTCTTATCAGCAAATTATGAGAGGAACTTAAACAGAAAAGAATTAACATAAAAATACCAGAAATGGAGAGAAAAAAGAAAAGCAGGAACAGAAATGAGGAGGATGCAAGAGGGAAGCTTGAAGGATACCTTGGAGTAAGGCCACAGGTGAAAGAATCAGAGGACAGATATGAAGAGACAACAGAGTAAACAGTATCAGCAGCCTACAACAGGTGACCTGAGGCTGCTTCTAAAACCAATCACTGCTGTTAGACCAGACACCACCGTCCTCCACTGAAACCCTGCTCCTCAACCTCATTCCTTCAGGAGACGCATTCACTATTTGGCGCTCAGCACTGTGGAGCAGAGTAAGAGGTGACATAACCCTTGCACAGACTGGGCTCAAATTATGCTGGAAGGATACCCTTGCCTAGGCCTGTACTTTACCTTCCTTGCAACATTGCTTCGGTTGCAGAAACTGAGTCTTGGTTTTATAGTATTGTGTTACACCAGAGTGAGCTTTAAATCAACATAATCACTATTCACAATTACCGAATTCTGCAAAGGCTTTGGTAAATACACATAACACCTGCATATGCTGATACTTCCACCATTGCTACTTACCTTTTATTTTCAAAACCATCAGCAGTTCCAAGAAAAATTATTACAGCAAAAGGATATACACATAAAATATGCAATTTTATACAGCCTGAGACTACCAATTAAGGCAGAAAGAAGGGGGTTTTACTCAGTTCAACTAGGAGAACCTAGAAAAATCTCTTTTGAGAGCGTTTTTTATCTTTGAGTAGATCTCATTTACTACCTTCATTACACAGGTCGGGAAAAAAGTCATCTATCAAAGGACAGAATATGCATCAAACTCAGGTTTTTACTCCCGGCCCACGTCTCTTATCTATATGCTCCAGCATCAACTTTCTTATTTCAGTAAACTTCTCTTATTCATCAAAGGTCCTAGCAGAGAATTCCTTCATTATTCTCGTACATATAGCCAAAGACAGGAACCAAATCTTCTCTCTATTCTGGAAATGTCCACTGCTGCAGTTGAGTTTGGTTCACAAAAAAAGGTATGTAAACAGTGCTGGGAATTGACTTTTCTTTGTACATGTGATTTTAAGAAAGATTTAATTTTCACTGCTGTTTTTTCCATCAGTTACTATGCAGCTGTCACTGTGCAACCATTCCACCAAAATCAACACAGTACTAAGCTGTTGCCACCATACTCTGCATAGTTTACATATATTATATTTATATCACACTGGCTCATTTTAATGCAAATAGTCTCGTATGATGGGTGGGAATATTGATTTCTCCTATGTTTGAGTCCTTGCTTCCACATTAGCAGACTGCTACAGTAAGTGCTACAGCACAGTGTCTAACTATTGGTCTCTGCTCAAGTAAGTGCAAAGTCAGCTTCAGCTGCATTGGCACTGCAGGTGCCCTGTATAACAAAGAGCAAGGAGTAGGACACAAAACTTTTAACAAGGACTGAAAGAGACTGAATAGAATGGATGAACTAGGAAACAGTAGCAATAACACTGGCAGTGCTAAAAGTTGAAGTTCTTCCCTACTTGTAGCTTAAAAAAAACCAAAACCCATAGACAGCGCTCTGAGAGTCTGGAACAGAAACAGCCTGTTTTTTCACAGCCTCCTTCTAACTGACTGAAAAAGTAGCAGCTACATTTCACAATAAGACTGGCAACATGATTTTTTTTTGTTCTAATAAAAGCTGAGACCAAACTGGTACTTGCAGAGCACTTGTGGGGGAAAATGATCTTGAAAGCATGCAAATAAAAGATGATTGGAACAGCTTTCAAGTTTGGATCTACATTTACAAATTCTGCAACCTCACATTAACATTTTCTTTGAACTAAAGAATTATTCCATTCTGTTGATTCAGTTCCTTCATTCTTCTCATTCATGAACGTGAGTTTTGTATGACACAAAAAAAAAAAAAAGCAGTGGGCTTATTTTATAACAAAAATCAAAGAATCTGGTTTATTTCACAGTCAATCTGTTACCCGCAACACTCTAGTCATAGTAAGGTTAGAATGCCACTGGAGGATCAAATGCCTTCAGTACTATGTTCTTTAACACAAGAATTACACTAATGACTCCACTGTGTTCAGCTTCTGAGGTCAGATTACCTTGGCGCACCACAGTCATACATTTAACTAAAGAAGCTTAAATTAGGTTTATTTGAGGACTGTACAAGAACTTGCACTGCTGGAGACAATCGGAGTTTTGCATTGGATAAAGCAGGTCATGAGAGAAATTCACCTTTTCTGTAATGGCAAGAACTCTCCCCGAACAGCTTGTGGGTGACAGCAGGCCTGCCTCAGCCGTAGCAAAGGGTATAGAATAGAAGTCACAGTCCTTCTATCTAGGCTGCTAAGCTTAAGAGTCCAGTCCGAAATCTTCCTGAGTTTTGCCAATGCATCCTGGCAGCACACCTCATGCTGGCGATGATAGAAGTGTCTCTCCACAGGAGAGAAGTGAAGCCAGTGTATATTTTCTGTCTGAGGGGGGATTTGAATCTGAAATTAAAAAAAGAAAGTAAGTAATTTTCAAATAAAACTATTGATGTTCAGGAATTCTAAAATTCAAAACTTTTATTTACTTGGTCAATCACATCCTTCTTTGCTGATCTCCACATTATCTTCGCAATTAGACTGTAGAGAGGCCGGGGATTTTTCCGACAATAAGGTCGATATAGTAGTTGGTCCCACCAATGTTTGACCCAGTAAGGATCAACTCCAAGAAAAAGGACTAATCCATACAAATCTGCCAAAAAAAGAGTTTGTGTTTTAATGCTTTGCGATATGTCTCAAAAAAATTAACTGTCATAGAAAGTCTATCAGGCATAAACCATGCCCAATCCGGCCTTTATCTTTTGCACTTGTTTTCCAGTCACTCCCTCAGCAAAATATTTAATTTGAGGTAGGGGACTGGGTGGTGGAAGGTGTGGAGTTCTCTCATTTAGCTCATTTTTGATTTCCACACAACTTGAGAGAACATAGCTATTTGTGAGACAGCTTCCTAATTTCAAGTTTAGCAGAAGACGGCAAAGAATTTAAACCTATTCAGAGCAAAGGCAAGAGGCAGAAATTACATGATTGCATATGGTTAACTGGGTTTGCCAGGTTTTTCTAAACCAATATTGCTCAGCATCATTACTTCAGGGCCTGCTGTGCACCAACTGTCTTCTGCCCACAATCCTAGAAGGGGCTGCAATTCAGAATAATTTTCGCTCCTCTACTAATGCTTAAGAAATTAACAAAAGACACTTCAATTGTTTTCTTGCTAATTGAGAGAATACATCTTGCTAATTCTGTCTAATTCAGAAACCTATCACTTTTTGGAATGAAATTTAAGGACATACTGACTTTAAACTTCTGTCTAAATCCTACTGGAAAAATACAGAAGCACACATTTAAATGCTGCATGTGGATACTGCAGAAACAGAGATATGTGATGATATCTTATAGTTCCTGAAAATCTGGTGGCTACATTCCTTATTCTGTCAGCTTTATTGTAATTCAGTATTCAGCTGAAAGCATAAAGACATTGACCAAATACATCATAGACCAGAGGAAGAAAAATCCTGGGAATCATTTCTATGCAAGAAGCAATTTTTCACCCAGAGGTCCTATCCCACTGCATTACAGCAGCAGTGGCACAGACTGAAATGAGTCAGCAGTTTCATCCCTGATGTGAGGGGGGCTGCCTTAGTATAGCCTGAGAGTCTGCCAACGTGTATTATGAACTGTATCACATTTCAGATATGTATTAAATCAACACTATCACATACAGGAGTGATAGGAATTCATCGTGACACTAAAATCAATCACTTCTTTCCACAGGTTTGCTTTATTAACGATGTATTCTCACAACTGTTACATGTGTTTATAAATATAATTCACAATTCCACAATGAATTAATCTAAAATAGTGATTTTTACAACTTAGTATCCAAACAACAGTCCACAAATGCTTACACTGATTTATGCACTTTCAAATGCATTGCCCCAATGTACACGATATATTCCAAAATCCATCAGAGAACACAGGGAGACAAAGCAGTTAGTCAGCTCCCCTTCTTTTATTCCATCTCTGTCTGAAGCCTGTCTACAGAAACTGAGCACCACACACAAAAAAAAAAGATAAATGTCATCTGCTAACACAGAGCTACCTACTCGAGACATCTCAAGTCATTAAGTCCTTACATAAGGACAGTTTCATAAGCTTTTGCGCAATTTTTAGAATTTATATCCAAGGCAGTGGATGCCCATGATACTTTATACAGAGCAATGCAAAAAGCAAATACAGCTTTGCTTGCTGAATTTGACAGTTCACAGGATTCTGTAACCAGAGCAGACTATCTGCAATAAAGAAGGGTTAATATTCATCCACTCCACTAAGTGAAAACTGAAGAACAGACTTGAGTCAGCTGTATGTCTGACTAGACATGCAGCTTCTCTACTCCCCAAAGTATTTGTCTAACTCAGGAAGACAAAAAGATTTCAGCTCTTCGATTTTTGTATTGATACATGTATTGATGGCTTTATTATCATGCCTAAAGTTTATGCCTTACAGAGTAAAAGTACCTAATGAATTCAGAACAAAGCTGGCAGACATTTTAACAGCTTCAGAACTCCACCTAATTATCAGCATAAGGAAATCCCACAGATTACACTGCTCCATAAAATCTCACCTTCTAATCCTCGCTGCACAGGAGTGCCACTGACACACCAGCGATTGATTCCACTCAAACGGAGTGCCATTTCAGCAGCCTAATGAAAGGACATAGAGCCAATGACGAAAGAAAGAACAGAGTGGAACACAGTCTGACGCCACCTTATTTTTGAGAAGTCTGAACATATTTTCAGAATCTATCCTTAGACCTAGAAGCAGCACTAGTGCAATATATTATTAAAACATGTTTAAAATTTTTTCTTTTTTACAAAGTAACTGGCAGCTGATAAAAGCCATGTCCTCTTCCAACTAATCAACTGCAATTAAGGGTTCACAGAAGGCAAACAAATAGCAAAATAAACAGAACACTTAAGAACTAAATATTAAAGCCTGTAAGGCATTATATAAGTAGCATTTTTGTCTTCCTGTCTTGAGCAAAAAGACTGGACAAACACTAATTAAAATAATCCCCCCTGCAGACTGTATCCCTTGAGTTTGCAGACAGACTGCTGACTATTTTAGTTTCTAGACCCAAAGGACATATCTATGCCTCTGGACCACATCACAGAACAGGCTAGTGCCTTGTTTGAAACTATCAAACACCATACACAACATGATGACCTAGTTCTTTAAACTGTCAGTATAGATTATGTTAAGTATTTTTTGAGCTGGATATACTTCAAAATCTGCCAAAATTCCAACAGGAGAACCATTTAATAGTAAGTATCTCCAACAGAAAATTCATTTCTGAAGAACAAGGGACAAGGACAAATTACATGAGTGCTCTCTGAACATTAAGAGGGGGAAAGGAAAGATTACTCTATTATTTACAATAAACTTGTCCAAACATTTTCAAGTTAAATGAATGCATGACCAGGAATGTCATACCTTTGCAGTAGTGCATTCAACCATTTGTGCTTCATCGAGGCAGATCCTCCACCACTCCACTGCCACCAAGGGGCTGGGGATGGCCATGTAGCGCTTCTGGTTCCTGAAGCGGCGCCCGTCCTCGCTGTTGCTGTGGGGGATGTCTACATAGTTCAGCTCGGTGCGCAGGACGTCGTACGTGGTGATAACCACCTCCTGCTCCGCCAGCATGTGCGGCTGCAAAAAGCCGTGCTTCTTCACACCTTGATACACCTACAGAGATTTACAGCCAGCAGCACAACAGCAGAGACACTTCAATCAAAATGCTAAAATATCAGGACAGCTTAGTATGTGCGAGCTTTTAGCAGTGTTGCTCATATAAAAAGAAACTACTCATAAAATCTGTATTCATATAATTGGATGGTGGGAAATTCATCTAAGTAACCTAATAATAAATACAACAGAGTCATGGATGCAAAATTTGTAACTTTTTACAACTTTGTAAAACATTTATTTTCTCCTTTGAAGGAGAGAGGACTTCATTATTTTCTACAAGAGTTATTTGTTGTAACCGTTGTTTGAAGATTAAGTATTCTGTAATATGGCATGGAACAACATTATGTAAGTCACCGTTACACGTTCAGCCTTTTCCTCTCCTTTACTGGAGATGTATTACCTTTTTCCCGACAACTTTACTCACTAAAATTTAATGGATGATTAGGCAAAGACAAGAAATATGCACCAAAATATATAAAAAAATAACACTCTGAGTGAAGTTTTACCTGCAGAGATTTAGGAGATTAAAAAAAAAAATACCCTAGGTAAAAAACCAACCTCTGTGCACTAGCAGGAAACTTTAATACTGACACTTGTTCTATTATCAGAAGTACTTTTCTTATCTCCCTCATAATATTAAGCCAAATCCCTTTAGTAGCATACAGAAGTTAAAATAACTGCTCTTTACCCCTTGATGATCAGCATATGATTTCACTGTTAATTTCACTCTTAACCCTACTTTTTCTCCCAGCAGCAATCTTCCTCTACATTTGTGCATATGGTAACAGTGTTTCTGTCAACTGAGAAGAAACACCTGCAGATAATTTCTTTCTGTTCTGCCCCAGAGTGGGACAACAGAGCAACCCAGGTCATTGCCCATGAAATAGAGAGAAAGGGAGCTTGGACAGGGATGAAAAAAGAAACAAATTAACCAAAAAGAGCATGTTCTCTGAAACAACCAACAAAAAATAAACAGCTGCCAAAGGCAAATGATTTCTTCAAGTATTTATGAATAGATTTTCTGGAGATTTATAACTTGGCCAAGTTTGGGTTGTTTTCACGGCAGCAGGAAAAGACAATCTTCCACAAAGCAAGATCTACTGATAAATTTTAATTTTTTGTCCTGTTACATAAAACCATTAAAATTTCCCATGGGTTGTAAGCAGTTGAAGAGTAAAAAACACACTTCACATGCAATGCAAAAGTTGTTAACATGGAAAATTGATTCTTTGAAACATCTCCACTACTTTAATTTTACCTCAACAGGAAATAAAACACCAAATTTTCATTTTGAAGCAACACTGAACACAAGTCTCCGAGCTGGCAGTTAAAAGAAAATGAAAACAATCTTGAAGAATGGAAGATGTCATCCAGTTTAAAGTACTGACATTCAGTATTTAAATTATTTTATTGATACCATGTAAATCTATTTCTGATAATTTTCATCAAAGCTGGTATTAAACTTGGACTGGGCCTTAGGCAAACCGCACAAGTTTTAGACACTCGTTAGTTCCTGCATTAAATCTAATTGGACTGCTCACACAAATAGCACTGAAGGCCTAGAATTCATTTATACATTGGGCAACTATGCGTAACAGCCGAAGGCAGCAGATGTATCCCTGAATACAAAGTTATATCAATCTGCTACTACTTTGTTCAAAATACAAATGATTGATAGTTTTCAAAGCTCCTGATCATTACAAAGGTTCTTGACTGCTAAAAATATGAAGGATAAAACTTGCCTGCATCAGTAATAAAAGACCCTTGAATAACTGTATTTAAAAAAAACCAGTATAGCTATTTTTATGCTAAGCATAATTAGGTTTATTCTAGTGACAGGGTTATTAGAAATCAAGTGAAAGGACAATCCATGAATAAGTAACATCCTAATAAATTTGATAAATGTTACACAGACAATGCCAAAGTTGTAAAAGTATTGCTTTCAGTAAACACCAATGCCCAAGACTTCTTTTATAAAGCTTGAGAATCAGAAATGCGAAACTACAGGCTTTACCTACGGAAACATTTTTTATCTAGAACAAAAGGAGGAGCAACAGTCAGAGAATTGCTTACGAGACAACACTTAAAACATCCATAGGAGTTTTTAAGTTCCTTGGTAGTCTTTCAAACAACCTTCCCTCTCAGAAATCACATGTTGCTGCAACTGCTCAAAAATTTGCTTTCAGTTACTATACAATCTAGTCCACTGATTTATCTTTCTGTTTTAGAAAAACAGAAAAAAAAAAAAAAGAAGAACTAATTGCAGACTGTCTTTCTGGGACACAGACACACCACATAACGCCAAAGCATTGGTGTAGCAGCAAGAAATGTAGAACTCTGACATGCAAAACAAAGACCTCTGAACTTCGAGTGATGCAGAATATCAGACAGGAAGCCTCAAGCCTTGATAAAATAACTCTCCAGAATATGAAGCTATATAGTCTTACCAGAACTCGAAGAGATGATGATCTTACGTGCCTGTTGATCTCATCTACCCACTGGTGACAAATAGAACTCGGAGAAATGATCAGAGTTGCTCCTGTGGGAACTGGTTTCATTGCCACAAGGCAATGAGGACAGTAGAAGGGCCGGCTCTTCAGGTTCTCCTCTTTGTAGTTTACACATTCTGCATGCTGCCACAGGTAACATTTCAGGCACTGCACACGAGCTTTGTAGTCAGCCAATCCAAGCTCACCACAGATGCATTCAAAACGATATTCAGAGGTATTAAATGGAAATACAGAACTGGTTTGTTGTATGCTACTGCCAGCATGTTCTTGGGAAAGTGAGGACTGGACCTTTGTGATTTCCTGCTGGACAACAGCTGTAGTTTTAGAAACATCAGGATGACTGCTCATGTCACTGGAGATAAGGAGGCTGCCATGAAAATCAGGAGACTTTGGGACTTCTTGCTTAACATTTTTCTCTTCTACAGAGTTCTCATGATCTGATTCAGATTTCCTGTTATTTTTACTAGTTGTACAATAATCATGGTCTTCCATGGCGATATTCTCATGTGAAGCAGCTTTAAGGACATTTTCAGATGTTACATCACTGTTTCTTGATTCTTTGGTTTGAGTTTTAGCATCAATCAATTGCTTCTTCTGAATGTTTTCTGAAGTCCTTGCTACCTACAAAGTAAAATTAACCAAGAATGTCAGACTTCACATTCGGACTTGTCCAGTGACTTCTAAACATCTACCACTGCTGCTAATATCTTCATTAATGACACAGCCAGAGAGATCGAGTGCACCCCCAGCAAATTTGCAGATGGTACCAAGTTGAGCGGTACAGCTGACACACCTGAAGGGTGGGATGCCATCCGGAGTGACCCGGACAAACCTGAAAAATGGGCCCATGGGAATATCACGCAGTTCAACAAAACCAAGTGCAAGGTGCTGCACATGGGTTGGATGAATAGACCGAGAGCAGGCCTGCTGAGAAGGACTTGGGGGTGCTGGTGGGTGAGAGGCTGCACACGACCCAGCAACGCGCACTTGCAGCCCAGAAAGCCAGTCATGTCCTGGGCTGTATCCAAAGCAGCCGGGCCAGGGAGGGGATCCTGCCTATCCATTCACTCTTGTGAGACCCCCCTGGAATACTGCAATCCAGCTCTTAGACTCCCAACATAAGAAGGATGCGGACCTGCTGGAGGAAATCTAGAGGCAGGCCATGAAGATGATCAGAGGGCTGGAGCACCTCTCCTATGAAGAAAGGCTAAGAGAGTTGGGATTGTTCAGCCTGGAGAAGAGAAGGCTTCAGGCTAAATTATGGCCTTCCAGTACCTGAGGGAAGGCTATGAGAAGCTGTAAAGGGACTATTTACAAGAGCACATAGTGACAGGACAAAGGTGAGTAGTTTTTAACGCAGGAGAGTAGGTTTAGATAAGATATTAGGAGGAAATTCTTCACTGTGAGGTGGTGAGTCACCGGAACAGGCTGTCCAGAAACAATGATGCCCCAGCCCTTGAAGTGTTCAAGGTCAGGCTGGATGAGGCTTTAAGCAACCTGGTCCAGCAGAAGGTGTCCCCACAGCAAGGGGGTTTGGAATTAGATGAGTTTTAAAGTCCCTTCCAACCTAGGCAACTTTCTCCTCACCCTTTTTTTTAATGAACATATAAACACATCAGTACATAGATATTAAACATTTATATAAATTTCCAGTTTGAGGATTTGGTTAATGTTTACCAGTGTTTAAAAAACAACTTCACAGTAAGAACAATAAAACTCCCAATGACACTATTTTAAAAGGCTTATGACAGATGTAGTTAATATTGTAGCCACAAATTTTATCTACTTATGATTTCTCCTTCTTTATTTATAAGTGTCAAAGCAATTGCTGCAGTTTTCTTCATTTTTACCACTAAAACAGTGACACTGAACTAGTGCATGCAGACAGTACAGCTGAGAGTAGCACACAACTGGCAGAAAAAACAACCGCCTTTGCAACACTCTTTGAAGTAACTACAGCAGCATGTTTTACCTGCTCTTTGGTTCTTTCTCGCTTCTTCTGTTCCTTGTAGTTCTTTCCCAGCTTGAAAGACCCAGCCAGACCATGTCCTTTAACTTGTTCTACCACCTGTTCTGCAATTAGTTTTTCTAGAGTTCTTTTGAGAAGCCGCCTATTTCTCTGTGTGTCGTACCTATACATAGAACTGATGTACTTAAATATTGCAATAATGGATGCTCCTTTCTTCACATTCATTTCCTTTACAGCTGCTAGTATCATTACTCGTAAGCCTGTATGAAGAATCAAAACAAAACAACTTACAGTTTTAGTTAAAATGAAGTTAACTGACAGAATTTGTATTAAGGGAACCCTAAACAGTGTACATCTAAAAAATGCAGATAGGCAGCGGTTTTGACAAGCTTTTACTTGACACAGCTCTACAGATTGTTGTTCTAAAGTGATTCTAAAACAATGTTGGATAGCAATAGAAATAGATTACTCACTTTTCTAACTGAGGCATAAAAAAGACAGCTTATTTCCTTTAAATGAATTAACTCTTTACAAACACCGCTAGTTACACGGAGCTCTGTAGCACAGAGTTCTGAGTATCTTTACTTTGAACTGCGGATCACTTGTTTGTGCATGCAATCCATCATGACAGTGCTCAGCAAAAGAATAATTTCATTCTGAAGTCAAGAGTAGCCTTGAACTCAGTCAGTGGCCAATATAAGACAATGCTAAAAGCAATATATATTTTAGAAGTCATCAGAAATACTTACTGGGATACTGTATTTTTTCCTTTAATTTAGGCTCCAATTCCTTTGTTTTTTTCTTTTTATTTCCCTCTAAAGGTTGAGGTGGAACAAAGAAGTTCACAAGCTTACCCTAATGCAGACAACATTAAACAGTTATTAGCTCATGTCTCTTCACAGTCCCTCTGACCTTCATTAATCTCCTTGCATTTGAAAGTATGCATAAGCTGCTACAAATGTATGGATGTTCTGATCTCACTAATTTGCTCAGATAGCTCATTTTTAATTACAGAGTGGCACATCATTCAGTTCAATTTCTTGGCAAACAGTGTTCAACACCCTAAGTGAAATACAAAGAGCAGCTTTGAAGGCCTCCTGGGTCCTCCACTGCTTAAGCATCAAGTTGCAGGAATCTACAGCTTTTCGTGATCTAGCTTCCTGACGGGGGAGGAAAATATATATTTAATATAAAGTTAGATAGACAAAAGGAGGTAAGCAATATAGAGGAAAAGCCCTAGTCAGCTGTATAAAGAGTGCATTTCTCCTTTTAAGGACTGCCTTCCAAGATTTTGCTCTATTATTAGAGTAATATATTAGCTAAGATGTCTGTTCCAACTACTTACATCACAAAGCAATTTCAGTAGCTCCAGGCCTCTAAAAGCTCTGGTCTCTAGTTATGGTTGTCAGTCGGTGTCCAGGTACTTTAGTGCTTATACTCCTCTCTTTGCACTACTCGGTGCTGACTCTCTTATTTATCTCTCTAAGAATTGAGTCCTCTTAACTGATAAAATTACAAGCAGGCAGGAGATCACTATAATAAATGTACAATGAAACTGGCTGCTATGATTTCCAAGGCATGGAACTCACTATGTGGTAAGAGTTTACTTAAGAATATTGGTTCTTTCCCTTCAGAAAGAATTATTGAGTTTAGTGGATGTGCCAAGTTTTCACAGTATGCAGGATGAGGAAAGTGAAAAGATGGAAAATTGTTGCTAAATAGGCTAACTTATTATATGAAATAGAGGGAGAGCAGAAATCTTTATTCAGAACGTAAACTGTCCCTATTTTAGCGCAGAACATGTGTCCAATGGATGTTTGACACTTATCAATACAATGACATTGAAGGAGAATGTCCTCCAACATAGTAAACTAAATTATGTATTTATACACTCCTGAAGCCTGTCCTAACTATATTAACAGCACAGTTACCTGATAAAACAATGGAACAATGGCAAAGGATCAACAGCTTCTCAGACAAACTATTCCACCATTTATGCTGCCAAGTATCATGTCTTACTAAGGGAAAAACTTTCACAGCAATACAGCTTTAAATATGGACTCCTATAAACCAGAAAGCAATAAGCTCAAGAGAAGTGCACTTGCATTCATTCTGAAAAGCACTTTCTTCATAATAACTATCAACCTGGTTTCCTTACCTCAGGTAATGTCAGATCATCTTGTTTAATGTCTGGTCCAGTATGATTCAGAATAAGAGCCAACACTTCTACTGTTTTCCCAAGACCCATCTCATCTGCCAAAATACCTCCAGGCCACTGAGGTCCAGCAGTTGGATACTCACGGATAATACTAAAATTCAAAAATATTCCCAGTGAAAGTCAGTAACTACAGAATGTTGTGACAGAGACGCATGAGTTCAGGGACACACAGCATAGCTCCAGCAAGGCAAAGTTTGTAAGGTGAGGCATTATCTTTTAATAGTTAAGCTAAGATTAACAAAACCTAGCAAGCTTTTTGGGTGTATGAACCTGACCAAGACAAATATGCATGCCAGAATTTTTAGAATTTTTTCACCTACTAATAGGTCTTGCCCTGCTAACTTTAGCATATCATAGCATTTGTCTCAAATAATTTGAAATATTTTTATATTCACATGTGAAAAAGATCTGAAAGTTAACATGGGGAAAAATAAAAAGCAAACTAGCAATCAAAAGGTTCTATTCTGACAAAGTTAATAGAAAAGAGAAACAGATTTAGTAATGCAATACCTAGCATTAGTAAAAAGCATTATACTGCTGCCTTCCTTTGGGCTTTAAAAACATTGGATCAGAAGATCAAAGGCTCCAATACTATAAGGTAAAAAAATTAATATTAAACAACTAAATTATTGACTTTTTAAAAGAAAAGCCTTAATAATTACATCTTCAACTTGAGATCTACATTTTTATCTGTGCATTACATACTCCAGTTTGTGCTATTTTTCAAATTAAAGATATCACTGTTCTAATTCTTTAGTTGCTAACTGAAAAACGAGTTATGGAATATGTTATATCCTGCAGGATAAAGCTACCAATATGGTTGTCATAAAGTACAACCCTGAGGTGTCCCCAGAAAGAGTAACTATAAAAACATACCAGCCAGTAAATGGATTATAGTAAATTTTTACTCCATCCAGAGTGATCACCTCCCGCCATAAGAAGTGCAGCGCGTTCTCTATGGAGAAAGTGTTGACGTTACTGTGATGAAGTTTCTCTATTAACAGCAGACTGCTTAGAATTATTCAGCCTTTTTGTGACATTAAGAGATGAAAAGCTGAAGTCTACCTCCACAGAGCTTCACAACCAATACAATATATCAACTGTTGTTCAGCAAGACCTAGCTTATCATTTAGTGTACTACCCAAACAACAGCTTTTATGAAAATATTAATGAAATAATTCACAAAACTTCTAATCGAACAGCAATGAAACATTACTGCTGACAATAAAATAACACTTTCCTCAATTATGCAAGTTTTTTGGATCCATATACTTGCCAGTACTTGGAGTACTTGTGTGGTTCTCTCGGTGAAGCATCCAGTTCACAGCCTCACTTTGGTATGGCCTCAGAATGGGAATTAATGCAGGATGCTGCACATCCTTTCTCAGTAATTGGATATCCTGCTGATGGGTGTGCCTTACAAAGTCATAAAGCTCTTCAATATTTTGTCGCTCTAGTTCTGTATCAGATTCCTCCTCATCTTCCTCCAGCTCATCTGCATACACCAAATAATTCAAGACATGCATTATCAATCAACTTGGGACAACATTTCAGTAAATTTTGCAGCAACATATTTAGTTTACACATACGAAAACAAGCAAAGCAAAGTGTCATTTAAACATATGCCATGACTGCATCTGACTCAGCTAGCAGCAGTAGCAAACAATGAGCAGTTTAATAACTGAAATATAGAAAAACATTGCAAAATAACAACAGTAATAATAATAGTAATAGTAATGAAAAGGAAAAAAGAGAGAGATTAAAAGAAGCCCAGAAACAAGTGATGCACAACACAATTGCTCACCTCTCACTGATCAATTCCCAGCCCATCCCCAAGTGGTAACTGGTGGCTCCCAGCCAACTCCCACCAATTTATAAACTGAGGATGTTGCTCTCTGGTGTGAGATATCCCTTTGGCTGTCCTGGCCATGCTCCGTCCTTTCCTGTGCCCCTACAGAGCAAGGACTGAAAAGTCCTCGACTTGGGACAAGCACCACTCAGCAAGAAGTAACAAATCACTGCGTTACAAACATTATTGTCACAGTGAACCCAAACAAAGGGCCCTGGTCAGCTGTTAAGAAGAAAACTAACTCTATCCCAGCTGGAACCAGGACACCTAGAAGTTAACATGCTATGGTGATTACAGATACATACATAATCAGCAAAGCTCTTTCTTTAGAATTTCGGTATAGAATGACCAAAACGTACTTATTTAATAAAGACCTTCCACTAAAAAATTCTAATTGGTACAGAATCACACATATCTCATGCTTCTGATCTAAATATTAATAAATGACCTTATAGAAAGGAGAAAAGTTAATGTTAATTTATTCACCTGGTTAAGAAAATTGTAGCAGCAGGACAACATGTAATTCTCACCACTTGCACCGCTACAAAAATTCAGACAAGGCATACTTTCAAAATTAAAAACCCACCTCAAGAGAAGTAAGCACCCTTTGAGAGAGAAGGCCTACCCTTCTTTTCTACCCTGTAGGAAAGAAGGCCTTGTGCTTATGTATTTTCCACATAATTTGGATATATGGGCATACACAGAATTGAAACCATGTAGAACAAAAATTCATGAAAAATTCAAAGGTTGGAGTTCTAGAAAACAGATATGAGAGAATGGAAGACTTGGAGGCCTAGTTTTAACAGTGTTTTAGGCCTAAAATTAAAACATCAGTATTAAGAAAATACAGACCAGTTCTAACCCTAGCTAGCATTAGAGAGAAATTCCCCCTGCAGAATTTTTATATTAAAAAAAACCACCAACAAACCAAAAACCACACAAAGAACACACCAAAATAGGAAGGAGGTCAAAGCTATCATTTTCAGCATAAAGTGAACCTTAAGTATATTTAACATTCTAACAAAACAGCTAATGGCTGGCACACTTAAATCAAATTTTAATTCTGACACCTCAGGCTAACAAGGAAGAGATACACGTGGCAAAAACCAGAAAGCTTAATCTTAAAATAAGGTTCAAGAGCTGGTATAAGGACTTTGTTTCATGAAAAGCAAAAGCTTTCTTTCATTCAAATCGGTGGTGAAGGTGAAGAACAGTTTCCAAAACAGAAAGAGGAAATTATATGCCTATATCAGGCAGCCATCAGCACCTTCTCCGAATCCTTTTAAATGAAAGGAACAATCCCAGTGCTTCACAAGGGAAATGAGAATACTGAAAGACATTAGGTTTCTACATATTCATGAAAACTATATATATGACTTGTAATGTAAAGAAGGCAATCAGTGGCACATGTGGGGTTATTAATGATCCAGCCAAATAAAAAGCACCAAGAAAGCACTCAGCTTTATATATTAAACCATTCAAAAGGATCCTTAAACGCATACCCTTGACTTTAGGAAAAGGACAGAAAATTAGAAGGTTTGCAAAGTATAACTTTGATCAATGAATTTGATATATAATGACACCTATCATTATACTTGCTAAAATAACAGTCTTCAAATCTCACATTTTTAAGCATAATAAATTAATTTCTACATAAACTAAGTCTATCCAGAATTTTATAGGAGACCAAAGACTACAATATAATTTAAAGTATTTTTTTTTAATACAATTGGATTTTTTTTATACATTCCGTTCTTGTTTTGTTCATTCTTTCAGAGATTTCTTTTCGTGATTAAATGGTTCTATGTACCACAGGGAATTTTAAAAGGATGCTAGGGAAGTTTATCCCCCTTTCAGTTATTTATTAAACTGTGAATATTTAATTATGCTTTCAACCATTTCAAAATGTAATTCAGTTACAGAGGTCTCATCTGAATCTTTCTTACATTTGAGAAACAGATGGCACTGTACTATCTAAAAATTCAGTTTCTCTGATGCTTTTCAAGTACTCTATTTAATTCCTTCAATGACTGAACTACAGCTCTGCTACTGCATCTGCAGTAGGATCTTTCCTTTTCCAGACTGCAGTATAACAATATCTGCATTAATGAAAACAGCCTAGATTAACGCAAAACTTGTTGCCTCACATGTGGTAGCAAATAAACATAAAATACCAAAAACGTTTTTGTACAAAGAATTTATTCTTCTTAAGAAAACTGAAGGTAAATGGCATATGATAAAAAGATAAGATGGCAGAGAATATCTGGCTGAACAGGCAGATTTGGCTGACACTCAGGGAAAACAGAGAGTTTATGACCTTTGGAAGAAAAGGCTGACAGTTTAGGAGGACTACAAGGATGTTGTGAGGTTACTGTATTCAGTTTTGGGTCCCTCACTACAAGAAAGTCATGGAAGTGCTGGAGCATATCCAGAGCAGAACCATGAAGCTCGTAATGGATCTGGAACACAACTCTTACAAGGAGCAGCTGAAGGAGTTGGGATTGTTTGGAGAAAAAGTAGATGAGGGGGAGCCCTTAGTCCTCTCTACAACTACCTGAAAGGAGGTCGTAGTGAGGCGGGGATCTGTCTCTTCTCCCAAGTCACTGAACAAGAAGAAATGGCCTCAAGCTGCACCAGGGGAAGGTGAGATTGGGTAACAGAGAAAAATCTCTTCCCATAAAGGGTTGTCAAGCATAAGAACAGGCTGCCCNACTCTTACAAGGAGCAGCTGAAGGAGTTGGGATTGTTTGGAGAAAAAGTAGATGAGGGGGAGCCCTTAGTCCTCTCTACAACTACCTGAAAGGAGGTCGTAGTGAGGCGGGGATCTGTCTCTTCTCCCAAGTCACTGAACAAGAAGAAATGGCCTCAAGCTGCACCAGGGGAAGGTGAGATTGGGTAACAGAGAAAAATCTCTTCCCATAAAGGGTTGTCAAGCATAAGAACAGGCTGCCCAGGGAAGTGGTTGAGTCACCATCACTGGAAATATTTAAAAGATGTAAATGTGGCACTTAGGGACATGGTTGAGTGATTGACTTGGCGGTGCTGGGTTAAAACTTAAATGATTCAATGATTCCATATTAAATATTTTATTACTTTTTTTTTCAGATCACTTAATGCATCTACGCTATGCTGGCCATAACACAGAGGAACTTCCTGTCACAAAGTCTCAAAACCATCTAGAACATATTAACAGAATTAACTGAGTACAGTGAGGAAAAATATATTAAAATTAAATGTAGCAGTAGAGAGGTCATATCCCTTATTTGTATAAATCCTTGTGCACAATCCCATCAGCATGAGAATTTGCACATCAGTGGGGGGAACAAGAAGCTTCATCTTGGAATGTTATTGTATAGATTTCACTTCATATGGATATGGGTAAGTGTTCAAATATATACTTAGATGTAATTTTACAAAACAACTAATTCTGTTTAAAAACAGGTGGAATTTAAACAGAGACTAAGTTGTTAGAAATGTGTAAGAGGAATGCATTCATCAGCACAGAATCAAGGCTGTATTATTTTATGCTACATAAATAAGTTCATGCTCAAAAACTGTTAGAAAATGAAATTGGTTTCACAGTGCATAATCACCTGGAGTCTTCCCTCCCAAATATTTTTCATTTCTGTGACATGCTTTTTCTGAATTCAGGGCAGATCACAATGCACACTATGGACTTACATAGTGGTTTAATGATCATGTTTGTTCTCAAACACTTTCGGGATAATTCTTGACTTTTGATTTGGTTTCACTAACGCTGAACATTATAAGTTGATGCATTTACTGAGCTACACATCTATCTACTGAACTGCAACCCTGTTTGAAACAGTCAGAAAAGAGGCCATAAGTTTTTCTTCTGCATTGTTTTCTATTTATCTATTGAATTTCTATTATTATTATTATTATTTAATATTTATTAATATTATTATTTCTATTATTATTATCTATTGAAACTCCATTGCCTAGTCTGCTTGCAAGCTTTCAGTTGTTCTTTATCTCTGTTATGCTGAATAATACATTTAAACATTGTTGATACCATTTCACCAATCATTCTTTTTCTCAAAGCACTAGTAATACATTAAGCTGCACATGCCTTTGTAGGACTTGACTGGTGATTTGCAATCGTTATTTCTGTTCTCTGTGTCAGCTATTCTACTTTGTCATTTACATGGAATTCAGTGGTGTGAAATCAAGACTCTATTATTTTATTTTACAGCACATAAAAATGTACATGCTGTAAAACAGTAAGAATCTTTACCAGCTGGCAACATAGCTCCTTTATGAACCTGAGCTGCTTGTATGGCTTCTGAAAAGTTAAGGCATGATAACCCAACTGCTCAGATCCACATTCTTGCCCCAGTAACTTTGAGGGGCATGTCTACCCTTTCAGAAAGTGCCTCTGTGTGTAAGCTACACTGAACCAGGTAGTCCATATAAACACATCCTTTAGTGTACTGAAGACAAATGCCCCAGGTTCCAACAGAAAATTATTGGATCTTAAAGTAAGTCACCAATCATTTTCTTCACAATCTTTTCCTTCACCTCAACTCTTCCACAATGAGAAGATATGCAGAGAAGAAAACTGTGCTTTCTGCTGTAGCATTACTTTTATTCCAGCACTCTATCATATGCCTTAGACATCTCAAGTCTATGAATTCTCTGGCAACTATTCTGCTTCTAATGTATTTATGATAATACACTTTTCCTAACAGATTTAAAACTGCTACTATTTATTTCTAGACCTTAAGCTATTTATTATTCAGACCTCTTCTTGGATCTGATTTATTGTGCTTTCAAACCTAAACTGACATATTTGTGTCAGTCAGACTTCAGTTTTTGGAAGGGTGATTTCTTATGTGCACTATCTTTCCCCTTTACTGAGTTTTACTGGCCCATCCCTTGGTACATCTCAAGTCTTCCCTCACAGTTGTATGTTTGTTCTTCACAGCAGGTAAGGATGTTCAGATTTTATTCTGTTAGCTCTTCCTTTTAGCTTCTCTTTAGCAAAGTTGCCTGTTTTTTTACACAATTCTGCCTTTCCTAATTAAGTGCAGTTGTATTTGGGGTGGGTGCTAGGCTTCTGTCACAAGAACACAAACTCTGTATACTACAGTCACTGAATCAGTCTTCAGCCGAAATTTTGAATCACCTCTACACTGAGGAATGAGACAAAGGTTGGTTGGGTTGTGTATTTGGTTTTTCCCCCTATTTCCTAAGGCATCACAACATAAAGCCATCTTTTATCACCCTATTAATCTGTATTATTATTAAGTGTAATCTGGCCAACATATTTTTAATTCTAAAATGACAGCATGTCCCATGTTTCTCAATCTGCAATGGTATATTCTCAAAACTGTCATAAAGCTGTATTTTGTAGTATTTTATATTGTAACTGCTTTACAATATAAACTAAACAAATCTATTGCTGCAGTTGTGTGATAGGCCCCAACCTGGGAACAAGTTTTCCAGATTTAATTCCTGGTTCTTTTACTCTGTTCCTGTCTAATTTGTCCAAGAAACTGTTGATCTGTTCAAAAGTATCCCATGAACTGGTGAAAACTGTATTAACTCCCTGTATTGGTTTGGCATAAATGGTAAAAAACAAATTGGTGATCTGCTTTGGAACTGACAGCCAGGTTGGCCAGTCAGGTACAGGTGTACACTCCTGGGACACATGGCTTAAATACAAGTGGAATTGGGAACTCTCTCTCTTGCAGCAGACCTACCATGAGGTAATTTGGGACAGGGAGCAGAAGGGCCTAGCTCAGGGCCCGCTGCCCATGTGGCTGGGCTGGAGCGGCCGTACCAGGGCCGGGACGGGGCCAGGGCTGAGCTGAGTCAAGCCCCCTCCAAGCCCAGCAGACACGGGCAGAGCCACGGCTGCGAACATGCGGCTGATCCTGCGGCCTGCCCCATGCACCAGCCAGGCCGAGGGAGATGGCCCCGGCCCCCCAGCCCCCGGAGAGCAGCACCGAGCCCAGGCTGGGCCAAACCCACCCCATAAGACCAAGGGGTGGAGGGGAGAGAAGATCCTGGCCGCCGTTTCTGAGCTTTTCTACACCTCGAGGATTTGAGGCTTTTCACCGATGCCGCGGCTGAGACCACATGGCGTCTGCAGGCCCGGACAGGAGAACATTAACTCTTTCTTAACACCAACTGAGATTTTTTTTTTAAACTCTACCTGTTCTCAAAGTGAGAGGAAAGGCTAAATCGGAGGTATGCAAAGGGATAATATGAAGATATCAAAGTCAGTAAAGAAAGGGTGACCTTTTAAGTGGGAAAGATGACAAGTTGCCTTAGTTTTGGGCTTTAAATCTCCTTAATTTATGGTAACGGACTGTAATATTCCTTTAAATCGTGGACTAAAAATGGGGAGATAATTTTCTGGATTCAAGCAAAGATGTCTGATTTTTACTGAGTGGGTATTTGAATTTTACTGAATGGATGTTGAATTAGAAACTGATGCAGTGATCCTGAGATGTTTTGAAGCCTTGTCACCAGTGAGGAATGAGAAGTCCTCTGTTGTGGAGCTGTGCATCTTTAAAAGGTGAAACCCCATGTGTAGTCCATGGCCCACATGCAGCCATAGGAAAGGTTGCATTCAGGAAACACAAATGCAGATTGTCGGGCCGGCTGCTTTTGTGGGAACTGGAAGCCACAGACAGACTCTGTCTCTTGTGGAAAGTTACCAGAAGAATCAGGAGGGACTTGTCTCTCTCATAGACAGAAGGAAAGACTATTTTTATAAATGGTACTGACTTAAGAGTTCTGATGTTCTGTCTCTTTACATTGTTTCGCAGAAAAGTAGATTGTTGCTAAGGAGGAGGGGAGTGTCTTTAAAAAAGGTTTCACGGTTGTTTTTCTTGTTTGCCCTTTAGCGTGTGTTAATAAATCTAACTGTTTCTACTTTTAAGTTGATCCTGTTTTGCCTTTCTTCTGATCCTATTCCATAGTAAAAAGACAGATCACCACATTACATTTCACAAAACAAATTCAGCGAATGTGAAACCATTACATTTTTTGGTGTTTCTGCCCGGTTACGAACTTTAACCCATTACACTCCCAAAAAAAGTAAGGACTCAAACATCTCTATGCTTCAGTACCTGTAGAGAAGAATTATCACATCTAATTTCAGCATAAATTAACTAGCATATGATTAGTGGCCAGATAATAGTATTGAGTGAATCAGCTAATAACACTGCCTGGAAAATAAGAGTTGCTCTAGATGGCAGGGATAACTACTGTTTTCCCTTACATTTACAACTACTAGTACTTACCTTACATTTATAACTACTACACAAGACAAAACTGTTTCTGTTTGTCAACAATCAACTTTATTGCATTACCTGGAATTAAAAAACTGTAGAACTTTTCCATGAGTTTCTGAATCATCTGATTAGCTTTTTTGGGTCTTCCACCTCCATCACTGAGAAATTCTGGTTTAGTTAGCCCAGCTTCAAGAAGGTAAATTCCAACCTGTGAAAAGGTTACACAGTTAACAATTTAATTAACTGTTAAATTGACAAGAATATTATAAACAGAAGAGCATGAAAAATATAAGTGGTTTGAAAATCAGCAGGTACAGACAGATATAATAAATCTACTAAAAACACCATGTAGAGGAAACACAACCAAAAGCTTCCGTGATTCCTTCAGGCAATACATTGCTAAAGGTGAAAAAATAAAAATATATTTCTAGGAAAAAAACACTCTGTAAGCATTACAAAAGCATGTAGAAACTGTACATTTTCATCACATTATAAATACATAGTAGCAGCCAGACTTTGTTGTTCAGATGTTTTTATTTTATATTTCAAGCAAAACAAAACAAAACAAAGAAAAAAAAAAAAAAAGAAGAACTTTCCAAATGGAAAACAAGTATAATGAATGCATACCTTTAAAGCCTGAGCCTCTCCAGGTCTTTGATAAAGTCCAATTATCTTTTTCTTCTGCAACCATCTCAAGCCTTCCAATATTTCACCACTTAAAGTTGCTTCCACCAGAATACGTTGTTCATAAGTGCCCAGGTATTCTTTTGTTTCGTTACTGTACTCTTCTTCATTTCTTTCATGAACACAGACCTGCAGCTCCTCATCAGAGTCTCCTCTCATTAAAGTAAAGCTCCTGTCATGGAATTTGTCAGTTAGAATTTGCTCAGAAGTCAGACGAAGAGCAAATTCTCCCAGCAAAGCCTTCCAGGACCTATCTGCACGGTATGGCAAGACTATAATGTTTAGCTGTACAGACACAGGAGTCAAGACGGAATAAGAATCTTCTTCATCGTTAACTGTCAAAAACTTAACAGATTTTGAGCCACTGCCTTCTTTCTGTACAAGATCTTCATCAGTGCTATCATCGTTTATGAGAATGAAGGATGCGGAAGTGCTTGGAACTGGAATATGGTCCTCATTAGCTACTTCATCATCTAATGCCACCATCTCATTTCTCCGGTCTTCATGCATGTTCCAGCAGAGCTGCTTCTTCTTCTCCTCATCCACTTTGGACGGAGGTGCACGTTTTCGACGACTACTCATTTTGCTGTTTTCTCAACGGTAGTTTCAGCACCTGCAAGGTCAAATAAATCAGTCAATAACAGGCATTACAAAGTCAAATGCTCACACTAGCATTTCACTGTGCCAAACTCGGAGACACAAGTATATGCACTATGCACTCCAACTGTTCAGAAATATTAGCTTTAGAGGGCATCTCCTATTCCTGTCCAATCACATGAAGTTGGACATGAATCACTGTCTCGTACTAGATCTTATAATTTTGCCAGACAGCTACAGACGAAGATCAACAAAAGTGCTTCATTTCAAAGCTGTTACTGAGAGAATCTTGTGGGACAGATATAAATCAAGAGGCAGTGGAAGCCTTCAAAGATGGGGGTGGAGGGAGACAAAAAACAAAACAAACGTCCGCAAACAAAAGTGCAGGAAGTACAGGAGATTTGGAGGTAGATGTGGGGAATATACACAAAAAAATCCCCTTTCATTTCAAAGCCTACATAGAGC
Organism: Donacobius atricapilla; assembly: GCA_013397315.1. Classification (NCBI taxonomy): domain Eukaryota; kingdom Metazoa; phylum Chordata; class Aves; order Passeriformes; family Mimidae; genus Donacobius; species Donacobius atricapilla. The sequence goes on along the minus strand of WBMY01002809.1, from coordinate 650,431 downwards.
TGAAACTTTAAGCAAGCTTGACACAGGACTAGTCTAAAGCTGCCACTACATAAAATATGGTTTAGAGCCCAAGCTATCACCTTCTCTCCTTCAAAGTCCCCAATGACCTTGCTACTAGCACTGAATAATTTTTCCCAGGAAACTGGGTATCCTGAGCCCTACATATACAAACTGCTTGCAGAAGAGCCCTTATTTAGTTATTGTGCATTCCAGGGGAACCAATCTGCAAACTAAATGCAGAGTCTTACTGATACTAACTGCAAACCTAAGTCAAGACGAACATCCAACTCCTTAACTGAACCGGGGCACAGAACAGATTTTGTGGATAAAATACAAGAAAATAAAGTACAGCTGCTAAATGGTATATATGAAGAAGCAAATTATAGAATATAAGACCCATCTGGGAAACTAATAACTACAGAGCCCAAAACCCCACGCTCATAATTAAATATTCAAGCATGTAGGAACTTTTTATCAAGAAAAGATTTTTTACAAGGAGCCAGAACACAGCAATAGATCTGTGACCTCATATTACATTTTCTCAGTATAGATATTTGTGTCAACTCAGCTTGTGCAACTTTTAAAGGAATGTAGGAAGATAAGATGAAAGTATTCCAAGCTACTAAATCCAGTACACCATATCCTAATGTTAAAGGGGCTTATGCTGGAACACAACAGAATTCCTGCTACTGAGTAATTTTAGAAGGGTCTTGGAAAAAAAAACCAAAACCAAAAAACATAAGAAACAAACACTAAATGATCATTCTTGAAAGCTGAAGGAAGTATCACGGAATATATGAATCTTGCTGTGTTTGAAATTCAAACACAGTATCACAGAATCAATTAGATTGGAAAAGACCTCTGAGATCATCGAGTCCAGCCTGTGACTGAACACCACCTCATTGTCAACTAGACCATGGCACTCAGTGGTGCACCCAATCTTGCCTTAAATATCTTCAGGGATGGTGACGCTACCACCTCCCGGGGCAGCTCATTCCAATGTCTAATCACCCCTTTTGTGAAGAAATTCTTCAAAAGGTTCAATCTAAACATTCCCTGGCACAGCTTAAGGCCATTTCTTCTCATCCCGTCACAGCTGTTCGGGAGAAGAGGCCGAACCCACCTGGTTACAGCCTCCTTTCAGGATGTTGTAAAGAATGATGGTTTCCCACAATTACGCAACAGACTTAAAGGAAGGAAGGGCGAGTTTTTCAAAAGTATTCATGCAGACGGAGCGATGCTGGCAGCACTCGAAGCAAATCCCGACGGCGAGCCCACACTACACTTAACGCAGAGGCAGAAGGGTCCCTGCGGCATCCCGGCCTGCATGTGCACGCCAGCTCGGGCATCACGCTCTTAGGGACAAGCGGGAGGGAACCGCTCTGTGTGAGCGGGGACTGCTTACAGCTCCAGCGGCCGCAAGACGCCCGTGCCTACGCGGGGAAGCAGCAGCCGCACACGGGGCAGGGGCAGCGGCCGGGGTTATCTGCAGAGGCAGCCCCGCGGCTCCGCCGCCGCCCCGAGCGCTCGCCGCCCGCAGGGCCAGGGCCGGGGCCTCCCGCACCGCGCTCCGCCGCAGGGCCGCG
>WBMY01002809.1:629419-648675 GCA_013397315.1 Donacobius atricapilla | reverse complement strand
GGGCGCGGGCAGGGCGGCGCTGAGGGGTGGGCCCTGGGGTGGGAGCGTGGGAACCTGGTGCGATTCCGGGAGTGCGCGGGGAGTTCCACCCTAACCCGGGGAAGAATTTCACTGTGGCGGTGGTGTGTGCTGGAACAGATTGTCCGCAGAGGCTGAGGCGTCTCCCTCGCTGGAGATACTTAAGAACCGTCTGGTCGCAATCCCGTGCCATGTGCTCTAGGATGATCCTGCCTGAGCAGGGAGGTTGGACGAGATGACCCACTGCGGTCCCTTCCATCGTGACCCACTCTCTGATTCTGTACGTGAAACACTTGGCAGAAGACAGAGGACTGTTCAAGCATCTGACAAGAGCGACTGAAAGAGCGAGTTTCTGGGCTGTTAGCGCTGCAAAAAGGCAAAATCAGGCCAATTAATTTTGAACAACATAAGTCACTTCAGTAAAAACTACGGAAAGAAGCTGGTGAAGTTGTTGAAGTGTTTGAAGTACAAGTTCTGCGAGGAGTCGCTGAGGGAGCTGGGAATGTGTAGCCTGAAGAAAAGGAGGGACCTTACCACTCTCTACAACTCCCTGAAAGGAGGCCGTAGCCAGGTAGGGTTTGGCCTCTTCTATCAGGCAACCAGCAGCAGGATGCGAGAACATGGCCTCAAGTTGTGCCGGGAGGGGCTTACGTTGAACATTAGCAGGAATTTCTTCGTAGAAAGAGCAGTTTAACACCGGAAAGGGCTGCACAGGGAGGTGGCGGAGTCACCGTCCCCGGAGGTGGTCAAGAAAAGACTGAACATGGCACTTGGTACTGTGGTATAGCTGACAAGGCTGGACTCGATGATCTCAGGGGTGTTTTCCAACCTAAGTGATCCTGTGATTCTGTGAAATGAACACGTTGACAATTGCAGGCAGCTGCAAATACACAAATAGAAAGCCCTTTCCAACAAGACAGTGGAGTTCTCTTTATAACAATACTTTCAACCATTTTTTGGGATTAGTTTTAACAGATTAATTCCTTACTTGCCTGTGTTGATTTTCTGCCTATTTCAGACTTTCTGAAAGGGTGGGTTCAGAAGAGCTGCTGGTGTGCAGTAGCTTTGGAGTGTTGGCCCTTATGCCACGGCAGTTTAGCTATTTTAATTCGCAGTGTTTAATTTCTCATTCCTAGATTAAAATTAGCTTAAAAAGAATCGCTTGGTCCTATGTTACAACAAGAAATTGCTGCAGAACAGATGAAGGGGAAGACACAATCACATAGAATCATTTAGGTTGAAAAAGAGACATCAAGTTCAACTGTGAGATCAAGTTCAGCCTCTGACTGATCACCTTGTCAACTAGATCGTGGCACTAAGTGCCACATCCAGTCTTTCCTTTAAACACCTCCAGGGACAATGACTCCACCACCTTCTTGTGAGCAGTCCATTTCAGTGTTTGATTACCCATTCTGTGAAGAAATTTCTCCTAATGTCCAACCTGAACCTACCCTAGCACAGCTTGAGGCTATGTCCTCTCATCCTGTTGCTGGTTGCTGGGAGAAGAGGCTGACCTCCACCTTGCCGCAATCTTCTTTCAGGGAGTTGTAGAGAGCAGTACGATCCTCCCTAAGCCTCCTTTTCTTCAGGCTAACCCCCCACCCCAGCTGCCTCAGCTGCTCCTCATAAGATTTGTGGTCTAGACCCTTCCCCAGCTCCGTTGCCCTTCTCTGGACATGGTCCAGCACCTCAGTGGCCTTTCTGAAGTGAGGAGCCCCAAACTGAACACAGAACTCGAGGTATGGCCTCAAAAGTAGAGGGAGAGAATCATTTCCCTTTCCTGCCGGTCGCACTATTGCTGATGCAGGCCAGGACGCCTATTGATTCAATGCGTGAGACGGTGAGCAGCTGAAGTGATGTGCTTTGCTGGGAATTTGTGAAGCTACTTTGTTTCACTCCTACAACTTGTTTCACGCCTCCTACCATATATGGTTTGCATCCCTCTATGTGTGGGTAGGTAGGATAGGCAGCTACCTTTAAAGGAGTGACATCCAGGTTTCTGTTGCAAGATGTGAATATCAAATTTTCTCATTCTGAACTGGCTGTCTTGATGGCAGGAGTGAGGGCAGCCAGAGGACAACTTCCATCATATTTTCTGAGTTGAGGGGGGCATGCTCGCAGACTGTGACAACGTAGAGTCCCCCAACATGGGACCTCAGAGGTGTGACTCCCCGTGTGAGGGTCCTGCACCTGCTGCTGGTGACCTGATGCTGTGAGAAAGTCCCACACCTGACTGCTGCTCACCCTCCTCCACTTGAAGTTGGACTCCACCAGAAATGGGAAACAGGAAAGAAAATCGTACACTTACAGAACTCTTGTAGAAAAATAGCAGACAACAATTCATGCCTCAGTGAGATCTGTTCACAGTCTCATTTACAGGGCCATGAATCTCTTAATGAGTTAGTGAGCTGTTCTATTTCTACATTCTATCAATGATTGCCTCTCTTGGGTTGGGATTTTTGGTTTCTTTGGTAGTGATGATGATCTTTAAAGACTTATAATATAAAGCATTTGTGAAACTGAACTTTATTTCCTCATCTGTATTTTCATCTGGATGTCATGAAAATTAGTAAGCAAGAGAGGAACATTTCTACTTTCAGAAGAGAAGGAAAACAAAATGGCCCCAAGAGGGTGCCTGCTCTAGACAACAATATCTGTCTGAGCCTCTCTTTTTCTTTCACCCTCATTTGGTAAGAAGTATCCTTCCTGGTTCTCAGGATAAACAACCTTGTCATGATCCTTCTGCCGAGGGAAGGAAGAGAGAACTCCAAACAGGGTAACAGTCATGCTCTGGCCATTCCCAGGTAGCCATTGTCTTGGCACTGCTCAAAGCCCTCCTGGCTTAAAGCTGAGAAGTCACTTCCCAGGTCTCCCTGCCCACTTATTGGGTCAAGACTCGGTACCCCTTAGGACTTTTCAACACAAGAAAGAGAGAAAAGTGACTCAGATTTGAAAATACACTTGGGCAGAGGTGCAATGAAACAACACTAAAGGTCCTTTAACAACTAATGATTTTATTTGAAGAAAAGGTCACATTTGTTAATGCAAAGATGAAGGCACACTGCAAAAGGCTATATTGGTAAACCTTGCAATATCATATGAGAAGCAGGAGGATGGGAAAAAAGTAGACAGAGAACAGAAAGGAGAAGGGAGATAGATCATCTGTCCTGCATCCAGTGTAGAGCAAGCTGATGGAGATCTTTGAAGTGTCAGGAGCACTAGTTCTGAAGTTCTTGAGTATACTCCGACACAGAGGCACAAATCCTACCCAAAGAGCTGTCCCTGCTTTGGGGAAGGAAGAGAAGCAGGCCTGTTGATTTGTCTGTAAGGTGGTTGTATTCTCAGCCTCTGTCATGAAGGATTTCAAACGCCAGCTTTTACTTTTGGAAGAAGTGGAGGTGAAACCGTGCTGCCATCATAAATGGGGGCAAGGCGGACAATTTATATGTAAAAGCAACAATTTATATGTAGAGGGGCAAAGAGAGAGATTACACAGACTATGGGTCTAGCGAAAGGGCAGAACAGAGCCATGACACCTTAGCATCACTCCATCTTCCACCTGACTGCAGGTATAAGGGTCTTCTCCCCCTCACCACAGCATTCACACATCTCATGGACATCTCTTAGCTATGTATCTCATGGCATATCTCACAGAATCTCAGAATCACTAGGTTGGAAGAGACCTCCAAGATCATCGAGTCCAACCCAGCCCTAAGACCTCAACTAAACCATAGCACTGAGTGCCACATCCAGTCTTTTTTTAAACACATCCAGGGATGGTGACTCCACCACCTCCCCAGGCAGATCGTTCCAATCTTATGAAACACTTGACTGTTATCTTGCCTGTTGCAGCTGCACAGGAGTGTTTGAGGCATTTCTCGGAAGGATACAAAGGGGTCTCCCACCCACTGTGTCCATCCTTTGTCTGAAGGAGTTTTGCTTTTCTGTCTAGCCACTTACAAACCTATCTTTTGAAATAAGGGTTGAGAGCAGGTGGAAAATCCCCATTTCTATTCAGCAGCTAATGACAAAGGATCCTAGTGATTAGCACCCTGTAGTTTTTCTCCTGTTCTTTAAAAGAACTTCAGTGCATGAAAGAAAATAATTGCATTTTAATCTAACAAAATAAAAAGGAACAGTATAAAGATAAGAGAATATGACATCAAATAAGACCATGTGATTTCTTTTACCACAATTGAGAACATAGCCTCCCTTGCCCATGAATAAAAATTCCCCTATGCATTCAGTAGCAGCTCTTAAAGCCTAGAAAGAGTAAGCAAATAAAATCAGGAGACCTGCTACTTTGCAAAGGGTTTGGGTTTTTTTGAGGAAGGATGGAGAAAACAGCATGTTAGTTGTTGTGGTATTTTAAAGTCCTTCTTTAGTTGCAAAGGCAAGCAGAAATCTTCCAAAGGAAATTGGAGTTGTATTTGTCTCCAAATTGGTTCTCACAGGAAATGTGAGTGTTCATAGCAAATGAATAAAACTGAGAGCAGGTAGACTCCATTCCCTGCACTACAATGACTGTATGTTATGCTGTGCCTCAGCAAACTCATGTATTACCCGGGTAGTTAACTAGCAGGAAAAATCTATTCAGCTCCTTTGATAAAAATCACCATGTGACAGAAATGGAAAGATGGATCCCAGCAGAGGCATAATATCATTCCAGTCTATTCCAGATTAATAAAATCTTGAGCAGTATTCTGTGCCCTGGTAGGAAATTATTTTCATAGGTTAAGCTCCACCCAATTTGCATAGTGTTTGGTATATGTAATAGAAAATAATATAACTATCATAGTGGGACTTGGAAAGTGTTATCATAGAATTGCTACCATCCACAGTGCATAATGCAGCTTTGGGCAAAAGAGTGGAGGATTTAAATATTTTCTGGAGAGCTACAAAGAGCAGAGTGTTATTGCATGCCAGAAGGAATCATGTAAGCCAGTAAGCTAAGAGCCCAGCATGCAAAAAACACCATGGAGCTCTGATGGCAAGCCTCCCTGTTTTCACTTCTTCAGGGCTTCCACTCTTTCCTGTTTCCTCAAAACAGAGAAGTTCAACATATCACTCGTGCCCTTCTGCACCTCCGAGGGGAATCTACCTGCACCCCACAGAATAACACACTGCACGCCATCTGTCTCAGCTCACATGTATGCACAATTCTTATACACCCTTGTCCATCTGCCACTCAGCTGAGCTACGTGCTGGTTTTGTGAAAACCAGGTGATACACCTGACCTCAGGACTGACAGCAGCAGCTGATCTGTCACTGGTGGGAGTTAAGCTCATCTCTCTTTTATCCAAGAGAAAAGGACAGTTAAAAAGACTGTCTAAATATAGAGCAGAAAAAAATATAACCATGTCATTGCATCTAGGACATCATCTAGAGTTACTATGTAGGATTTGGAATCCAGTTCTTGGAGTTATTTAAATATGTACCTAAATAAGGTGTTTTCATTACTTCAATATTCCTTTTATAAGCCTTTTTTTTTTCCTAATGTAACAAAAATGCATGAAGGAAAAGTTTGCAGTTTCTGAGAAAAAACGAACCTTCTAATAAAACTGGAATTAAATAAATAAAATGTTTATAATAAAATCAGTAAAAGCATTTGGAAATTTAGGCTCAAAATATAGATGTTTGTAACATAATACAGGGCACAGTGGTTTGAAAGAGATCTGAAGGATGCTTACAACAAAGAGATATTTCAGGCATTATCTATTAGAGAGAGATTTCTTGGCATTGAAGAATGCTGTTTTTCACACTCTGGCAAGTTCATAACTTGCTCTGTAATACTAAAAAAACAAGCAAATCAAAACTGCTTGCAAAACTCCTACCTGTGTCTTATACCATGGAAAAAAAGGCAAATTGAGTCAAATTTGACACAAAAGTGTGCAGTCTTCTGAAACTTTTATTTTGGCCTCTTTCCTCATAAAGAAGTGATAAGCAGTCTTGGTAGTTTCTGTCAAAGAAAATACGAACTTTATCAGGGTTGTTATTTCTTTGATTTATCAACTTAGAAGTATAGAAACACCTGCAGTTCTCAAGCCAGAAATCAATGTATTTATTTAACACTGAAGAAAATCTGCCCCCCTAAATGTTTTCTTGGAGTTTAATGAGGTTTGATGTTAAAACAAATCTATAAAGATTGATGTAGCTTCATTGCAGAGGGTTAATAATCATTCATTTCAGAGGAGTATTATATTAAATTATCTGTCCAAAATTCGCCTTTGAGCCCGCTGGGGTGTCTACCTGAGTCAGAAGAAGCAGCAGGTTTCAGAGGGGGAAGGCTGTGCACCGCCCAGCATTCGCTCTGGCTCTGGGCTGCAGGAGCAGGCAGTGCCGACTCACGGACCGCGCTGGGCATGCAAGAGCCGAGGAGATGCCCCGAGGCCGTCAGCAGACTGCCCGGTGCTTCGGGGGACATACACCTTACCTGGATGTTGTTAGTGCCAGGCAGCATTTCTGGTGGGAGACAGAGGGATGTTTCTCTCCGCAGTACCGAGGGAGGTGGACACGATGCGACACTGAGCCACGGGGGAGTTACAGTGAGGCAGATCTCAGCTGGGCGGCAGAACTGGTTGCTTTCTGCTGCTACTGGCACCTGCTCCCTTATAACTATTCCCTCGCCTGGAACAGCAGAGGACCGAGTGTGGTGGTACTCAGTTACTGCTGTTCAGGGAGAAATGTTAAGACAGCAGAAGCCTTTAGACCCCCTGATGTGGGGCACTGTGGGTCCCTGGAGCAAATCTGTTGTAGTCAGGTGCTGTAACCATCTCTGACCTGAGATTTTACTTTGGCCTGGAACAGTAAAAATCTAAAATCACTGAGTCAACAAGCTTAACTAATGAGGAAGGATGTTTTTTCTGGATGTAAAGGTCATTGTATTTCCAAATATGCATACATTTAGGCTTATTAATCAAACTATATTTTTGCCTGTCTTTGGCCCAAAATTTAGAAATACAATGAGCAGTGAGCAATGAGAAGTTAGTCTGGGGCTCCAAATATATGTTTTGGATTGTTTTCCTACATAGCACCACAGGGAGCCCAACCCAATGGGGACTGATGGAATAGCCCACGTAAATGAGCAGCTCTGATTTGTGGTTTATCACCAGCGCAAGTGATGCAAGCAATTTAAGTATTTTGGTACTTCTGTACATATTTGCCACTTCAAATCGCAGAAACTTGTTATCAAATTTTAATATTTTTCTTTAATCTCCAGCAACTGTAGATACTTTCTTGTTATTACTCTATTTTGCCTTTCCCCATCCAGCCAAACCCAGATGTATGGATTTTGTTCTAGCTGTAAAACAAAACAAAACAAGTTTTGTGTCTACTGTGCTCTCACTAGGGTAGATGCATAACCTGTTATGTAGCTCTGCAGTTCCAAAATTTGCACACAAATGTCAATGATAAACCACGCGTCAGTCCGCTCTCCTTCCTGCTTTCAGTGCTCTGTGAGGTTTTCTTTTTGACTGGTTTTGTTCCAAGGCATTGTCCTACATGCTGCCCCATCTGTGTACCACAGGACTGTTTATGCCTCCGAGCTGGGCTTGGTAGCATCCACATTCTCTGACTGGAGAAATGAGTCAGCAGAAATGCCTGTGCATCACTGAGCACAGTCTCAGAGAAAAAAAATCCCACCGTGTCACACGATGAAACAATGAAATATTACATCTCATGACCCTGCTTGAGTAAAAATAAACCACCTTAATTGAGGAGGTAATTGGAAGCTATCGAGAGATGAGAGAACAGGCTTTTATTTGAAAAAATGAGTGTGAGAGAAAGTAATGAGGTCAGAAGAAAATAAATATTTTCCCTTTTTTTCAACAAAGTAGTAAGTATTACTTTTTATTAACTATGGTTTGTTTCTCTAGGCAATGGGAACATAATACAAAAATTTTGCAAAAATATTCTCCTGGGATGCTTATGGACGTGCAGATGTTCCTAGCTGATGAAATCCTGGGTCTGCAGCACAGATGGAAAGTGATAAATGATTAAGATGTTATAGGATATAAATAACAATACTACAGTGTTGTGTGTAGAGATATCAGCAAAACAAGGAATGCTTATCTGCTGGCTTGGTAAGCATCTTGTTTGCTGCTGATCAATTTTGCAACAGTTCTGGCTCCTGCCCAAAGCATAAGTTGGTATGTTGCTGCCAGGGCCCTGGAGCCACCACCAGCCCAGACTGACCCTTCCTGGGCATCCCTGCTGGACTGGGGAAATAGGAGGGCCCCTGGCTGCCAGGCTCTGCCCTGACAGAAACCTGCTGGGGCCTCCCACCGCCACCAGCCCCCCGGGAGCCCTACAATATCTGATCCATAAGTAAACCAATGAGGGTGCCAAGGCCAAGGGTGGTTTTTCCTTTCACCTCTACTTGGAAACCACGTTTGTCAGGAAGCAGAAAAGATTAACCTGATGGGAAATATCTGCATTGTCCAGTTTTAACCCAAGTGATTAGAAGTATGGCAGTGCCGTGTGCTGCTGCTGATGGGATCCTAGAAAGGAGGAGTCACGTGAGCTCCCTGCACTTGCTGCTGCCCTGGTGTTGGTCCTGCTCTGGGCAGAGATCAGGGCATTTTTGAGGAGTGTGATGTCAGAAGACCTGAAGTCACATCTCTGGAAGCGCAGAAATGTCAGATTATTTGCAGAGAACCAGCCACTCACCATTATTTATGAGTTATCCACCAAAAAGTAACCCTGGATGCAAGTTTTGTTTTGCTTTGCTACCCAGAAGAATTATTGCAGCTGCTGGTCTTGTTTCAAAATTTTTGCTCCTTACTCTCAAGCCAAAAACCCAGCATCATTTGAGAAGGGAAATAGAGGTAGCATCTACACCAAGTAAATCCTTACAGATTTTTTTTGTTTGTTTCAGCTTCTCTGTGACTTGAGAGCTTGCACAGTTTAGCCTGTTTGGACTCAGGCAAAATTTTTCTTTGGGTTGGGTTTGTCTGATGAGAGTGTGGTATGGTTTGATGTTTTGGTGCCACCTTTCCCAGGCAACATGCTTTTTTATACATCTGCTTCTGCACAGGCAAGGTGGTATCCTGAGGAGCCAAGGTGATTATTCCCCATATATACCTTGCATTTCTGAGGGGTTCTGGTGGAGTTGGTTTTGTTTGGAGCAAGAAAACTTCAATTTGAGTGATCTTTAAGATATGTATAAAGTGAAGAAACATAACAACAATCTGCTCCCAGGCAGTCTTTATTGTTTGTCCTTCAACTGCAGATACTTCCCTATCTCAGAGGCCTGAACTATTATATGCTAAACAAATGGCTTTCTCCTGAATAGCTGACTTCCCATGCACAATTACCATAGTTATTGTAGGTATTGTATGCTTCTGTCCACAGAGTAAGAACTGCATCTAATCAAAATTATCCCATAAACTGTGTAAAGATTTGATACTCTTTACCAGAATTGAATGCAGATTGCCTTCAAAGCAAAGGTTTCTGAATACATTATCTACACTATGAAATTAAAAATATCATCCAACTGAATAACATCTTCCTCTCACCCACATTTCATATCTTCAACCCAGATAGTTAAAGCAGAAAAAGAGATGAAGCAGTTTTATCACAGCATTCTAAAAAGTAAGATTTACAACTGTGAAATGTTAAGAGGCTTTTTCTAACACTCCTTAGAGATCTTCCACACTCTCACACATACCCTGCAGCCTCAAGGAGCCACTGTGAACCCTGGTCTTGCAGCATCAGGTCTTCCTTTAACACCTAATGGGCCAGGATTTCTGTCTCTTCAGCTGCGAGGGTTTTGAACTAGAAAGTATATGCAGAGGGGGAAGGCATAGCTGAGGTGCAGGGAAAACAAGTGTGGTCCTCACTTCATAGAATAGCACTTCCTCTGAATTTTTAGATAGACTTACTTTTTTTTGTTTGATTGTTTTACTGTAATTTTTAATTTTACCATATTGGAAATGAATGAACAAAATTAAAAATGGACTACATAATCAAAGCTGAAGGCAGTCTTCTCGTCACATATCCCTGGACTCCTCTCCTTACTCTCCTCCTCAATTTCTAAAAAGAAAACTCCACTGTCCTTTAACTCTGTTAAAGAAGAGTGGAGTTAAGCATATGTCCAAATATTCTCTGAGATTAAGTCCTATACGTGTGTCATCAGCCTATTTTACATATAGTCACAAAATGAAAGCGCATGAAGACTTTTCATGTGGGTTTGGGCTGAAGTATCAAATTTTAGGATGATTTAGAAAATGGATTGAAAATGTTGTATAATTTGAGTGATGCATGTTAGATTGTCTGGTAAAGGAAAGCAAGAAGAAAGATTTGCATCCCCCGTTGACAGTGGTTGGAATTTAGAGAAAAATAAAAGCCAGCTAAAGAAAAGATAAACTAAGTGCTGGTACCATTTAGAAATCAGAAACACAATAGGAATTGAGATGCTTATACACATCACAAGCAAGTATTAGTTGAATTTAAATAAAGACATGGAAATCAATAGCTGTCTATTACTGTAGAGACAGCAGCTGCCAGATTGGTTGAGCTGGTTTGGGTTAATTTATTGGGGACTTATGGTTAGCATCTAAATAAGATGTACAGTGGTGATGAGAGGAGTCTTTTTAGAAGCTGTTGCTAAGAAAAGAGGAAACAAAAACAAGCATATGCTATGAAAACAAACACATACTATATTTATTGAGAAAACATCCTCTAGAATAAAGAATAGAGACTATGCCATGAAATTAGTATGTGCTTTCACAACAGATTTGTACAGAAAATTTGAAAACCACAAGGACACATTGTTTACAGGGAATCATCATGTATATGTGGACATTCTCTAAACAATGCAATTAACTGCTATTTAGACATTTTCTCTTTAGTGAGTTCTCTTAATTTATTGAAGCAAAGGTTGATTACCTATGACCACTACCTACAGTATGGCAATGCAGCCACTCAGCTATGTATTCTTTCTGTCCCTTCATCTGCTCATTGCTAAACAAGCTTCAAGAATCGCCTTGTGAGTTACAATTAGTAATCTACACATGATTAACATAGATGAGGGGAATAGGGATTTCGTGAGGACTCCACTTTCCTGCACAAACCTAGTAATTAGGCACGTATCATCAGCCTGCCTAATGATTGCTCCATCCTCCATCCCTGAAAGTCATCTCTCATGAAGACTCAGTTGTACCTCCCCAGGACAGAGACACCCCATTCTGCCCAGAGCTGTGCTGCCTGGGCACCTGATTGCAACTTCTGGTTATTTCACAGAACCATAATATGATTTGGGTTGGAAGGGACCTTAAAGACCATCTAGTTCCAAGCCCCCTGCCCTAGTTTGGGACATCTTCCATTGGACCAGGTTGCTCAAAGCCCCATTCAACTTAGTCTTAAACATTTCCTGGGATGGGGCATCCACAGTTTTCTGGATAACCTATATCTGTGCCTCACTTCCCTTAGAGCAAAGAATTTTACCTGTCTCTCTTGCAGTGTGGGTATTTTTGTGGGTCTACTTCTTCTAGCTGAACTACTGACATTCAAAAATTTTCACGAATGTATTTATCTTTGAGACCTTTCCAAATTTCAGTGATTTTTTTTCCCACAATTGCATACTAAATATTTTCGGTATTTTGTCAGGAAGGTCTGTGGAGGCAATAGGCACAGTTAACATGCTGGCTTTATTTCCTTAGATGAAGAGGATAAAAGTGTTTTTTAACTGAGTGAAGCCCTTCTCTTTGAGTTTTCTTCACTGCTCCTGGCCTTCCTTTTTAATAGTTTTCAACTCAGCCCCATGGCTACAAGTAGTAAGTAAGATTTTTTAAAAGAAACTAATGGTTTTAGGCACATTCTTAATGTTCCAATTCAAAGCATATGAGAGGGTCTGGTATTTCAGAACACTGTTACTTCAATGTGTATAGAAAATCAGAATATGTTAATGCCTTGTAAGCATGTTTTATTCAAGTAGGGCCAAAAATATAATAGTGGTTAAGGAAGATAACCAGGAGAGCAAACATCCAAGTATGATGTTTGGGGCTCTGTGATCTAATCCATGAACCAAATGTGAGCCCTTAATCATACGTGGACTAGAGATATAAATGAAATATTGCCTACTTTGAGAAAAGATGACAAAAGGTTGACTAGCTGATGGAAATTTGAGATAAAAAGCATTTGAATGTTCTTACTGGGGACAGGCATTCACAGTCAATGAATTCAAGCTGCTGGATCAGCTGGACTTCAGCCGTTTTAGCACATATGGTCATGTTACACTTGATGTTTGTTTTCCTGCCTTAATAAAGGCAATTTTTGTGACAAATCCAATGTTAGGTCAAATAGAGTTGCATTGGTAGACAAGACTGAGAATGTGATTCTGGAGGAACTGGGATGCTGGGATTTGAAGCACCCCCAAGGACCATCCAGTTATAGGAACTAGCTGAGGAGCCAGGCAACCCAGTGACAATCAAGTTCTTGACATCCCTGCAGTGGCAGGTGGCCAGTTAGACAGTGCAGCCACTTCATCAGAAGGAAGTCACAGAGAAAAAGCAATTAATGTGTCATCAAAGCCATAGCAGCATACTGTCAGGGAAATGAGGGGAAAGGGAGCTAAAACAATGATTCTAATAGATCCTGAAGTAATGAAATGCTTCCAGAAATGCATTGCTTGGCTGGAATGTCAAAATTATAAAGTCTGCACAATTTCAGTTTTCAACGCAACTCCTTATGATGATTATAAGTAAATATTTAAAGAAATATATGTCATCTGATACTGTTCTTCTTTTTTATTATGCCACAGAAGATGTCAGAAAATGTGTAAGCACTTAGTGAGAACAATTTTTTATAATGCTGTGAACTATCCTCTCATTTTGTAGCTATGGTGCTTTTCTGCATCAACTTTTTGAACAAATATATCAAGCGATTTGCAAATAGTTGGAGGAGCCTAGTTTATACACCATAGCCTCATTCTATTTCTGGGTATCAGATTCCTGTGGTGTATGTCTTGCTTCAAATAATAGCTATATATTACAAATAAATACAGTATTACTTGTCATTTTATGAGAAAACTTGTGGGTTAAGATGAAGACAATTTAATAGGGAAAGCAAAAGCCATTCACAGAAGCAAAGCAAAATAAGGAATTCATTCCCTGCTTCCCATGGGCAGATAGGTGTCCAGCCATCCCTGGGAAAGCAGGGCTCCGTCACATGTAATGGTCACTTGTGAAGAAAACCACCATTGCTCCAAACACCCCCTCCTTCCTCCTTCCTCCTTCCTCCTCCGGCTCTAAATGCTGAGTATGATGTTGTACTGTTTGGAACATCCCTTTGGTCGTTTGGGGTTGGCTGTCCCAGCTGTGTCTCCTCCAAAATCCTTGTGGACCTCCAGAGCCCTCGCTGGTGGAGTGGGCTGAGAGACAAAAAAGGCCTTGGTTCTGTGTAAGCCCTGCCCAGCAGTAGCAAAGACATCTCTGTGTTATCTCTGCATTATCTCTGTGTTATCTCTGCGTTATCTCTGCATTATCTCTGCATTGTTTCCAGCACAAATCCAAGCCACAGCCCTGCACCAGCTACTGTGAAGAAAATTAACTCTATCCCAGCCAAACCAAACACAGATTTACATAATTTTATTGAGTTACTACACAACGATGTGCTAATCTGTCACATTACTGACATTTAAAAAATAATAAAAATAGTGATTGTGAAACTAGAACAATAGACTGGAAGTTCCCCTAGTTGACATCTCTGAGTTAATTTATAACAGGTATAGCAAGAAAAAAGTGAATTAACCTAAGCAGGCTACTGGCAGTGATTTCAAGGCATCCTTTCCATCCATGCTGAACAATTGCAAATGCATAAAGGAGGTGCAATGTAGAAAATGAGATCATTTCAGTTAAAGGTCACCACAAAATCCAACTAATCTTCAAGGCATTGCATTCCTCCTTAATTTATTTGCTATTGCAGACTTCAAAAATAGGTATTTAGGGAAGCTGACAAAGTATCCTGTATACAGTGTTACATAAACAGCGACAGACTGTGAATGTAAAAATTAACATTCAGAGGTATTCAGTATGTATTCAGTATGTTAATTTGGGCTCTTTTTCCTTTTTTTTTTTTTTTTTAAAGCACTGGAAAGATTCTTTAAAGTATGTCAGGTATTTGTCACACGTTTATTTGCTAAACTGATATTTGTAAAACTTCCTCTGATTCTTTAGTCATGTGTAAAAGATTCTCATTTTGAAAAGACTGCTAGCCTTTTCCATCTCTGAAATCAGTGATTTTTGATTTTTTTTCTACTTTCTGTTTCACAAAATGTCTGTAAGGGTTCTGCGCGGAGAAATGAAGGACACAAATAACAGCAAGTAAACACAGAGCTGTTTTCTTCACTGCTTACTGTAGTCATGGGGAAAATTTCAGAAATTACTAGCTGCGTGCAGTGGCTCTCCGAGCAGTGCAGAGATGTGTCGTTATATTGTACAGTTTGAGTAAACTTTCGATCTTCACAAGTTAACTGGTTCCTTTTGTAACCGCAATCTGCAGCATAAGGTCTTTCTCACCCTCGGCTGAGCCTGAAAGCCGAGACGGCAGGACAGAGCAGGGACACCTTTCCCTCATCTCCACAGCAAGGACTTCCTTTCCATATGTAGGTGTTAGAGTTTTCACTGGTACCAGACTGAATTCCTGCAGATGGCTTTACCTGGAGCTGTCCTTGAAAATCACTGGAAAATTTGGCTTGCAGATGCTTCAACTGCCATATTTCTCACAGAGTACCAAATCTGTCTCCATAAGGGATGGTGGCTTCTTGTTAAATCTCTTGTCCTCTTAGTTACAATCTAATTAAGTAGACCTGTCTCATTAATCTGTTTTAAATCTCATATATAAGGTACTGTATCTCCTTTCACACTAATATAAGTCCCTGTCTGGTGAGTTCAGCCAGAATGATTCAGACTGACATTTCCAAATTAAATTAGAAGTCTGTGGATTTTAAATTGAGAGTCTGAAGCTCAGGAATTGTGGACCTTTGACTTTGAAATGCACTTTTCTTTTTGGCCTGGTGTAGCGTAGGCTTCTTGGTATGCAAGTCCCAGCAGAGATTTATCTATTTACTCATGTTGTTTCTCAGGGGATAATTTCAGGGAAATCAGGGCATGTCAGGGCAGGGGAGTTTTATCAAAATTAATCAAACTGGATAGAATTGATGTAAGAGGATGTTGTAAACACTGTGTAGCATTTTGGCCTAGGGGGCACCCTAAGTACATTTTTGCAGTTAGAAAATAAATACAGGAATGATTTTAAACATTATCCAGGGCTGAACAGTCATGCTGTTTAGCAAAGAAGACATTCATCTGACTTCTCATTCGCTATTTGAGAGCATCTCCATTGCCTTGAGACCAAAATTTGTCATGGGTTTCAGAAGAGCAGATGACCAGGAAACCTTTAGGATTTGAAACGTGCCCTCACTGTAAGGAATGGAAACCAGCTGCCTTTGACTATTGCATGCCATGGCTTGGAGGGCACAGGCTTGTGGCAAGGGAACCATTTGTGAGATGAATTTCTGCTGAGGAGAGATCAGTCCCTTTGTCTTCTGGAACACATTCTTCCAGTCTCTCTGCTTTGCAGTTGGCATGGTGCCCTTCTGATGAAAGTTTTTTGATATTGTGCTATAAAAGCAATCAGTTACTTATTTTTAAATGTAGAAAGAATTACTCTTAGCTTATTAACAGCTTTGCTAGTCAGAGATGAAGATTGCTGAATGTCTGTATAAATCTGTTCTATTTATCACTTCATGGAGTCTATAATCCTTGGAGTGTGTAAAAAATTTACAAGACATCCCTGAATACTGAATTTTGCATTGATTTGGATCTCACATTTGTTTGAAAGGCATCTGAAATCATAACCAGGCAGACACTTTCCTCCTGAAAAAGTCCGAGAGGAGGAACTTTTTTAAAAGTATGTAAAATCACCTAAATCTGTAAAATATGCTGATAGTAGTGTGACTTGAGACAGTGGGCAAGAGGGTGTTGGATGACTACCAGTGTTAGTTTTCGAATTTCTGGGAGCCCTTGGGTTCAAGGAGTNAAAAAAAAAAAGAGCGAGAGAGAGTAACCCCATATAGTGGTAGGTTTGTGTAGAAGCTATTGTGAGTTTCTAAGTATCCCAGAAGTGAGTCCTAAATTTCATGGGTTAATCTTATTTAATTTTAATGGATCTACTAGTACAAGGAACAGCTGAGCAATCAGACCTTTACAAAGCTCCATATATACAGACATCGATCCATTTATGTTCATTTCTTAGCAATTGCAGCAAATAAGTGTAAGCAATCAAAATTAAAAATGCTGTTGCTTTCTTTCTTACAAATAGGGCAACTTGAAAGCCTAAATACATGAAAAGAGGTGAAAACGATGTTGTAGTTGGCACATGTTTTAAACAAAAACCTATGAGAAATGTTTACTTTGCTAAGAGAAAAGAAGAAAATATATCTAATATATTAGTTAGATTAAATCCCTGTTTTATCTGAACAAGCCTGCTGGAGGATGATTCTAAATCTTTGCTCACAAGCAGACAATTCAGTATCTACAACAATGGGCTACCTATGCATGTTTTTGCATGCACACTTTATATATAGCAGATGACATTTTTAAATCATGAAAGGGAAGCAGCTGAGTGAGCAGAATAAAAAGGACTGGAGACAATTTATCAGATAGCTTGTATATGTTTCAACTTACCTTCAGACAGGAACACATGAGCTTTCTGCTTGTTTCCAAGGCAGAATAAAACTATAATTTTGGCTGCATTGATCCTTGCAGAATACCTTCAAATCTCCCCAATAATTTAGTTGGAGAGTCTGTATAGCTTGATAATCAATCTGACTTGTCTCTCTCAGTTGGAAGCAGAGGAGGGAGTAGCTGTGTTCAGGAAATCAAAAGTGGGATTTTCACAAACCAGGTTTCCAGGCTTCAGCCATTGCTGCTCCAAACAAACCTCCTTTCAAACCATTTTCTACAATACACTGGCCTTTCTTATAACAGCTGAACAGAACTTTTCCAGTAGAAAATTATCTGTTAAAAGAGGTAATTCAAGTAGAAAAAAAGGATTTTTTTTGGGAAGAAATACTGAAACAACCATTTTATGTTAATGATTGATTTTATCTGAAGTAAAAACTGTTCTGCATTGTATAAAATGTTTAAAAAGAAAACAGAACAAAACACTTTGGATGCCATCAAAACAGAACATTTCAATCAACTTCTAAGTGATTTTTAAATTGTGTAACATGGGATTATGAAAATTATTCACTTGTCCTTCATTTCACAGAGAAAGAATATTCAAGAGCAGGCTATTTCCCTGGGAAAGGAATCACTGCTTACAAGACAGCTCCAGCCTTGCTCTGGTTTTGCCCTGATTCCCTGCTTGATGGCAGCTCATATCTCTGCAAAAAATGCAGTCCTATGTAGTGCCTCAAGGATGGTTACTAGATGATAAAGGGACCATATATTCAGAAATTTGTGAAGGTGGTAGGACTGGGGACATGGGGTGTTTCTGAGGGGGGAAATATTAGATCTATAGACCACAGCAGGATCAGGATGTGCAGGAGTCAGGGACAAAAGGCAGTGGCATGACTCTGGCCTCTTTGTGGGACAAAGACAGCAGTGCTCGTGGTGCTACTTCCCAGTGGGGAAAGCCTTTGCTTCCCCCATGACGGTTGGGTTGGGGAAGATCAAAGCCACTGAAGTCCCAGTGCCATCTTTCCCCGGCCTCTCCTAAAGACATCCCATGTGTCTTCACATGAGCCCCATACTTCTGCCCATTTCCACCTACTCCCACCTGCTGCTGCAGGGCTGGGAGAGGCAGCATTTGCAGCAACGACTGGGCATCAGGATCCAGTGGCCTGCTTTCCAGTCTCAGCAAAACTCAGACCATCACTAAGGGAGAACAGCTCTGTGTGACAGCTCTGCACGAGCCTCAGCATAAACACCTTCTGTCTTTGTGAGTGCCAGGTTAGAGGGGATGAAGGCTACAGGGAGGAATCAATTGGAGCATTTGCAAGGGCTCCCCCTGCCAAAGCCAGAGAAGCAAACCAAGAACTTAACCATCGGAATAATTTACTGGCGTGCTGCAGGTTTGTCGTGTCAAGGGCAGAAACTGAAGTTTAATCATTAAAACATGCGTAAAGGGGAATTTGTCCCCCCTTTTGTTCACATCTGAATGTCTCTTCAGATCCGGCAGTGGCAGAACTGCCCTAGGCTGGCTTTGGGGAAGCTTGATGCCCATAGGCAGAGGACAGCCCCTCTGACCCTGGTTCCCCCCTGGGTCCTACATAATAAACACAGTTCATGGATAAACAGTGCAGACAAATAACTAGCTGTGTGACAATAAAAACAGCTCAGATATTGACACAAGGAGAAGACATCCCTGAGGCAGCACTCACTGCAAACCCATCTCTGAATGAGCAATAGTTAAATGTTTGTCCTTGCCTCTTTCTTTCAAAAGTAGGGCAAATATCTATAGAGTTCCCAGCGGGGAGGTAATCTAACTTTAACTTTCCTACAGTCAAGTAAAACACCCGAGACCTGTGTTAGGGATGCAAGCGGGTCGTCTGAATTATGATTATTCAATCTGGTATTATTTTAATCTGGCGTGCCTCTCACGTGCTTCATTTAGGTTCATCTTGACCTGAAAACTGCAATCTCAATGCCTTTTATGTCTTTATCTTTACAGGTGATCTATCTTGTTGCAGTGTGATTTTTCTGTTTCGTTTTTTTTTTCTCCCTTCCCCAAATATAAATATTTATTTTAATAGCAAAGCCCTGCCCGTGAGGCAGAGCGGCACATTTCATTGTCTCGGATCTCCCGAGCCTGGTCTGGGTCCCATTCTAGCAGTAGCCTCTTGCTTTAGCTCCCGCTCTTGCTAATTGAGGCGGGATGATAATGAACTAAGAGCCGCGGTAGGTGAGAGCCAGCACCTCCCCTGCAGCCGCAGCGTGCTCCGCTGATGTTTCCTTACTCGTTTACAAGACAATAGCCGAAAAAAAAATAATTAAGGAGGGGGAGAAAATGACTGATCCTTCTGTATGAGATAATGGATGAGCCCGGGATGACCTGTTTTTTTCCTTGCGGTGGAGCGGTGCTGAAGACAGAGGGCACCCGCGCCCAGCCCACAGCCTTCGCCCCGCCGCCAGCGCGCCAGCTCGGGGCGGCCGGAGAGCCGCCAATGCCCGCACCCGGCAGGCAGGGAGCCGCTGCCTCGCCCGGCCAGGTACGTCTCAGGGGTGACCCTCCGA